>CM032232.1:103552500-103767500 GCA_019009955.1 Riptortus pedestris | reverse complement strand
GGTAAAAGAAAGATTAATTTCGTAAAGGGCTGAAATCGGACAAGGGGGAGTTAGAGAAGAGAGGGGGGTAGAGAAGAGGAATTTCGAAATATCTGTGTTACTATACGTCGGATCGAAACATTGTATAGACAGAGTCTTATTGCAAAAAAAAATTACTATAAACATTGTTATATACATTTATTCTCTATCTTGAGTAAACATCGAAATATTTGCATTCTTTAGTTTTCAGCCTTCAGCAAACCCCCACTTCTTCTAAAGTTACATAAACAATACTCTGTTATATAATAAACCACATTATTCGAAGCTTAAATAACAAAGATTGTTTTCATTGAACTTTTACTTTGTGAGATATACGCAAATAAGTTCTGTTGACCCCCCCCTTATTTTGTTTTTGGATTACTAAAATTTAGTGATTGAAATATAAAAGATTCTGATTCATTACACATTACAGCACTCACTAGCTTTGGTAAATAATTTTCAAGAAAATTAATATGTTATATTCAGATATATTTCAATAATTTTTTTTCTTCTTTTTTCTGGTCTGTCTATCTATTCAGCACTACGAGGTTGGCTTGCCTGTTTCAATTCACCCGTTTTCCGTTGTAGAGATCACTAACTTGTAAATTGACTGAAGGATTTCTCATTAACGTTTGAATTTATTCGCATAAGATTCACGGTAGTGTTACCAGTATGTAGATTTGTCTATTGTAAACCTTCGCGTGGGAAATCTTCTTAGTCTACGCAGCCCTAGCGTGACGGATTTTATTTTAGTTCTGAATCGAATATTATCTCTCTAAATATTGATATTAAACAAAGCCTGCACGATATCAGTGTTGACGAACGAAGGTATACGAGTATATCAACAACCATCAACACAAAGCTACGAACAATCCGGAACAAAGGACTGAGCATGGTATAACGTGACAATGTGTTACCAAAATAAGAAGATTACATCAAAATTCCAATTTACACCTGATAAAGACATATAAACATAAACTGAATATAAAACTGTTCGAATTGTCTAATCATAAAGAGAGCCCAGTCATCAAATATATAAACAAAAAGAAGCAATTCACAATTCAAAGCTTTAATCCGTTGATTCACGAGCAAATAGTCCGTTATACTTACATGTAACCAATTAAAATATTATAACCCATAACCATATTTATACTGCAGCCTTATTGCAAGTTACTGCAATTGTTTAAAAGTAGATGATTAGTTAATAAGGTCAACTAAATTCCAATGCATTTAAAATAACTATATTTTTAATCGAATGACGCCATTATCGAAACATTTCCTCAAACGTTCGCCGATGTCGTAATTTTGGTTTTATCGTTACAAAGCTCTACATTTAATCTTTTTATTAAAAAGAAAGATCAAGTTCGTTAATGGCTAAAATCCTTAAACGTTCGAGGGGGTTAGGAGGGGAGGAGTTTAGAAAATTCTTAATATCTCTGTTATTATACTTCGGATCGAAACATTGAATAAAAGCAATCTTATTGCAAATTTAATTTTCTATAAATGTTTTTATGTATGTTTTTTTGTTTTAATTTTATGATTATTAACCTAGATATATGCATTTTTATAGTTTTCGGATTCAGTAAACCCCCACTCCTACTCATGTTGTATTAACAATAAGCAGTTATATTGTTACGAAAAATTAATACTTGGAAGATTGCCTGAAGGAGAGGGAGCCGTGCGTTTGATCTAATTAGGGCCGATCTAAAAAGGGCCGCCGGCAGAATCTAATTAGGGCTTTCCAGGAAGTTCTGGAACTTCTAGTCTAGACCTTTCCTTGGCTAGCCCCTTCTACAGGCATTTATAAGAGACCCTTCCAGTACCTCAGTTCAGTTGACGCTCGACGGTCTTCGGGGGATATTCAGCGCTACAGTGCGACTTAGTGCAGTGCGGTAAAGTGTTGTGCCGTGAAGAAAAGTGTTGTGCCGTGACTGTAAGTAACAGTTTAGTATCGTGTTTAAGACAGTGCAGTGCCGCGAAGTAATGGACAGTGACCGTGAGTGAATTATTGGACTGTGTAACCTGAAGAACAGTGACACTATCAGTGTAATTCTGTGAGTAGAAATAATTAACCAAGAGTATTGTGCATTGTGAAATACATTTTGCAGTGATAAACTGTGAAACTTGTGTGTGTTTAATTTTGCAATCCAAAAGAACTCTTATTAACAACGTTTATTATTATTTTGTAATAAAAAACGTAACAATATCATGAAGCACTTTATTTGAAGCTTAAATACCAAATATTGTTCTTAGTAAACTTTTATGACGAGATGAATACAAATACATGACGCACTTGGGAAATCTGCTTACTTAACACAGCACCGGACATTTTTTCTTTATAATACGTTATACCATCCTATTCTAACTCGAAGGTAGCGTGGCTAAATTAATTCCTATAGGTTTGGCTTTATTAGCAACTACATTCGTTAGCCTTAATGTCTCTCAGTTCTAAATCAGCCACTGATTAAAGGCTTTTTTAGCCTTTCAGAGGATTTGCAACGGATTCCATTCTGGAAAACTATACTATAAATTCATAGGCGTTTATGTTATATTTTGAGATTCCTGTAAAATTTTCTGCTCGCACCATTCTCAGATATAATTCTTTGTGAGTAAGCACAGTCGGAATACGTTTATCTATTTATCAATTACCTCTCCATCAAAGTATCCGCTTTGCATACCCATTACTGATTCGAGGTTAAGGAAAAGATCGTAGGAAACAATTAACATCTCCAAATAGAGAACGAAGGATTGTATTGGTTCTGCATACTAACCCATTGGACAACGCTGCATTGCCAAGACTTCCTTCACTCAAAGATATTCAGGCTATTCACTACAAAGATATTTCCGCAAAATCATTGTAAATGTGGTTTCTTGTGTGTGTGTGTGTGTGCGTGCGTGTGTGTTTGTTGTGCAGTGGCATGTCATTACTTATAACATGAAAGAAATTCAGAATAGAGCTGGATGATGAGGGGAATTTTTATTTATTTATGGACATCACATCAAAGGTGATTTGCTCTTTCAAAAATCAAAAATTGTACAATGTTAAATAACAGAAGTAAAATAGAAAACAACAAGTAACAATAACAAATACCAAAAGACAATGACAAATAACAAAAGTGAAATAGATAAACATTTTATTAGTGAACATAAAAAAAAAAATAAATAAATAAATTGTTGATGAGCATAGTTGGTGGATGATCAATAGGAAATGAATGGCTGAAAATGGTACTTCTGGTAATGATTGTCGTTTTTCCTCCTTCAGGGTAAACATATGCATGAGTATAAAATCATCTAATTTGAATTTGCAATTACTGCATATAATTTGAAATCCTGTTGCACACCACAGACTTAATTTGTATGTTAAATTATGTCGTATATTTGAATTTTGTGTAGGTATGAGAATATGCTGTTAATGTTAATGGCTGCCTTCCGTCACTAGTTCTTGTAAGTCGTAGGGGAAGTCCTGGTTATCCTGGGAAATAGGTAATTAGTCAGTCAGTCACTAATGAATGACACCAGTTAAAGAATAGCAATTGTGAAAGTCACATTTCGGTTTAATGTAATTTAACCATTTAAAAACAGTAAAACAAATGGTTTAATCAATGAATATTAGATATTTATTTTATGCCCAACATCGTAGGCGATTGGCAAGATCTCTTTTTAGGGGGTAGTTAGAATAATTTATTTATTCCTTCATGTACATCTTGATGTAATAGTACGGAAAATGTTCCTTAAATATCTGAGTACTTCTCATATCCTTCCTTTGCCTATTTGAATATAATAAACGTTATCCCTTTTAAATCTTTGTAAATATGCTGTAGATCTATTGTATTTTATTATATATGTATTTTTAAATGTTTATATGTTTTTGAGATGTTAGTATTTGTGGAATATGTTGGCTGCTGTCAATTAGTAGTTCTGCCATATCGTAGGGTATGTCGAGATTCGATTATTAGATACGTATTTAATAACTCATTGATCTCCGTTCGTGTGCAGTTTTGTATTGATATCTTCATAATTTGTTCAAAAAGTAGCAATATATAAATGATAGAATTAACATAGACATGAAGCGTGCCATATTTTCTTTCTTTCTATTAGTTAAGGCACTTTGATCGGATAGTTTCAATCATCTGAAATTTGATAACTACGGGGAACTTTTTTATTAATTTATTAGAACTTATTGGGTATTCGTTAGAACTTCAAATCTGTTCTTGTGTATTCCCTGTATTGGCGTTCGAGTAATTAAATGTTCAATCGTCAGTGTGTGACTGTTACATAAAACTTTGGCTACCTCATTGATCTTTTATGTAAATACTTGTTGTATTTATGTACAACAATTATGAGATATGTAGTTATATCTAAAATCCACTTATTAGCCAAGACACCGTTACCCATTTCATCCTTAAATGCCCTGTTTCAGGACAGAGAAGAAACCACCTCCTGAAAAGTCTTACCATTCCACTGCAATCCATGGATAGTTTGTTAGACCTAATGGACATGAATAAAATGAACTACATATATGTATGTTTTCATACTTAAAAGTATTTATGTCAGAGGAGAAAAAATACAAACAATATAATTATTAAAATAAAATTAATGTTTTATGTTTTTTCTATAGTAATTATTGTATATAGTTTTTGTATTTTGTTATTTTTATATAAATTCTCTGTTTATGTTTATATAAAGAAAAGAAAATGTAATTCATGAACATTGGCTGAACCCTTGATATGAAATTGTAAAAATTTTTAAAAGCAATAAAAGTATTCATTCATTCATAAATACTTGTCAAATACCAGAAATGTCATAGAACTCTTAGCCAGCATAAGTAACCTTCGCGTTTCGCTCTCATACACGATGTCCAGGAACCCAAATGAGCGTCAACTCCCTAGATTAAGAAATTCTTTCAATCTCCTGCCAAGTATACCGCGTGGATATATTCTTATCAGCTCGTATGACAGAACTAATGCTTAATCGATCGTTACCAAAAACCCTGATGATGAGGATCTAACCAAGCCTAAAAGGCAGTTGTGCATGTTCCCAGAGTATCGCCTTCCTAATCCTTAGCGACCGAATCAAGTCTCCTGCACTCAATCAATGAGCCATATGCACATAATACCGTTCATCCTCAATCGAGTGAAAGTTCTGGTATAGAATCCTCTTGTGTACGAAATTTTCCACTTTTGACCTCTTTCAACGTGTTTTATTTGAAATTTCTTCCTTCATCTGCCTCAGCACCCACCGTTCCCTCTCCCTTTTCAAGACAAAACCCTCACCACATACTTCATTCCTGCACCGCTCCCCACTGATAAGCACATACTATGTGTGAAGTCCTTCCAGTATCAGGGGCAAGATTAGAGGATATTCTATGTGCACTTTTAATTTTTATGGCCTAGGTATTGAATTTTAGTCAATTGCTTCAAATGTGTAAGTGTACATTGACCGACACTCTTCATTATACCCCTATTAGACTGATTATAGCAATACGTTTCAATTGAGCGTGGAACAAGAGGCTTATAGCCAATGCGAAATGAGTAGAAGTGGAGGACTTTCATGGCAAAAAAAAAACGTTCTATACAAATGTTTATGTATCTGTTATAGGTACGGAGCAATTTGCATCCCCCATCCCACAGTGGAATTCAATCCACATCCACAACAGCAGTCGTAAACATGATAATACACTATTCTAAGGCAAGTCATTTTTTTTATACGACATACTTACAGATGTCAGGTTAAAGCTACGCAAGACGGATTCAGAGAGGGTCAAAATGGATAAATTCGTCAAAACCTAAAAATCCAAACATTTCAATTCATTTAATACGTACAAGCTAGGAAAACTACTAAAATGATTATAGCTCCTATAATCTTAAAAAATATTTATTTTCAGCACCGATAGAAACCGAATTCACAATCAAAAAGTAAAAGTTCGTCACGCAGGAGCTGCGTAATCTAAGCAGATTTCCCACGTGCTGGTATAACACACTACTGATCTCATCTCACCACATATTCTCTTTTTATAAGTAAAACCCGATGAGTAGAAGTGGGTGGGGGATGGAACTGAAGGCTAGAAAAAAACAGGAGGAATAACTCTCATAATATTTCAATAACGAAAAAATGTATATAATAACAATTGTAGATCATCAATTAATAACAAGATTGGGACTGTAACATTTTTCGATCCAACTTAAAATAACGGAGATATTTCGAATTTTCTAATTCACCCACTATTCCAGGCCAATAACAAATATGATCCTTAGTGTTGACTGCAACAGTTAAATATCGAGTATGGTATTGATAAAATTAACATTTTCAAGACAAGAACATAAAAACTTAATTAATGACGTCAATGAATTTATGTGTATCTTGCATTAAAAACCAATATTTGGAACTTAAACTGAGAATAAAGTTGTGATATAACACCCGTTTGTTGATATGACATGTGTATGACTGGGGGTTACTGAAGGCTGAAAACCAAAATATGAAAATATCTCTGTTAATAATCAAGATAAAGAAATAATGTACGAGTATATAACAAAATTTAAAGAAAATTATATGTGACTGCATCTATACAATTTTCGGCTTATAACAACGGATATATTTTGAATTTTTGCAATTCCCCCGCTGTAAACCCCAGCCCACCAACTCGGGTTTAAGCCATTAACGAAATTGATCTTTAATTTTATATAAAACGTTTAAATATTGAATTTTGTAACGATTATCAAAAAGGTGTGACCACTAGAGCTTTACCAGTAGAATAAATAAATATATATAAGCCTCATTTTCGTTATTTCCTGGGTAGAATCGTTGGACATTTGAAGAAATAGTTTTAAAATCGCGCCATGAATATAACCCCATAATAAAATAGCTGATTTCCCTTATGGAAATCTGCTAAAACAACGAAGCCATTGTTATCACATTGCGATAAGAGACACACTATATGCAAGAAATCCACTGGCGACTAATGTGGCTGCTCTGAGTGGTTCACTTATTGTAAGTAGGACATCGGGTGCAAGGGGAGGGTGGCTTCGATGTTTGTTTGCTCTGGGGTGAGTACGCTCTCCCAGGACATCGGCTATGTTCGGCTACAGTCGGCTGCCTCCGGAACAGGGAGTGGGGCACCTCATGCTCTGCAGCCTAGCTCAGTATTCCACCGACTCTCAGGTGGGGTTGTTCTAGTTTTAGTAAGTTTTCTAGTTCTAGTAAAATTGCTTGTAAAAATAAAGTATTAAAAAAAAAAAAATCGTCATTTCTCTTCCCAATTTCCTGTTTAACATACCTTATTCTAAATCTTTCCTTCCGCAAGTTTGTTCAGCTATATTGAAAGAAATTAAAATGTTTAGGGTAGGGGAAGGATATTTTTAGTGAAGCGATTAAGACTGAACAAATCATGGTTATCGCTATCAAACAAACAAATTGAACCTTTGACCAAACCTAGTCTGTTTATAATAAATGTTAATACATAATTACCATGAGCTTAAAACTCTCAAATCCGACTTTGATCATAGCGTGACTAACCAATTTCGAGAGACCAGCTTTTTCATGTTCTCCTCTAAGATAGGAAGCATTGGGTTACACTTCTCTTCCGCGTGTCTCATAAAACGACTTATTGCACCTCCTGAAGCTTAATTTTAGATATCTTAATCACTACAATCTACATTCATCAAAGCCTAGAAGATGAACCTTTAAAACTACATAAGGTCGGCGTTCTCATATCATATTTTTATATCCTATCTTGAAGATGATAAAAGTTAGGATCCCTTTTATATATATATATATATAAATTTGGGGTGTCCCCAAACCAAACGGCCAGACTTTAGGGATCGATAGAGGATCGAAAAACTAAAACAAAACGTCCTCTGGCATATGCCTCGTTTTCGAGAAAATCACAAAAAACTAAAAATAGTTGTGCAAAAACTAGTTAAGGCCAATGGAAGAGCGGATTTTTTTCCTTGAATGAATTTTAGCTATAAATGTTATTCCAATACAATTACCTATTTAAAGTAGATAACATTATGAACAATAACTGAAGATAACATAAACATAAAAAAAGATTAAAAATTTAGAAAATTAATAAAATAATTAAATATTCTTACTTGGAAAACATAAATGTTTCAGTTTTTATATGGGTCTACCTTAGTGAGAAAAAAAACCCTGAAAATTTTGAAGGTTTTACCTTCTCTAAAATTACATCGTTAATTTCTAAAGCTTCAACGTAAATGTTGTTCGAAGTGCTGGGCCTCTCGCTGCAATACACGCATCACATCGCGTACTCACAGATCGCACTGCATCTAAACATTGTTCTGAGGTGAGCTGGTTGCAAACCATTCTGATGCGCTCGATGAGGTCATCCCTTGCGCGGACGGGCTCTCGGTAGACATTTTCTTTCGCGTATCCCCACACGAAGAAATCTAGTGGCGTGAGGTCCGGAGACCGGGGAGGCCAAGGCACCGGCCCACCTCGTCCTATCCAGCGACCTGGGTAGTTGATGTCCAACCAGTCTCGTACGGCCCTTCTGTAATGTGCAGGACAACCATCGATGATAGTAAACATTTTAATCCTTTCTTTTTAAGTTTAAACACTCAACCTAGACGTTTTATTGATAAGGAAAGCGTGAGAATATTCATGTTTTGTAAATTTACTCCTCGTAAATTAAAAAATTAAGCTTACTCAAAAAGCCAATAGTTTTTTGTAATTTAAATACATTATTAAAAAAAAATACACTTTTCGCAGAACTATTTTCAGTTTTTTGTGATTTTCTCAAAAACGAAGCAAAAACGAGGCATATGCCAGAGGACTTTTTTTCTTAGTTTTTCGATCCTCTATCGATCCCTGAAGTTTGGCCGTTTGGTTTGGGGACACCCTGTGTATATATATATATTATATATATATATATATATATATATATAAAGTATATATATATATATATATATATATATATATATATTTATATATATATATACATACATTTGTAAAACTAAAAATCACGTACCAGGAGGAGTGAGGGCTTAGAGAGGGATAATGTGGAATAGAGAAATATTATATAATCAATCTTGTAAATCATTTAATGAACAATAATTGACGTTCTTAGCCGTTTTGCTCTCCAGCAAGCAGCTGGCACTTCTGTGTAAACCAGTACGTTATTTCATCCTTTTTTTGCTTAGATCAACTTAGCCAATTGAAATCTCATGTGTAGCTTTAAACTGAGTACCGTTTTACATAGAATTTTCACTATGGGGACAGAATATGTGACGTGAACAAAATGTCTTCTATGTTTATGTTATTTTCGGAAATTTTATTTATGCCAATTAAGTTTTTGATGAAAAGTTTGAATTCAATAGAAAACAAAATATGTTGTGGATTCCTAATGACTATCTCTAACTCCTACTAAATTTGGTTGCATTTCATTTAACATTATTCCATTTGAATGTGATATGCCGCAAATACGTTCCAATGCACAGGAGCGAAATTGTCATAGATCATAATTTATAGATATTTTTATGATAAACAAAAATGATTTAAACCTACTATGTTGTTTCTTTAGTACGGAGGAATAAATTTACAATTTTTTATTTCTACCACCATCTAAACTCCCCCTCCCTCTTAGTCGATTTCTCCCAAAAGAGGAAGTGCACTACTAGATGGCTCATCTAAACCCAAATATTAAATTTCAATATTCTAGCCGTTTTGAATTATTTCAGATATATATACACAGATAAAAACTTTGCGCCGAATAAATGTATATAAATTTATATAATTTTGAACGGACCTCTTTTTCGTCATCTACTAGGCAGGATTGATGGACATTTGACGATATTTTTCAAAAATTGCATCATGAGTACGACATCAATAGCTGATTTCCCTTAAGGGAAATCTGCTAAAATGGCTACACGAATAATAAATCCATAAGACCAAGACGAGATATGAAAATGTCTGTCATGCAACGGCTGCGTAAACTAAGCAGATTTCCCATGTGAAGTTTTACAATAGAGAAATCTGCATACTGGTAACACAATACCACCCTGATAAAATACAAACGGTAATGAGAAATCTTTCAGTTAATTAAAATAAATTCCCAACTGAAACGGCTTCTGAATTGTAAGAATAATTTATATTTTAATAACTCAAATTTTAGTAGTCCAAGAACTAAAGAAGGGGGGGGGCGGATGAACAGAACGTGTTTGCATGAATCTCACCAAGTAACGAAGGTAAGGTAAGGTTAGAAACGACAGGTAAGGTTAGAAGAAGCTTCCACTTGCACCGAGCAATGACGGAAATGGCCGACCTAATCCGAACTATACCCGACCACAGACTTCATAAAAATGCAAATATCTCGGTTAATATTCCAGATAGAGAATAAATGTATATAACAATATTTATAGAAAATTTAATTTGAAATAAGATTAGCTCTATACAAGTTTTCGATCCGATGCATAATAACGGAGATATTTTGAATTTTCGAAATTCCCCCCCTCTAAACCCCCCTCCCTCTAGTCCAATTTCAGCCATTAACGAACTTGATCTGTCTCTTTAGATAAAACGGTCAAATATCGAGTTTGGTAAAGATCAAACAAGAATTGCGACTATATATATATATATATATATATATATATAGATATATATATATATATAATTTTGAACGGACCTCATTTTCGTCATCTCCTGGGTAGGATCGATGGACATTTGAAGAAATTTTTCGAAGAGAAATCCTTAAGGGAAATCTGCTAAAAATGTCTGTCATGCAACGGGACTGCCTAGACTAAGCAGATTTCCCACGTGAACGAATGACTCACTACTGATGATGTCATCTGATATTTCTAGCAAACAAATGTAGAGCATAAATAGTTAAACAAGATTAGCCCTACAAAATGTTTCGATACGACTTATAATAACGAAGATATTATGAATTTTCGAATTCCGTTCACTCTTCCTCTCCTTATGTCTCGAACGGTTTAAGACTTGTATGATGCTTTGATTTATTAACTTCAATCATTGAAAAGAACTGGTCGCATTTATGATTACTGCCAAACGCACAAATCTCTCCTCATCTTCTTTTGGAGTAAGTAGTGTAATATTTTTGTATAATTGGGTATTTCAAAATGTCTCACAGGCCAGATCAAATCTTACAGCGGGCCAGTTGTTGCTCACATATGGTTTAAGGGATTGACAAATATGATCTCCATTGTCGAATAAAACTGTCAAAGATCAAGTCTGAAAGCTGATAATTTCTTTGGTATCTGAAAACCGAAAATTTCCACGGTTTCAAATAATTCATACAAGGAAGAGAAAAGCCTTGTTCTTGCTGTTAATTAGGCACGTGATTAATTTTTCTATGAGAGAGTGCAGAAATAGTTTTTGAAGCAAGTTGTTGCATAAAGTGCAATTTACCGGATTATTGACAAATAGCTGTAGACACTTAGAGAGAGAGACAGACCTCGTCAGTATGTCGTCCACGTACGATCGCCTTATACAACTCCAGTCGCAGGGCTTCGTCTAGCTATGGCAAGACATACCTTCAATGGTACCAGTCCCTAGGCAGGTTCTGTACTGCTCCGCTTGTTCTGCATAATGGATGCAATTGATGAATGAAAGTTACTACAGGTTATTATTTGCGCTACTTTCCCTTTACACGGAGTAGGCTTTCTTTAATTACAACAATCAGTGCCATATACAGAGTTGGGCAAAATTATAATTACAATTACAAGTTACTACTACATTAGTTGAAATATAGTTACAACTACAACTACTTATGTAATTAGTTATTGATAATGGGCAATTACATTTTTCAACTAAAGTAATTGTAATTGAAATTTCACAACTTCAGTTAGTAGTTGAGAAAATCAGTATTTTCAATATCAACTACAGTTAGTAATTGTAACTGTAGTTGTAGCTGCAACTACAGTTACTTGGGTAGTTACTTTAAAAAACTGTGTAAAATACTGACAGAAGTAGTTGAGGCTGTTAAGAAATAACTACGTCCAAGGTCTTTATATTTTCAAAGTTTTATTGTATTACATATAATACATTATTATAATAACTAAAAATATCTGGGGGTACCTTTCTCATCCTCAGGAAAATTCTGTCAAGCCAGTACTCACTTCTTGGCAAAAGGTTGCTCTGCCAATGCTGCCATCTTACGGATACTTAATAAAAGTAAAGCTGAAACTTGGGCAACCAAATGTATGCTGTTCGATGAACTTAGTGAAAGTGTACTCCTGTATGTATCAGAAATATGGGGCCCTGGTTATTTGGATGTGATTGAGAAAGCTCAATTAAACTTCTTTAAATGGCTTATGTGTCTCCCTAAAAACACTCATAATGCTTACATTAGAATAGAATTTAACCGTACACACATCCGACTGAAAATGTTCAAGAGGATGTTGAATTGGTGGAAGGCTCTACAAGAGAAGTCGGCAGATGATCTATCAAGACTGTGTTACATGCGCCTAAAGGAATTATCTGCCAATTATTCAATGCCATTTAATTAGGTGAATGAACTGGAAGGGTATCTTGGGTGCATAGGAGGTAGCTTGGAGGAATTGGAAATGGCGGAAAATATTAATGGAAAAATAAAGACATGTTTAGAGGCTCTCGGGAACCATTTAATCTCGTTAGATATAGAAAGAGTTTTAAACAGCACATATAGCCAGAACTTTAGAAGAATTAGCTCTCTTGGCAGAGGCGAGGAGTACCTGTACCAAAATGTGCCATTTTTTAAGACAAAAGTGATATCTCAAATCCGTTTATTAGGTATAAAAAATCAATGATTAATAGTTGGTAGGACAATTTACATATTCAACCCAGAAAAGCCATGCCCCCTTTGCGAAGATAGCCAAGACACCGTTTCGCACTTCATCCTTGCATGCCCCGTTTTAGCAGATACAAGAAACCACCTCCTGAAAAGTTTCAACATTCCACAGCAATCCATGGATAATTTGTTTGACCTTATGGACAAGAATAAAATAAACTGCATATATGTTTTCATACTTAAAGGCCTTTACGTCAGAGGGAAAAAAATACAAACACTATAATAATTAAAATAAAATTAATGTCTTATGTTTTTTTTCTATAGTAATTAGTGTATATAGTTTTTGTTTTTTGTTATTTTTTAAAAAAAAAGAATTCTCTGTTTATGTTTATATGAAAAAAAGAAGAGGGTTGAACCCTTGCTATAAAATTGTTAAATTTTTATAAGCAATAAAAATATTCATTCATTCATTATTATAATAACAGAAAATAATTTTAATGCAAATAAATGTAAACTAAAGAAAATAATATGTAAATTCCTTTTTATATTTTTGGAGTGTTTGACATCGTGGCAAAACAAAAAACAATCGCTCTAATGCTCTGCTCCAAAAAATAAGGACGCCTCGTCCCACCCGTCGTATCTCTTTCTCTGCCACTAATTGTAATTTGTTTCAAAAATCTTTTCGCTGCCGAGGACTGGTGACGGATATAGAAGACATATTGGAGTGCCCTGCGAGAGTGACAAGAGGCGACTGGCGGAACAAGAGAGTATGCAGATAGGAGGGTCCACCTTCAGTTCTGCCTGTGCACATTATGTGCAACAATTCAACATGGCTCATCTCAGATATTTATCATTTATATTGAGGCGATCAAAATATATTCGCTCTTTGGAACGTAAAAGCAGCTGATCTATCTGTAGTTGTAGTTATTACTCAATAACAACAGTTACAATTACAACAACTAATTGTAATTATGTTTATAACTACTTTTTATTTCAATTAGTAGTTGGATTTATGAATACCAACTACAATTACTGTAATTGCGAAACCCAGAAAATGCAACTACAGTTACCAACTACATTTTTGTAACTGTAGTTGCAAATACATAACTAGTATTTATTAGTTGAAAAAATAGTTAATTACAAAAGTATTTCATTACTGCCCAACTCTGGCCATATATATATAAATGTTGGTAGCTGAAGAAGTGATTGTAGAATGTACTTGCATTTAATAAATATTTCACTAATAATAAAAAAAAGTCTTCGTTGACCTTCTAGACTACTAATTTCCTAGTCACGTTCATTAATCTTGAAGTATTTACAATATTATTTTATATTTGATATCCACGTGCCGCAAGTCATACTGGTAGCATCCTCAAGCTACGCCAAACTAAGATAAAAGATTTTTTAGCAGATTTCCCTCAAGGAAAATCAGGTATTGAGGTCGTACTCATGACGCGATTTATGTCTTCAAATGTCCATCGATCCTACCCAGGACATGACGAAAATTTGGTCCGTTCAAAATTATATATATATTTTTCTGTTAACGCTCAAGCGGTTGCAATTTTTGTTTGATCGTTACCAAATTCGATATTTAAACGCTTTATGTAAAAAGACAGGTCAAGTTGGCTAATGGCTAAAATCGGACCAGTGGGAGGGGTGATTTTCAAAAATTTGAAATATCTCCGTTACTATATGTCGAATAAAAATATTGTACAGAGCCAATCTTATTGCAAACTAAATTTACTATAAATATTGTTATATACGTTTGTTCTCTATCTTGAATATTAACCGAGATATTTGCATTTTTCCCGTCTGGAGGTTTCTTATTATCGTTTGTATTCATACACTTAATATTCGCGGTGGTGTTGCGTTACCAGTATGTAGATTTATCTATTGTTGAACATCACGAGGTAAATCTGCTTAGTTCACGCAGCCCCTGCGTGACGGACTCTTTTTATTTGTCCTACATGCATATTTTCCGGCAGGTTTTACTATCTTTTCTAGTTTTTCTATTTTAGAGGATTCCTTGGTCTTTTAATATTTTTCTAAGTTTCATGATATGGCTGAGGCCGCACATCGTATTTACTTTACCCATACCAGTTATTTATTTCTAAATGGGTGATTTATCTAATTATTAAATTAATGCTAGTGAAGAACAGATGATTAAAGTAATGTATTTAACAAGCTTCAAATGTAAACAAAAATGATAGTTTAATATACAATTCGTTGAATTATTCATTTATGGAGCCAATATGTTTTTAATGATTTTAAAATGCAATCAAATATATCCTCGTTCATGTATCTTCTTCTGTAAACAAACTCATATTGGTATGAGTTTGGAAGGGATCTTCTGGTCCACGTTCAATTTCGTTCCTTCTTTTAGCGATGCCCCGCAATGACTCAATACTTAGGGTATGGGCTCCTTATGGGAGGGCGTATATATATATAATATATATATATATATATATATATATATATGTGTGTGTGTGTGTGTGTGTGTGTGTGTGTGTGTGTGTGTGTGTGTGTGTATACGCACACCCAAATTGAAATAAAAATAATAAAGGAAGTGGTTCCTTAGAGATGTCAGTAGTTCAGCTAACCTCAGTTTCTTCTCTAAGGTCAGACCTCTCTACACAATGGAAGTTATTTTCACTTTTAACCAAAACAATTTTAATTCTATATTTTTATAATTATATTTTGACACTCTCTATTATAGTACATATTAGTCAATTATAATATATATTTTGTGTTGTATCTTTAAGCACGTCGGTAAACCTATGTTATCGTCTATGGAATGTTAAGTTAAAGAGAGCGATCACAAGAATAACTAGAAATTACTGCTTGCGATTACTGCGTCCTATATTCTAGAAGATGAGTGGTTTCAGTATTTGAAAATTGCCTCATAATTTGTGCCTTATGCTTTTGTTGAAAAATTAAGTATTTCACCATGAAGCATAATTCATAAGGGGATATAGAGTAATCTCGGCCAAAAAGCCATGAGCATACCTGGGGTGATGCCAGCAACGAAGACAGACAGCCACAAATGAGAAAATAATAATTAGGGACGGATTGTATTTAGTGAAAATATTAGTTAGAGGGCGAGAACTAACAACAATCTACCCTCTCGTTAATCCTGACGCTTGGCATGTTGGCTCTATGCCGCTCCCAGAACACCCGGGGATCCGACGGAGTCTGGCACCTCTCCATGCCACGGGCATCGCCTTGCCTTTCTAGAGAACTGGCGAACGGCGACCAAGAGATCGATGAACTTCGAAGTGCACTGTTTAACCTTCCTCATTTCCCAAGAGCATGTACAAACTCGAAATTTAATCGTTTTATGTAAAAAGAAAGATCAAGTTCGTTAATGGGTGAATTCGGACCAGTGGGAGGGAGGGTTTAGAGGGGGGATTTTTGAAAATTCAAAATATCTCCGTTATTATGCGTCGGACCGAAAAATTGTATAGACTCAATCTTATTGCAAATTAAATTTGCTATAAATATTGTTTTATACATTTATTCTGTAACTTGAATGTTGACCGAGATATTTGCATTTGTATTGTGTGTGTGGTCGGCAGGAGTCGGCTATGTTCGGGACTTTCCGCCGAGAGCTAGTGCAGCCGTTTCCCTAACTGTTCCGTCCCTCGTGAATAGGTTTAGAGATTCCTTACTACTACTGTTATTAGTAGGCAGATTTCTTTATTTTAAAACATCACGTGGATAATCTGTTTAGTTTGCGCAGCCCCTGCGTGACGAACTTTTTTCTATTTCACACGTACCAAGAAGCAAAGAGTAGCTGTACAGGAGGTGATTCGTGACTCAGTTACTGCTAGTGAAATTCGCATGAGTGGGAATTGTGGTTTACCATGACTGATTACTAAGAAATGTGAATACATCGTTTTAGGAACGAGATCCAGAACAATATTTATTGAAAATATCATTCAAAGATTGGTTATAAGCAATTTTTCGACACAGTTCATAATAACTGAAATAGGTGACAAATAAAGCAAATTCTTATTTAGAAATATTCATAGATGTTATCAAATCATTTATTCTTTACTTCAGCCATAGTTTGACCATAAGCATTTGAAATTTATGACGATCATGGGAGGGGTCCAGAGGGTTAATACAAAATAAATACGATCCAACTTAGAAAGTGAAATCGATCAGAATTTCATCACTGAGGATTAGAAATTAAAAAAATAAATAATGTGAATATAAAATGCAATATATTCTTTCCTACAGTCCACTCCGGCTTTCTCTTCAGACTACAATTCGAAGCTACTGTTGACCTTGTCAAGTTTATGTCTGGGGAAGAATCTAGTCGAATAGCTACCGAAACTTTTCGCTTCAAAAAGTTGCGAAGAGACTACTTGAGCAGAAAACTGCAGTGCAGTTACAGGAACATTTGGCCCGGGGAAAGAATGTACTGAACCACAATCTATTCTTCATATTATTTAGGTAAAATAGATAATTCATATATTTAAGAATCTATTTTAATTATCACTAGTAGTTTGGAAAACGACCATCACGAAGGGGCTGAGTAAGCTAAGCTGATTTCCTTTGTGTAGTTTTAGAATAGATAAATCTACATACTGGTAACACAAAACCACCGTGAATATTAAATAAATAAATACAAACGGTATTGGGAAATGTTACAGTCAATTTTAGTAGCCTCCCAATGGAAAGCGTCTGAATTGTAAACAAACAGGTCTGCCAACCTCTCAGAGCTGAACTGATAGATAGAAATATTCTGCACCGGAAAAAAAACAATAATTGAACAATATCTGAATATAACATATTAATTTTATTGAAAACTATTTACTCTATGTAGTACTGTAATTTAGAACAACACGGGAGGGGGGGGATCAACAGAACATATTTGCATGTATCTCTTATAATAAAGATCTCTTGGAAACAATATTTGGTATTTAATCTTCGAATAAAGTGGTTTATTATGTAACAGAGAATAGCTCATGTGACATGGGTAGAAGTGGGGGTTTGCTGAAGGCTGAAAACTGAAAAATGCAAATATCTCGGTTAATATTCAAGATAGAGAATAAATATACTTTTCAATAATTATAGGCAATTTTATTTGCATTATGATTGGTTCTATAAAATTTTTCGATCCGACGTATAGTAACGGAGATATTTCGAATTTTCGAAAATCCTTCCCTCTATACTCCCTCCCTCTCGTCCGATTTCAGCCGTTAAGAAACTTGATCTTTCTTTTTACATAACATGTTTAAGTATCAAGTTTGGTAAAGATCAGACATACATTGCGACCATTAGAGCCTTTGCAGACAAAGAATATGTGTTTTGAAAGGACCTCATCTTCTTTACCTTCTGGGTGTGAATGATAGGCGTTTGAAGAACGTTTTCGAAAACCCCACCATGAGTACAATCTCAACAGCTGATTTACCCTAAGGTAAATCTGCCAAATCATCTGTGGTGGTTCAAAACATGATTATTGCGCCACAATTGCACTGTAAATTGTTAACTTTAATTTTCATTCCGTCTAATTCCTCAGTGTGCATTTCTGTCACCATTCGAGTTCCTTTAAATATATACAAAAATTTACAAACATACTATGAGGTTAGTTTCCCTCATGCATATTCTACAAAGTCTCTACGACCCCAAATAACTTTCAAACGGGGGATTATATTTAAACGTTACTTGGTGAGGCTTGTTAAACATCCAGTAGACACCCACTTGCCGATGTTACGTGATGGAGATATTACGGCAATCAGATGTTACGTAGAAGAAAGGATAGGGACGATCTATATTACAGCCGGCACAAGCGACTAGACCATAGAAAGCTCCCTCTAGGAAGTCATATGTGAACTCTCTCCTTTATCTGTCCTCCTGTGTCGGCATGAACAGTCATCTTAATAAACTATAGGGTTGGTTGATGAGTTGCCAATAAAATCTGAATGCGGGGGGAGCTACGAAAAGAGACACGAAGGACAGGGAGAACAGTACGTAACGCAGGGGCTGCGTCATTTTATACATGTTGGAATGACACCATGGTGATATCAAGTTACCGCCTATACTCATTTCTGCAGCCGTAAGAAACCTATGTAAACAGTAATTATAATACAAGCTAAGCAACAGACAATTAGTGACCCAGTTAAACAAAATAAAAAACATTCCAGGAATAAAAGTGGGGAATTACTGAAGGGTGAAATCAAAATAATTCGAATAACTCGCTTAATACTTACAACAGAGAAACACATACATGCAGAATAGTTCTAGAAATTGAAATTCCCAACAAGATTAATAAAAATACATTTTTCGATCGGACTCTTCGCAGAGGGGATATTTCCATTTTTCTATTCCCTCCCACTTTTGACCCGATTTCAGCCATTAACGAATTAAATCTTTAGAGTTCCATTAAATGGTTAAATATCAACTATTGTTTTCATAAAGAAAAATGAGTTCAGAATGATAAAAAGCTCAATGCATGTCGTCACACAACATATTTTCAGTTGAAAACAATTTTTGGTAATTAAGCTTCAAATAAGACGTTTCACTATATGTTGGTTTATTGTTTACTTGTGTATTAGAGGTGAAATTTGAATGATAAGTGAAAACTAAAATATCCAAATACCTCGGTTGATATTTGCGTGAGCGAACAAATGTATACAACATGAATTATGGAGAATTCAATTTATAGCACGATTTGTTAAATAATATTTTTTGATAGCTCGCAAAATAAAAGAGATGTTTGTAACTTTTGATTACCCCCTAAACCCCTTTCCCCAGTTCATTTTCAGCTATGAACGAACATGATCTTTATTTTTACATTAAACGCTTAAATATGATGTTTAGCAAAATCCGCTCTAGGAATTGAAACCGCCCTAGACATACACACACACACACACACACACACACACACACACACATATATATATATATATATATATATATATATATATATATATATATATATATATATATATTAAAGAAGGGGCTCAGGTTAGCCATGAGAGTTAAAGCGTCGAACCTAATCTTATATGGTAAACCTTGAGTGGCGAGTTCGATTCTCGCCTGGGCAAAGGAAATTATTTAGTGACGGAATTCATGAAATAACATCCTAAGTCCCACCCTGGCTAGAAAAGGATTGTAACCTGTAGATAAACCTCCCCAATTAGCCTCAGTTGCAAACAGTGGACGTTAATAAAAAATAATAACGAACCTCAATTTCGTTATCCCCTATTAGGGATCGACTGATATTTGAAGAGTGTTTTCAAATATTACAAACAATTTTAAAAGCGACGAGGGGCACCTTCCTAAAGGAGCGCTCTTAAATCAAAAACAAATACTTAGAATTTTAAACAAATACTTAAAAAGAATTTGGTTCGCTATGACAGTTTGTTAGTAGTACCTATATCTCTCTTGCATATAATATTTTTATTGGTTTTTATTTGAAAGTTAGCATTGAACTAAGACGTGTTTTTATTGAAAGAAATTAAGTTTTTTTTTTGTTCGTTTTATTTTTATGAAAGTGAATCAGTAATCTGTTACAGTGTTTATTTTATTAGTGTCATTTATATCGTTTTTGTATGCTGTAGGAGGCCTGTGGTTTTAAATTCTCAATATTCAGTGTTTTACACCCAGTTATTTATATGGAATTTTTAAAATAATGTAGAAAATTCAATCGAACAAATAAAATTACCATTATTCATCCAGAGTTATTTTAATTGAATATCCACACACTTTATATTTTTCTAATTATTATTGAAATGTTTATTTCAATAATTTATAAACTAAACAAACCAGGGTTGGCAAGTGGGTGCTAAATTCAAATAGTTCTTTTAGTTACAGTATGAGTAATGAATGCATATATTTAATGAACACCCAAATATAATTTTAATAATGGTAATATGACATAAATACAATTTAGAATTACAATTTATGAAGTTTAAACGTTTTGTTGCAAAATAGAATTTATGTTAATGACGATGTTAATTCTCATTAACAGACACTAGGGCATGCGAAGATTTTAGCACTTGTATGTTTTTCAATTTTGGATTTTTTTTAAATTTTATGTATTGAATAATTTATAAAATATTGAATTAAAATCACTGTGGGCATATGTAGATTCATCCTCAAATACTAATAATGGGTTCCCCAACTTAGTATGAAATAGTGGAACATTAAACATTAAATTTCTCACAATAAAAGCAATTGGCATTGTGTTTACAATCACATAGTGGTAACTCAGATGAAATGTTAGTACACTGATGTTTGGTAAAACCTATTTATTATCTGTTGGATTAGATCTGTATTTGATGTTTCAGAAAACTAAAATTAAACACAAACCGTACGGTTGTACGTTGTAAAAACCGTATGAAGAAAAGATTCAAACAACATTAAAGTTACATTTGGTTGAAAAGTAATTCATTTGACTGAAACTTCCTCCCATCTTTTTAAATACTTACTTTCTGATACAATTTGAAGGTCCTGTGCAATAAAAATTAATCACAATATTCAAAAAACATTTTATAATAAATATATAATAAAAGTTGTAATGTTCAGTCCGCTGTGAATGAAAAGCATATTCTGTAGGTGATTCTTTGAGCTTTTAAAGCTTATCAGAATTCCATCAACGTCTAATCAATCATCTTTATCAGTAAAAATCCTTGAGTTTGAAAATGAAGATATCTTTATCAGCAGTGACTTCATTCTACGTCGAGCCATTGACATGTGCGGCTAATATTACAGTGTATGCTTGTCTCAGATTTTATAATCAAATAGATCCTAAAGTAATTTAATTGAATAAGATTTTCACTTTATATTTTTAAATTCAAATTAAAAAAAAAGATACAGGTTAGAATATATCCCTTTTTTTATTTTTTGCTCGTTTTCCTCAAATGACAGAAATCATCAGATATACAGAACATAAAAAGAATATATATATATATATATATATATATATATATATATATATATATATATAAAACAGTCCATTTTTCCAAAAATGGATTCTAGCAAATAAAAATATTAATTTATGTAGGGCTAGTGAAAACTTAGTTAAGCGCAAGTAAAAATTTATATCCTGAAAATGTTTATCTGTAACTTGTGTTAGAAAATGTAATTGTGATATATGTGGAATTTTATATAATTAAAAAATATAGAAATAATTTAACTAAAATTACAATTACTTATTATGTAATGGGGATTTTTAAGGATATTTACTATGAACAAATGAAAGTATTCAATTGTATGAGTTAAGTACTTATTACCTATTCTGTATACTTATCGCAATTACCATCTTGAAGTCCACTATATTCCAGTGATGTGCCATTATGCATTAACATATATTTTGGTAATTTTAAGAAAACATGCCCCAATTACTCTTTTAATGGTCTTTGCCAAATAAAATAATCTTTAGATCTTAGAACTTACAACTAATAATTGTACTTAGGTTGAAAAATAAAGTCATATATATATATTTATATATACCGTATATATATATATATATATATATATATATATATATATATATATATATATATTTATATATACCGTATATATATATAAAACTTTAAAAAGGAATATACCAATGAAATATGTAAATGTGTTGTACCAACACTTGGGAAATCTGCTTAGTTAACGCATCCCTGTATGACGGACTTTAAATCCTATATTTTTCTACTTGTATTTTGACACTCTGTATCGTAGTATATAGTAGTAAACTATTATATCTATTTTGTGTTTTTTCTCTAAGCACATCAGTTTAGAACGTTGTTAAGGTCCATGGAAGACTATTAA
This sequence comes from Riptortus pedestris, assembly GCA_019009955.1. Taxonomy (NCBI): domain Eukaryota; kingdom Metazoa; phylum Arthropoda; class Insecta; order Hemiptera; family Alydidae; genus Riptortus; species Riptortus pedestris. Next base: position 103,744,966 of record CM032232.1, on the reverse strand, counting down.
TTTTTTTATTGGAGTTCGTAGCTGTGACGATGTTGCTCAAAACAAAAGCTTAAAGGCTTAAAAAAAGAAAACATAGAAAATCCAAGCAGCCATATTAAACAAAAAAAAAGAAATGAAACACATAAAAGAAAAGGAACACAAAACAGAAAGAAAAAAAATATGAACAGAAAAGAAACCAAAAACAAAAATGGAAAAGAAATAGAAACGGAACACAAAACAGGAGTGCAAAACAAAAATAGAACACAAAAGCCGGAAAGAAACACAAAAACGGAAATGGACTCAAAAACGGGAATAGAACTCAAAAATGGAAGTGTAGCTAAAAAAACAAAAACAAAAATGGAATACTACAAAGAAGAAAATTCATAACAAGGGAACAAACAAAGATAAACTGTAAGATTAAGTTAAAGAGAATGAATAACCTCTTCTGCTCTAAACACTTGAGTAAATCGTCCTAACTTCAATACTCCGAAAGGCCATTGGCTTTCCTTCTATCGCAGCCACTTACAACCATTTTAAAATAAATAAACACAACCAGTGGAATGTTAAACTGGAAATCTCCCGTGATCACCTGTTGATTTTTAAGACAAAACCATCCTGGTTAAATCATTTTACTTTCTCTCGGGATTTGGGCTGGCTGTTGGTGAGGCCCATCATCGACGGAAGGTTGATAAAATCAAAACACCTCCACTCTTAATACTTCTTTTATTAAAAACAGAGCACTTTCAGGGGAAACCCCTTTTGAGCCGAGATCCCCAGCGACACTCCGGAGATGTCGGCTCAATTAGGACCAGCTCTAGAGCACTGAAGATGGGAAGGTTCACCCCGAAACTACTCTGTTATTAATAAAAGAAGTTTTAAGAGTGGAGATCTTTTGATCTTCTTATCCTTCCCTTGATTTTATTTTCTCTTCAACAATAAGTAACTGCAGTTATTGACTCCTCCCTTAAATTGCAAGTATAGCGTGATTTCATAGTTGATCAAATAAGGATTACATTCAAAACAGATTAACCAGGCAACAGTTTCTATAAGTAGGGACACATTAAATTATGTCATTTTATTTTTTAAATCCGTAAATGATGTAATATTTTCTCACTTGTCAACACTTTCTGCTATATTGGTAGATTTCCCTCAAGGGAAATCAGCTATTGAGGTCGTACTAATTACGCGGTTTTCCATCAATCCTACCCAGGAGATGACGAAAATGAAGTCCGTTCAAAACTGTATATGTTTACATATATATTTGTCTCTTACCGCTCTAGCGGTCGCAATTTTTATTTTATCGTTTTCAAACTTGGCATATAATCGTTTTATAAAAAAAGAAAGATCAAGTTCGTTAATGGTTGTAATCGGACCAGAGGGAGAATTTCGAAAATTCTTAATATGTCCGTTATTATGTGTCGGATCGAAACATTATATAGAACCAATCTTATTGTAATGTTCTATAAATGTTGTTATGTATATTTTTTCAATTTTGATTATTTACTAAGATATTTGAATTTTTTACTTTTCGGTCTTCAGTAAACCCCTACTCCGACTCATCTCATATTTTAAATATTCTATTATGTTATGAAGCACTTTATTTGAAACTTAAATACCAAATATTGTTCTCATTGAACTTTTAAGTTTTGAGATAAATGCAAATACGTGGGAAATCTGCTTAGTTGACGTAGCCCCTGCGTGAAGGGCTTTTTTAAATATTTCTTTCACACTTATTCCCCGTACATTGATGATTTGTTTGACGAATCTAAATACATAATGATGTTCGTCGCTTCATGATCTCCGTGTTTGTTATCTGTATGTTAATGTTCTTTCAAGTTAACATTCTTTAACACTTTTCCTCAGGACGTCATTTTAAAGGAACAATAAGATGACGAGGATTTTCCTGGCGAATGAAGAATCGGTGGTCTTTTCGCAAGCATCATATTTGCGTGGGTGGCAGCTACCTGATCGACATGAATATAACATGACTATTACTTCCAGAGTTATTTATTGCAGTATTGAGCCCATTTATTCATAAAGGATGCGTCGTTGTATAGGCCTCGCTCATCATAGTGATGAAACTGTTGACAGGGAGATCTAGAAAAAAGTCCTCATTTTTCATAGCTAGCGATTGAACTGATTACATGATAAATATTGTTATCGGATAATCATAAATATTCAAAGTATGCCCGAGAACTCACTGTAACTCGATAAGCCCTCCATTCGTTCTGATCTTGAAACGATGGGTTAAAAGAGAAGAGTGGACACGCATTATATTTTCTGAGGACTAATATTTCCAAGGTTCTTAGAGACAACTCTTACCAGGAAAACACCAAAGTTCCTAGACAGGCTAAGAAGAATAGCGTATCAAGAAAATATGGCTGGAAGCCAAGGCATTATCGAGGCCACCACTTCCGCAATCGGAAGATCTCAGCTTTGGAGCGACCATGCTGGTAGAAGATACCCAGGTGGTTTTCTCTTCTCTCTTCTTGTAACCTGTGGTATTTCTTTGAAGACCCTCAGGATTGGGGCTGTTGACATCTAAGAGACTTAGATAGAAGATATTCAATTTTTGGCCGTACAGACGAATTGCTCATGAGGACTTCGGCGTTAATGAATGAACTAACAAACATAGAAACTTCAGAATGCACGCAGATTTCTCTAGGCGTAACTCAGCTATTGAGGTCATATTCAAGGCGCGATTTTCGAAAAGTGTTCTTCTAATGTCCATCGATCCTCCACAGAAGACGGCGGTTCCTTGCAAAGCCATATATATATATATATATATATATATATATATATATATATATATATACTAACCTAGGTACTCAGCATTGTTCGGGAAATCATTGGCGAGTGAATAATTAATGGCATTGTTATAATAAGTGTACAATTACGCTTAACCTCCTTTGTATTGTTAAATTGTAAATGACGAGAGTTATAAATGTAGCCAGGCAATACCTTAGTAGTTTTTCGTCCTAAAATCTTAAGAAACCAACAAACACATAAGTGTGTGTACGTGCGCGTGTTTTAAAGCTTTAACGATCGCAATTTTTGTAGACCGTTAACTTAACTGGATATTTTAACGTTTTTTTGTAAAACTAAAGATTCCCCACATGTTTTCTCTGATTTGTAACATCCTTTTGTAATAATCCATTTCTATTCATCTGATTTTCACTCCAGTCACTAAAGATCTCATACTCATCTTATCTTCATACTACGGGAGAAATAGACTTTAGATGTTGAGATGACATCATAAGCGTGCCATATTCAATTCATGCGAGTGAGAAATCTGCTTATTTCACGCAGATTTTCATTAAAGCACTTCATTGTACACCATAATGCCGTAAATGTTGGCCTTACCTAGTATCGATGTTCCACACACCAAGGGGCGACATATGTCCCCTTGTCTAGCGAACACATGCCCTATAGGGCGACACTCTAGTGCTCTGGCTCAGCCACCGCTGTGTATTGTAATGTCGAAATGTGAAGATTTTTTAAATTTTCGCACTTGACATTTGATCTGAACAAATCAATGGTTGTCAATTTTTATATTAGACTAGCGGACTCGTCTGACGTTGTTCTGCATGATATTTCAAGCGATTAGGATATTAAACAAAGTATAAATGAAAAACAAATAATATAATAATTTCATTATTCTTTATTTTTAAATAACATCAATGTTTCTAAAAACAATTCGTTATTATCAAAAATGTTCGTATTGGAAAGAATTTTTGAGGATATCAATATTTCTATACAAATTATTTGCTTCAAATATTGTTATACGAAAAAAAGATTAAAACAAAAGCTACTTTTAGTAACACAAAAAACAACTTTTGTTATGTGCACGTTTGCCTAAAAATAAATAGAAAATAAAATATCAAGAATTTTTTAATCAGGCCTCCCTTATAACCCCCACTCCCGTTCGAACCTAAACAATTTATTATAGCTTATAATCATGGAGGAATTAATGCTAATTGACATACCGGGCTTTGTTAAGTTCGGTTCAATCGTTAGTGCCCAATAAAATTTTTGGCTCCCACTTTAACTATTTAGTGTATATCTCGTTTATATTTTGTTATACGACAAAAGTGAATATAACAAAAGTTACTCTAAATAACTTTTATCCTGAGCATATTTGCCGAAAACCAATATTTTTAATTTTAGGCCTCCCTAACAACCCCCACTCCTGCTCCATCTGCCGTGCTGATTTGTGAATCTAAACCATCCAGGGCGTCACCCAAACACATACAAAAAAATTCATTCAAATCGGTCTAGCCGATTACGGGGAATTCAGTGACATACATACGTACGCTAGAATTATATATACAGAAAGATATAGATGTATTAGCCTGATATATATATATATATATATATATATATATATATATATATATATATATATAAATATAAAGATAACAGATCTTGAACGTTCAATGATTACTAAAACTAGGTCTCTTAGTTATCTTGGCCAGATCTCCAACTAATGGGGCAATGTTATATTAGTTAATGCAAGCATTTCCTTGGTACACGAACCCTCTCAACTGTAATACAGTAGTATGAATATCTGGCCAAAAGCACGTTTCTTCAACTAAGTGTAAATACGAGTACATCACTTTTGTTTAGTAGTCTCACTGTTGAAATAAGTCGGTTCATGATTTGTTGGCTAATTCTTAACAATGAAAAAGCAGGGGGGTTTTGCAGGCTGAAAATCAAAGAAAATCAAATAGTTCCGTTAATATTTGATGTAGAGAAAGAATATACATAACAACATTTATAGGTAATTTAATTTGCAATAAGATAGGTTATGTACAATTTTTCGATCTGACTTATAGTAACGGAGATACATAAAATTTTCGAAATTCACCTCTAAACCACCTCCCTCCTATTTTTTCCGATTTCTGTCATTAAAGAACTCGATCTTTCTTTTTACATAAAACGATTAAATATTGCGTTTGGTAACGATCAAATAAGAGTTGCTGCCGATAGAGCGTTAACTAAATAAAATAAAATAAATAATTTCGAACGGACCTCATTTTCCCCATCTTCTGGGTAGTATCGATGGACATTTGAGGAAATTTACTGAAAATCACGTCATGAGTACAATCTCAATAGCTGATTTTCCTTAAGACAAATCTGCAAAAATGTCATATAGCTAAAAAGCAAAAGACAATGAGGATGTAAAGTAGGTATGTTATATAGTATTATAAACTGGTCCGATTTCAGCCGTTAACGAACTTGATCTTTCTTTTTACATAAAACGACTAAATATCGAGTTTGGTAACAAACAAACAAAAAAAATGCGTCACGCAGGGGCTGCGTAAACTAAGCAGATTTCCCACGAGAAGTTTTACAATAGAGAAATCTGCCTAATAACAACTGTAGTAGTAAGAAACCTCTAAACCTAAAACATTATTTAGGACGTAATAACCCAGTAGTTTCTAGCCCCAAAAAACAGTTAACCTAACCTCTAAACCTATTCACGAGGGACGAATAGTTATGGAAATGGCCACCAGAGCTCTCGGCGGACAGTCCGAACATAGCCTACACGCAGAATACAAATGCAAATATCTCGGTTAATATTCAAGATACAAAATGGTTCATAATAAAAACAGATTTGCAATAAGATTGGTTCTATACAATTTTACGAGCCTATGCGTAATAACGTAGATATGTCGAATTTTTGAACGCCCCCCCCCCACTGGTCCGATTTCAGCCTTTGACGAACTAGATCTTCATTTTTTACATAAAACGTTTAGATACCGAGTTTGGTGACGATTGTACAAAAATTGCGACCGCTAGGGTGTTAACAGACAAATATAAATATATATATATATATATATATATATATATATATATAGATATATAGATATATATATAAATATATAAATATTTATATATATAAAAATATATATATAGTTTTGAACGGACCTCATTGGAATTGGAGATATTATGAATGCTCATTTGGAATTGTGATAAAAATCTGCAGAATTCCGTAACTATTACCACTTCAATGGCTGATTTCCCTTAAGGGAACTCATGCTAAAAAGATAGGTGAACGACTGGAGCTCTGAAAACATTGGTGTTAATTTTACTCGGTAAACCTAAAGTCGTGAGTTCGATTCGCACCTGGACAATACAATGTTATTTAGTAATGGAACAATAAAATCCTTAGTCCCACCCTGGCTAGAAAATGGTGATAACCTGTAGATAACGTGTCCCAATTAGCTACAGTAGCCCAAATTGGACGTTAGTAAATAAATATAGTCCGTCACGCAGGGGCTGCGTAAACTAAGCAGATTTCCCATGTGACGTTTTACAATAGAGAAATCTGCATACTGGTAACACAAAACCACCATGATTAAATACAAGCGGTAATGAGAAATCTTTCAGTTAATTAAAATAAATTCCCAACTGAAACGGCTTTTGAATTGGAATAATAATTTATATTTTAATAACACAAATTTTAGTAGTCCAAGAACTGAAGAAGGGGGGGGCGGATGAACAGATCGTATTTGCATAAATCTCACAAAGTAACAGTGGTAAGGTAAGGTTAAGAACGACAGGTTAGAAGAACCCTCCCACCTGAGGAGGAAATGGCCGATTTAATCCGAACTATACCCAACCACAGACTTCATAAAAATGCAAATATCTCCGTTAATATTTAAGATAGAGAATAAATGTATATAACAATATTTATAGTAAATTTAATTTCCAATAAGATTGGTTCTATACATGTTTTCAATCCGATGCATAATAACGGAGATATTTTGAATTTTCGAAAATCCCTCCCTCCATACCCCCCCCCTTCCACTAGTCTCATTTCAGTCATTAACGGACTGGAGCTTTCTTTTTATCTACAACGATTAAATATCGAGTTTCGTAACGATCAAACCAAAATTGCGACCGCTAGAGAGGTAACAGACATATATATATATATATATATATATATATATATATATATATGTATGTATAATTTTGAACGGACCTCATTTTCGTCATATCCTGGGTAGGATCGATGGACATTTAAAGAAATGTTTCGATAATTGCGTCATGAGTACGACCTCAATAGCTGATTTCTCTTAAGGGAAATCTGCTAAAATAACATAACACTATAATGTAGAAGGTTAAATCAGGTCAAATAACCAAATTTCAAAAATGCCAGTTTCAATTATTTCCCTAGTTGGCAAGGTTCGTATCAATCAAGGTTCTTACATCGTTGTAAGAAGGAATGAGCTTGTAATAACTAAAAGACTCCTGAAAGGTGATATATAGGCCACGAAACATTTAGGGCATTTCCCAATAAAGTCGACACAGTAAAAAAAAAAAAAAAGAGTTTTCTTAGTGACCCTTAAAATATGAATAAAATAAGACAGCCGGTTAAAGCAATTGAAGTAACCCAACTTTAAAAATATGCCTCACCAACTGTCTAATGGTTGAAAAAAAAAATAGGTGGGTATATTAATCTCATAAATTTAATGAGATCCAGTAGAATGAAACTCTTGTGAGTTTTCTTGTGAGCAAGCTGCTCAGTTTTCCGGAAGCTAAATATGCCCCGAGTTTTCAACTCCAGCCGTGTTAGAAAATTTCTGCTGCCTCACTATGACTTTTCAACCTTTACCCTCTACGGAGCAGGAATTAACTTAAATTTACCAAGTTTTATTGGCTGAGAAGGGGTTCGTGTATATATGAAAACTAAGGATTTCAGTATATTTTATGAATATTTTTTTTTTACTTGAACAGATGTGGTTCAGGTGAAATCCTTTATCAGAAGGGAGAAAGAATAATTGACCAATCCGCTTGTTTGCATTCCTCGTCTCTTTAAATTTAGAGAAACACATACTGTACACATCATGATATTCAAACCCAAGTAAAACATATGATACTAAATTCATGGCAGAAATCTTGGTTTACCACATTTTATAACAAACTTCGAGAACTTAAACATATACTTGGTGAATGGCCTTCCTCAAAAAGTTTAATTAGAAGAGAAGAAGTAGTATTAACGAGGTTTAGAATTGGCCATTCACGACTGACTCAAACTTACCTACTTACTAGAGAAGACGAACTCTACTGCCAACACTGTAACTGTAGACTTACTATAAAACATGTACTTACTGACTGCTATCTAAGGACTCACATAGACCTACCATACACTTTGACTGAATTACTACATGACTGTAGCCCGTATGTAGACGGCGTATTACACTACTTGAAACAAAACAACATTTAAAAAAAAATTATAATGTAGGACAATACTGAAACTATTTGCAGAAATGAGCATATCTACTTAAATATAATAAAGTCCGTCATGCAGGGGCTGCGTAAAGGAAGCAGGTTTCCCACGTGAAGTTATACAATAGAGAAATCTCCATAAGAGAGACGAACAATTACGGAAACGGCCGTACTAGCTTTTGGAAGGAAACTCACATACCTGTTAACCGCCCACATTTAATAAAAATGCAAATATCTCGGTTAATATTCAAAAAGTCCGTCACGCAGGGGCTGCGTAAACTAAGCAGATTTCCCACGTGAAGTTTTACAATAGAGAAATCTGCCTAATAACAGCTGTAGTAGTAAGTAACCTCTAAACCTATTCACGAGAGGGACGAATAATTACAAAAACGGCCGCCAGAGCTCACGGCGGAAAGTCCGAACATAGCCACTGCTGCCGAGCACGTGCAGAATACAAATGCAAATATCTCAGTTAATATTCAAGATAGAGAATAAATGTATATAACAATATTTATAGTAAATTTAATTTGCAATAAGATTGATTCTATAATATTTTTCGATCCGACGTACAGTAACGGAGATATTTTGAATTTTTCCGATTTCAGCCATTAACAACTTGATCTCTCTTCTTACGTACAACGCTTAAATATTAAGTTTTGTATCTATTAAACAAAAATTGCGACCGCTAGAGCGTTAACAGACAAATATATATATATATATATATATATATAATATATATATATATATATATATATATATATATAATTTTGAACGGACCTCATTTTATTCATCTCCTGGGTAGGATCTATGGACATTTGAAGAAATTTTTCGAAAATCGCGACATTAGTCCGACCTCAATAGATGATTTTCCTTAAGGGAAATCTGCTAATATAGAATAAATGTATAGCTCAATATTTATAGTAAATTTAATTTGCAATAAGATTGGTTCTATACAATAGATTGATCCGACGTATGGTAACGGAGATATTTCTAAAATCCCCCCTCTAAACCTCCCCCTCCCACTGGTCTGATTTAAGCCGTTAACGAACTTGATCTTTCTTTTTACATAAAACGACTAAATATCGAGTTAGGTAACGATTAAACAATAATTGCGACCGCTAGAGTGGCAACAGACAAATAAATATATACAGTTTTGAACGGACCTCATTTTTGTCATCCCCTGGGTAGGATCGACGGACGAAGACAAATTTCAAAAATCGCGTCATGAGTACATGATTTCAATGACGTGATTATATTGTTAAATAACTGATTCGTCGCTAAATTCGATTATTATTATATTATATATATAAACGATTTTATTTAATGAGTTCGTCACTAAAAATGAATTTATTTAGTGACGAACTAATTAAATAGAATGCTTTATCTCACCCTGGCTAGAAAAGGGCGTTAGCTTGTAGATAACCCGTTCCAGTCAGCCATAGTGGCAAAACTTGGACGTTAATATTATATATATAATATTTTGTATTATATTACTTTTCTTAAGTTACTGTTTTTCCCCATTTCTTGTAAGTTAATATACGAGTATATAGTAAACGGGAATAATTATGGTTTATTCTTCTGTTCCTCTTAAAAAATTTATTCCCTACAATTATGGAAAATATCAGCATGATACTGCATTAAATTGACTTGAAGCTACTTAGATAAATGCATTAATTCAATTTCTAATATAAAGTTTAGAATGACAATAAGAAATCGAAAGGATTTATAAATAATGTACACGCGCAACCTTGATATTCCCAACAACTCGTGATTACAATGTGCGACCTTGCATAAAACAGGCTCATTGCTCATTATTCTACGATAATCAAAGGCCTCCATGCCCCCCTCCACCGGCCCGAGGCCTTCATGAAACTCATATTATGATGGTAATTATGAGATAGATAGCCGGGGTCTCATCAAAAGATGAGGCGTTTTGATTGGCGATTGATGCTTTATGATAGCTTCAAAAATGCTGGAATCTGGAAGCGAGCTGGTTTTTACAAATTTACTATCAAGTTTGGGCGCCTAGATGACCCTGTAATGACACAGTTTGCGAAGGTGGCTAGTTAACCCTTCCAAAAAACTTCAAAAGTTATTTTCAAAATGTAAGAAAAAAATGGGCGCAGGAAACAGGGAAATTAAAATTCCGTGAAGCTGGGGCTGCGTTAGAAAAGCAGATTTCACGCTTGCGTCACGTTTGAAAAGTTCAATCAGAACAATATTTGGTTTTAGCAGATTTCCCTTAAGGGAAATCAGCTATTGAGGTTGTACTCATGACGCGATTTTCGAAATTTTTCTTCAAATGTCCATCGATCCTACCCAGGAGATGACGAAAATGAGGTCCGTTCAAAACTGTATATATATATATATATATATATATATATATATATATATATATATATATATCGATCTATATATTTGTCTGTTACCGCGCTAGCGGTCGCAATATTTGTTTGATCGTTACCAAACTTAATATTTAATCGTTTTATGTAAAAAGAAAGATCAAGTTCGTCAATGGCTGAAATCGGACCAGTGGGAGGGGTGGAGGTTAGAGGGGAGGATTTCGAAAATTCAAAATATCTACGTTATTATATGTCAGATCGGAAAATTGTATAGAACCAATCTTATTGAAAATTAAATTTACTATAAATAATGTGCTATACATTTATTCTGTATCTTGCATATAAACCGAGATATTTGCATTTGTATTGTGTGAGTGGTCGGCAGGAGTCGGCTATGTTCGGGACATTCCGCCGAGAGCTATTGCGGGCGTTTCCGTAACTGTTTGTCCCTCGTGTATAGGTTTAGAGAGGTACTGCCGTTGTTTTTTGGCAGATTTCTCTATTGCAATACTTCGCGTAGGAAATCTGCTTAGTTTACGCAGCCCCTGCGTGACGGACTTTTATCCTTACAATAAAGTGGTTCAAGATATAACAGCTTATTGTTAGTATGACATGAGTAGGAGTGGGAGTTTACTGAAGGCCGAAAACAAAAAATGCATACTAAATATTATCTCCGTTAATAATCAAGACTATGAAAAAATCGAATGATATTTCGAATTTTCACCCCCTCCCCTCCCACTGGCAAGATTTTAGCCGTTAACGAACTTCATTCAATGCATCTGCACAAATATGATGAATTGGCTATTTTATAATTATGCAATCTATAACTTGTATTAGCATTATGTTTTATGCCAACAATCTAAAAGCATGAGTTTTTAATGTACTTACTATTATGTAGTTTTAATTGATTTATGATAACAGTTCGGCATACAATTATAATTTTAGTAACAGTGTTGGGGGGGGGGGTGTTGATTATTATAAGCTTTAACTTTATAATTACAAATAGTCTTTTAATTGAAGACATTGTCTTATTTCGAGGTATTATTTCTCTTTTTTTTTTTCTTCATTTTTTTTTAAGGTTGTTACATTAGGCATCATAAGAATATGAACGAAAAACAATTACTGTTAAGTTTTTATTCACTGGACATAAGTGACTCACAAATGATTAACTAGTGATGTTGAGATTAACGTAATCTACGTTATAAATCGTGTTTATGTTATACAAAAGATTTAGTTTTGTATTTACTTTGGATCCTGAGAAAATATATGCCCTCTAATCTAAGCGAATTTCGATTAATGCAATATTAACGTCTATAATGTCTGAGCAGGTTCATTCGGAAAATTTCTCTTGCGTGCAAGTGAGACAACATGGGAACCTCTGTGCGGGATAAAGACAGAGAGAGAGTGCGAGAGTGTCTACTGATGATTCTAAATGAATTATGCATCCGGACTAAATGCACGTGCAGTCAATTATATTTAATAATAGATATTAGCTCCAGCGGCTAACTACTGTTGAGTATATATTTATCAAGGTGTTGTTATCAATTCATGATAATGTACTTGACGTCATATGCGCGGCCACGGCTGATTTATTGGATGCTATTTATCCTTGGGAGAGGAGGAAATGCTGCGTGTAATATAGAATCTTTTATTGAATATTATTAATTTACTTGAAATGGAAGAAACGGTCGTTTTACAAGAATTCAGTCCATGGCATTATGAAAATTGTAAGAATGCTCGAGAAACTCTTTGGATGGAGAAATTCGGCAATGGACACCCGGTAACAAAAATATAATGAGGTAAGAGGATGAAACAGAATGAGTGCATGGTGTAACAGCTGTATAGAGTCTGAACGTAAATTGTCTCTTCTGGTCCTTAAACAGACAAGACTGGTCGGTCAGAAGGGATCCGACAGACATCACATGCCTTGGTTTAGCCAATTCCTGATTAATTTATAAATTTTAAAATATCAAACGAAGGGTTTTTCCTCCAGTAATTAATTCCAACTGTTGTCATACCTTTCGGTAGAGGTATACAATGGATGGTACTCGATGGCCAGCCACTGACGACGGTCTTCACAACAGGATTAAAACATTAAATTTGAGTCTTTAGTAATATGAAGTAGAAGATTATTCTAAAAAAGCATTAAACCGTCTACATCTCATTCCAAATGCAGGAACTCATCCTATGCTTTCACGGTGACATGAGATAGCATTTAAATGTACAACGATTTCTTTCTTAGGAAACTACTGAAAGTAAGCTATTTTATGTAGATATACATAATATTTAATATAACTGAATTATTTGTGCATGAATTTATTTCACAAAACAGCCGTTTAATCTGCAAGCCGCCTCTGCCACGGTCCAATATCCATCCCTGCTTCTATTTATGCAGCCGCAATTATAATTGTAGTTTACATGGGTTATGTATTCAATAGTACTTTTCAATGTAAAACTAAAGATGAAGTTCCTTAAATGTTGAAATTGGAAGAGCCATCTATTCAATCCTGGGTATAAATGCACAAGCATCAACGAGTCTCGTGAGAATTCGATTTTAAAATGATTTTGTATTCGTAACTTTTTCGAACAGATATAAATTGCCTTAAAAAACTCTCAATGAACAATGCTTGGTGCGCTGGAGGAGAAGAAGTTACAGAGTTGACTTCTCTGCCAAAACCAATTTCATTATCCGCAACTAAGACCTACAACGTTTCATGTCGAAATTCCCAAAACTCTTTTATAAAAAACAAGTCCGTCACGAAGTTAACGCAGCGTTAACTAAGCAGATCTCCCAAGTGCATCACGTGTTGTACATATATTTCAAAAAGCAAACGCTTTTTTTTTTTTTTTTTTTTTTTTTTTTTTTATTTTTAATGTATTTCCTCTACATAGTAACCCTATGTGGAGGGATTTTATTTTCTGCACATCCCTTAAGTAAACGCTTAATGAGAACAATATTTGGTATTTAGGCTTTAAATAAAGTGCTTCATATTAAAATAGCTTTTTAGCAGATTTCCCTTTATTGAAATCAGCTATTGAGGTCGTACTCACGACGCGGTTGTCGAAACATTTCTTCACATGTCCCTCGATCCTACCCAGGAGATGACGAAAATGTGGTCCGTTCAAAACTATATATATGTATATATATATATATATATATACATATATTTGTCTGTTAACACTCTAGCGGTCGCAATTTTTGTTTAATCGGCACCAAAATCGGTTTTTAATCGTTTCATGTAAAAAGGAAGATCAAGTTCGTTAATGGCTGAAATTGGACTAGTGGGAGGGGGGGTTTAGAGGGGGGATTTTCAAAAATCCAAAATATCTCCGTTATTATGCATAGGATCGAAAAATTGTATAGAACCAATCTTATTGAAAATTACATATATTATAAATATTTTTATATAAATTTATTATCTTTCTAGAATATTAACCAAGATATTTGCATTTTTATGAAGTCTGTGGTCGGGTATAGTTCGGATTAGATCGGCCATTTTCGTCAGTACTCGGCTCAGGTGGAAGCTTCTTCTAACCTTACCTTACCTTCATTACTTTGTGTGATTTATGTAAATACGGTCTGTTCATCCGCCGCCCCCTATTTTTGGACTACTAAAATTTGAGTTATTAAAATATAAATTATTTTTACAATTCAGAAGCCGTTTCAGTTGTGAATTTATTAAAATTAACTGAAAGTTTTCTTATTCCCATTTGTATATTCATTATATTCATGGTGGGCTTGTATTACCAGTATGGAGATTTCTCTATTGTATAACTTCACATGGGAAATCTGCTTAGTTTACGCAGCCCCTGCGTGACGGACTTTTGTTAATAAGACATGAGTAGAAATGGAGGTCTTCTGTTGCCCGAAAACTAAAATGCAAATATAAAATAGTCCAGATATTGAAAAACCAAGCTTAACAACATTTACAGAACATTAGGTTTGCAAATAAGATTTGTTCAACACAATTTTTTGATCCGACGCATAATAACGGAGATATTAAGAATATTCAAAATTCCCCCCTCGGGGATAGTCGAATATTGTGAGTGCGTGGGGGGGGGGGTTAAGGGTAATCACGTAAAATGGCAACAATTTCATATTATACCAGTAACAAAGGGGAGAATATTAAATCTGACTCAAATTATCCAAGTAGGCTCGAGTGTTAAACGCGGTGACAACTAAAAACTAGATAGTTAGGCTTATATCGCATGCTGAATCTGCAGTTTAAATATACCGTATAATTGGCCAAGATCCACCCTGCAGGTTGGCCCCCTTCCTCAGATTTACTCCTCTGTTGGCAGCACTGATTAATAACTGGTTTATTTGTGTATTCTCGTGCATTCATTGACATCCACAGGGTAATATCTAAATTCGAAAAGATCCAGTAAAACTCAAAGACTCGTCGCATTTTCTATTTAAATACGGCGGGGATATGCTTTTTGCGATTTAGATCATTAGATCCATAAAATCAAAATTGAAAATGTCTTCTTGTAAGCCTGCCTCAAACGATTTGGAAGACTTCTATGTATTAGTTTCGTTAACATGGTCTATTAGCAGATTTCCCCCAAGGGAAATCAGCTATTGAGGTTGTACTCATGACGCGATTTTCGAAATTTTTCTTCAAATGTCCATCGATCCTACCCAGGAGATAACGAAAATGAGGTCCGTTCAAACCTGTATCTATCTATCTATCTATCTATCTATCTATCTATCTGTATATATATATATATATATATATATATATATATATATATATATATATATATATATATATATATTTGTTTATTACCGCTCTAGCGGTCACAATTTTTATTTTATCGTTCCCAAACTTGATATATCATTTTATACAAGAAGAAAGACCTAGTTCGTCAATGGCTGTAATCGGACCAGGGGAAGGGGGGGGGAGGCTTTAGAGAGGGAGAATTTCGAAAATTCTTAATATCTCCGTTATTATGCGTCGGATCGAAAAATTGTATAGAACCAATCTTATTGAAAATGTAATGTTCTATAAATGTTGTTATGCACATTTTTTCACTATCTTGATTATTTACTGAGATATTTGCATTTTTTAGTTTTCGGTCTTCAGCAAACCCCCACTCTTACTCATTTCATATTTTCAATATTCTATTATGTTTTGAAGCACTTTATTTGAAGCTTAAATACCAAATATTGTTCTTATGGAACTTTTAAGTTTTGAGATAAATGCAAATACGTGGCGCACATAGGAAATCTGCTTAGTTAACGCAGCCCCTGAGTGACGGACATTTTTTTTATAGTTGACTATGACACAGATGAATGGGGACTTACTTCTCAGTCAAATATACCTAAATTCATACATGTTAAGTGTATCTGATAAATGCAAAGAACGAATTGTGTTGACAACTTTAGATTAATGAATATCCAAATATTGGCTTACGATTTTACGGTCACTAAATAGACATTATTATTGTTCCATGAAAGGTTTTGCTAATATATATCAATGTCACGGATATTGTCAACAAGAGCTATTTTATACAACCATAAACCATTGTTTATTTATTGTGGATCGTCCGCTGCTAGACGATATTGCTCGTAAACAAAAACAGAAATAAATACAAAATCGAAACCATTGTTATTTCAGTTCATTTACAGATGACAGCTATTCTAAACATACATTATTCTAATTGTCATTATTTACTTCACGGTTTTAAAGGCTGAATCACTCTTTAGTTACTTCACATGCTACAAGATTATATATATTATTATATAAATTATTATTAGGATAATTTTGTGCATAAGTTATATTTCCAGGGTAGGGTTATCAGTTCTATTCCAACCCCTATTTTAACAGATTTCGACCCGACTCATGTTAACTGAGAATTCATTAATTAAGAATTATATTGTTGTTATCCTAGACGTATCCTAAATCCGCTATATCTCTTAGTGTCCACATCAGAACTATTATATATAAAACTCTTAGGGTTCTCTGAAATGGCTATAAATTCGACAGGTAGAATTACATTTTATTATTTTAAGAAAAATAGCTGTATGGATTTCATCTTGAAAAACTCACTAATGAACACTTTCATATCCATTGTCTACGAAAAAAATTCAATTATTTATTTTCTAAGTAGCTGTTGATGAAAAAGACTGATGAATGTCCAAGACAGATCACGAAAAAGTCCGTCACGCAGGGGCTGCGTAAACTAAGAAAATTTCCCACGTGCGCCACGTATTTGAATTTATTCAAAAAGTAAAAGTTCAATGAGAAAAATACTTGGCATTTCTGCTTAAAATAATGTACTCCATAATATAACACGAGTAGGAGGAGGATTATTGAAGGCTGAAAACTATAAAATGTAAAATATCCTCGGTTAATAATCAAGATAATGGAAAAATATACATAATAAAATTTATAGAACATTACATTTGCAATAAGATTGGTGCAATACAATTTTTCTATCCGACACATAATACCGAAGATATTCGGAATTTTCGAAATTCCTCCCCTATAAATCCCCCCCCCCCCGCCTCCCTCTGGTCGGATTTCAGCCATTGACAAACTTGGTCTTTCTTTTTACATAAAACGATTAAATAACGAGTTTGGAACCATTAAACCAAACTTTCGACCGTTAAAGCAGTAACAGACAAATATTTAGATTTATGTATAATATTGAACGGACCTCATTTTCGTCATCTACCAAGTAGGATCGATGGACACTTGGTAAGAAGAAATGTTTTGAAAATCGCGTCATGAGTACACCCTCAATAGCTGATTTCACCTAACGAAAATCTGCTAAAACAACTAATGAAGGTTCCAACATCCTTGAATGGGACATACGTATGCACACTGAAACATAAACAGATGCCATGCCAATGAGCTTTATGGGTGGATACAGATTTACAATAAATGTAAACAAAAATTCAAAAATATTTTTGTCATAACCACATTAAAAACTAATACAATATTATTCCTCAGTTATTAACCATAATATTGAATTAAAAACAATAAAGCATTTAGAGTTTAATAAACGGTTCCCTATAAGATTAAAATTATTTTATTCTATATTGTATAAAGTATAAAGTAACGTTTGGAAAAAAAAAATCTGCTTCATAATAACAAGGTCACGTTAAAAACTAGTATTGAAATAAAAAATAAGTATAATTCCTGAATTAATAGTATAATTCCTTATAAATATTATGAACCCCCCCTGGATATGCTTCCATTTTGAATGAAAAATATATTTACTGAGCTCAACATTAAATCTGAAGACGAAGTTGTCTCTAATAACAGCGCAAGGACTCGCCCGCTTCAATAGTACATCGGATAATAAATAGTCTAGCCGGTAAGTAAAGGTAATTTACCCCCATGTAATCCAGTTATTGTTAGACATAAATTTAATGTTCTTCAATCATTCTCCTATTATTAGTCGCCATGTTTAAAACTCTTGTTATCTTGTATAACTTTGTGATGAACTTGTCTAAAGTCCTACATAATCTATAAACTGTCACCGACTAAATGTAGCCCATTTTAGTTTCATCAAGCTCGTCATTCTTGATTTAAAATCTTCAAACGATTCAATTATCCAGTATTACTGCTGATAACGCATTAATTTATAAGAATCCAGTTAATTGTTCTTCTATAAACTGAAGGAATCAGCAGGCATCAGTCAAGTGCCTGGAGAACTGCTGGCTTAAGATTTCTCGAAATGTATCTAAATTGCTTTGCCACAAACGGAAATGTCGGAAATAGTTCTAAGATGATCCTACATGGACAAAGACAAACCATTACAATTTGAAACTTCTAAAAAAAAAACCATTAACAATATATATAATCATTCAAAAATTTCTAAATTATACAACTTGAGTTGTAATTACCGATCCAATCCGTTTTTATTTACTTATGGTGGTGTTGTGTTACCAGTATGCAGATTTCTCTATTGCTAAACTTCACATAGGAAATCTGCTTAGTTTACGCAGCCCCTGCGCGACGGACTTTTTCGTCATCTCCTGGGTAGGATCAATGGACATTTGAAGAAATTTTTCGAAACTCGCGTCATGAGTACGACCTAAATAGCTGATTTCCCTTAAGAGAAATCTGCTAAAAATGAGGTCCGTTCAAAATTATATATATATATATATATATATATATATATATATATATATATATGTCTGTTAACGCTCTAGCGGTCGCAATTTTTGTTTGATCGTTACCAAACTCGATATTTAAACGTTTAATGTAAAAGACAGATCAAGTTCGCTAATGGCTGAAATCGGACCAGTGGGAGGGGGGGGGAGGGTTTATAGGGGGATTTTCGAAAATTTGAAATATCTCCATTACCATACGTCGGATCAAAAAATTATATATAGAAGCAATCTTATTGTAAATTAAATTTACTATAATATTGTTCTATACATTTATTCTCTATCTTGAATACTAACCGATATATTTGGATTTTTATTAATTGTGGGCCGATAATGGATGACTGAAATTCCAGCCAAAAGTTAGTTCGGCCATTTACCGTATCTGTTCGGCTCTCGTATGGAGATTTCTCTATTGTATAACTTCACGAGGGAAATCTGCTTAGTTTACGCAGCCCCTGCGTGACGGACTTTTTTTAATTTGAAAGAGAAAATGAAAATTTTCAAAGCACCAAAAACCGTGCCAACATGGGCGCGGAATCCCAAAGACTTCACTTAACAGGTCTTAAAATAAAGACATATAGTGTTGCTTAAAATAACAAAATATAATGTTTTTTCTCAGTGTAGTGAGTAATATATATATAACATAGTGATATTCAGGGAACAGCAAAAAATGGGATACAGATGGACTAGAGCGGGAAGGAGGAAGGTGTGGCGGTCGTCTGGGACGGAGGAAGAAGGACACAGTTGTACGGGGAGAGAGAGAGAGCGTGAGAGAGAGTGAGAAAGAGAGAGAGAGAGAGAGAGAGAGAGAGAGAGAGAGAGAGAGAGAGAGAGAGAGTGAGAGGAGGTGATAGATTCTAGACTATTTCTAGAAGTAGGCAAACATATGGCCCTAGAGAAGGAGCCTACGAGTGAAGGGCTGGGCTCCCTTGAGCCCCTCGGGGAAACATTTAGTACCTAAAAACTCCTACAGGTATACACTCCTTTCTATTTCACCACTTAAATATATGTAAACATTTATTAGATAAACCCACAGGAGCTTTTGGCAGGATGTCAACAAATTAAAACACCGTGTTCCACTTGATATATTTATTTGCCGTACGTGTTTCTTGCAGCTCGCCTTTTCAGTATATGGGCACCAATAATTTACACTCACAACTCCAGTAGGTAGAACCCAAAAAAGAAGTGGCCTGTGCTTTGATAGTGCCTTTCTTCTTATACGTAACCTTGCCCAGAACATGGCCCTGGTGTTCGCCAAACTTAAAATTCACTATGAGACTCTTTATATCGCTCTGTAAATCTAGAACTCGATGGTCTTCTCCTTTGACTCTTAAGTAAGGAGTGTACTTATTAAAAGCTAACTGGCTTGCACTAATAACCCTTCAGGAATCACTCAGTCCCCTGTAGGCCTCTAAAAGTAAACTTCCCTCTATTTCCCTATTTACTCCCTTGTACGAAGTAAAAAAAGAGTATTGTAATGGCAAATATTTTCGTTTTTCAGATTTCAACAGAATTGTCCATTTTGACCATCACTAAACCCATATTTACTAGTTTCAGCTCTATTTCTGTACTTATGTATGCATATCGCACAACTCGGCGGCTTTTCTAAGAACGTTGAAATTTCATACTTAGAATTGTAGAAACGTTTAGTTCTGCATTTTCCTTATTGATCGGAATAGACTAAAGAGAAAGGGAATTGTTGGGGCGAAAATTAAAAAACAAAAATACCAAATTTCTCCATACGTATTAGATAAATAAAAAAAAAGTTTGTATTTTTGTGTGTTCATTGTTAGCCATGGAAAAATCTATAAATTCTGCTCAATGAGATTTTATAATCCGAAGCATTGGAACGAAGGTATCGTACATCACTTTCAAATGAAATAAGTTTAAATATGTAAACATTTTGTTTATTTATTTTAATAGGAGTACAAGAAAGCCAAGTGGTACGAAAATCAGGTTATTTTAGTATAAGCCAACCATTTTTAGATAAAATACATTTTTGCGTCAGAAAACCAACAAATCAAAACGGCATGTTCATATTGATATGTTCATTTGATCTATATGATCAGATAACGCAGGAAGCTTTTTCGTCGTCGGAACTTGGTTTCATCATTCTATTTTAAGTGCCTTTCTGTTAATGAGAGATTATTTGGAAATTATGGAGTCAAAGTTATAATCAAACAAAGAAGGCGACATAATACATGTATGGGAAATAAAGTTATTATTTTGCGGCCACAGATGCTGAGCTCATTAACTTACTTTGAGTCAATTTTAATTGAAATTTATTTAAATTGTGACGGAGGAACTAATTCCAGTGTTCCGATTACCACCCCCTCCTGCCAGAAACCATTTGCATATTAAACCAGTAGAATACTTGCAACACATTTAATACAACATATTTAATAACTTTAATGAAGGTGAATGAATATTTGTGCCTTGTTATATTTTTTTTTTTTTTGTGATAACCGTAAGGATTTCTTTATATCGTGACGATTTTTCTAAAGCATATGAAGATTGGGTTTATTAATGTGTTTTTTTCGTTGCTTTGTACTGTGTAATTAATCTTTAGTAGTAGTAAGTAATTGTTACTTCCTAAGCTGTAATTTTTATTTTATTAATCTGCACTTCCTTTTGAATATGATTTTCCTTTTGAAGTTTCATACACTACAGATAAGAACCAATACTCAAAGGCATCACTACTTCACAATTATTTATTCAAAAAGACAGAGTGTTCCAGATAATACATTAGCTGTAGATAATCATTGGGGCACTAATTTTTATTTTTCATAGAGTTACATGTTCAGAATCTAATACTTTTCTGGGGCTCAGGTTAGCCATGTGAGTTAAAGCATTGACTGTAATCTCACATGGTAAACCTAGAGTGGCGAGTTTCTTGCTAGAAAAGGGTGGTCACCTGTAGATAACTCGTCCCAATTAGCCAAGTTGCAAAAAGTGGACATTAATAAATAATAATACTTTTCTTGTGTTTGTACATATATCTTTTAAATAATAATGGCTTTAATGATGTTTTTAATGGTTTATGTTTGCCAGCAGGGCAGTGATGGAGCGTGTACTCCGAAAGCGCACTTTCGCTTTGAGTAAACAATTGTGACGGAAGGAGGCAATTGTGTATCTACTCTTGATCAGCTTCCTTTACTAGTTAAAGAGCATACAAAACTCAGGCAGCCATACTCAGAGTGTGCCCCGTCGAACCCCGGGGTTCCACAAAACTCCATTGTGGGCTCCATAAGAAGTTAGAAAAAAAATCAAAATGCCTTTCTCTGTGCTGACTGTTCCGCGGTACGTGCGCTTGGGCGACTCTTTTGAAGCGGCATATCCAAAATAAATTCATGGATTCAAACCCCTTTTTACCCAACTTGCAAATGCCCGAATGTATGCCCAACGAGACATTGAATCATTTTGAGAAATGGCATCAGACACAAGTATGCAGTCACTTCGAATCAGCGCCCCTCAACGATTTTTGGTGCAGAATCGTAACGAAAATCCAATGCATGCTAAAATGGCCCTCAGTGTTCTTCTCCCATTCCCAACAACATTCATGTGCGAAAGAGAATTGTGATTCTCAACCTATGCAGCCACGAAAACAAAATACCTCAATTGACTGGACCCCAAACCTGATATGAGACTTCAACTTTCTTCCTTCAAACCTGAATTGATGAGAATTAAAAAAAAAAAAACAGTTTCATACCACCCATTAGATATTTTTCCTTTTTTTACCTCTTCTATTATTGTATTTGTTATGTAATGAGTAACTGTTACCTTGTACTAGTATTATGATTATTAATAAAGACATTTTTGTTTTATTTTAGAGTTCCGTCAAGTATTTTGCTTTCCAAATGGGCTCCGTCGCCAAAAGAGAACCGCTGATCTAAGGCATTCTATATATCTAAGATAAGCCTTACACAAGTTAGGTTTTCCATCTTTTGATGATCACCTCTTACCTTAGAAAATATTGAGAAGGAATGGCCGCTAGTAGAGGAGACACTAAGGCCTTTTCCAGGAGTCCACGGGAGGTCATACTCCAGAGGGTGACTCCAGCAATAAACTCCATCGGGCGCTACGCTCATAGCCAGGAATTCACATAAACCTCTAACTTATGACCTTGCCCGGAGTATAGCGCGGATACGCCGCATTTGCTAAGAATTACAATTGTAAGCCATTTATTATCTATTCCCACCTGGGGGAACACTGTCCGTCTCGACTCTATAGCAGAAGCAATATTATTATTTCCGAGGAGAAACTAATTAAAAAGCTTTATCTCACATAAGGGGTTGAATATCCCCCATTGTTGGTAATAAGGGGAAATTCCTTTCTTGAAAATCCCCATTAAATTCAATTGAACATGATCAAAGCTCTTTCACCCGGCGGCTTCTCGAGATCAGTGAACTGCAAGAAATTTTCTTCAGCATATGAGATATGGGACAATAAGAGAAAAATCCCAGTTATTGAACTGAATTATCTTCCCCACTTTTATTTCTAAAATATTCCATGCATTAAACAAAATTGGATTAAGGAAGATTTTTGCGCTGAGCCATAATACCTCAAGAGTTGTTGTGGAAATTATTACGCATGTATGAACGCATGGGCACTATATTTAAAAAAAAAATAGGGATTTTCAAAATCATTAAATCCTACAATTCAGGTTAAATCGTAATTAACTCTCTACTGAATTAAATATAATTTAAAATTTAAACTTTAACCATTTTAAGTAAAAAAGTCCGTCACGCAGGGGCTGATTTCCAACGTGAAGTTTTACAAAAGAGAAATTTCATGAGAGCCGAACAGTTAAGAAAACGGCCGACCTAGCTTTTGGCGGGAAACTCACTCATCCGATATCCGCCCCGATTTCATAAAAATGCAAATATCTCGGTTAATATTCAAGATAGAGAATAAATGTATATAACAATATTTATATTAAATTTAAATTTCAATTAGATTGATTCTATACATTTTTACGATCCGACGTATAGTAAAGAAAATATTTCGAATTTTAGAAAATCCTCCCCACTAAACCCCCCCTCCCACTGGTCCGATTTCAGCCATTAACGAACTTGATCTGTCTTTTTACATAAAACGACTAAATATCGAGTTTGGTAACGATCAAACAAAAATTGCGACCGCTAGAGCCACTAACCACTATACAAATGAAATGTTAAAGTATATTTTTTTGTTTTTGCGATTCGGACTAATCTGTGCATGTTTGAAAAGTTAGAAAGTTATTAAATAAAAAAAAAAATGAGAAAAAATGCAGGGCTGCATGTGCAAATGATTCTCTGGAATGACGCACAGATCACGTAATCTTATATTACACCTTCTATTTCTCACTGAATACTAATTCAAAGTAGAAGGAAAATCAAATTTAAGCGAGAAAAATGTGGGAATTACTGAAATTATAATGAAGGAGGTGGGTGTTAAAAAAATATTTAATCTCGACAGGGAAGTGGAGACAAGATATGGCCCTAATGAAATTTATATTTTTTAATGAATTGTTGACACATTTTTTCTAACACCATCTTAGATACATTATTAGTTGCAACATTGAAGTTTAACTTAACGAGTTTATTGTGGTGTATTGAAAGGCGAGGGTTAATAAATTCAGGTGCTGGACAACAAATTACAAATCAGGGAATTCATGAGTTATTGAAAGTACTGATGTGGTTACTTTGTATTTGTGTATATAAATGCACTCATACACAATTAATTTACTACTACCTTTTCAAGCAAACACACATACATTTTTTTTAACATTTTTTAATTCATAAATAAATATTCTTTTATCCTATTATACCATACCTACATTTTATTGTTTAGAGATAACTTCTTAACTAAGTAAATGATTCTATCTAGTTTTTGTGAAGTGTCTTGTAAGGCCAATTTAAATTTTTAGCAGATTTCCCTTAAGGGAAATCAGCTATTGAGGTTGTACTCATGTCGCGATTTTCGAAATTTTTCTTCAAATGTCCATCGATCCTACCCAGGAGATGACGAAAATGAGGTCCGTTCAAAACTGTATATATATATATATATATATATATATATATATATATATATATATATATATATATATATATATATATATATATATATATATTTGTCTGTTACCGCTCTAGCGGTCGCAGTTATTGTTTAATCGTTACCAAACTCGATATTTAGTCGTTTTGTGTAAAAAGAAAGATTAAGTTCGTTAATGGCTGAAATCGGACCAGTGGGAGGGGGGGTTTAGAGGGGAGGATTTTCTAAAATTCGAAATATTTTCTTTACTATACGTCGGATTGAAAAATTGTATAGAATCAATCTTATTGAAAATTAAATTTACTATAAATATTGTTCTATACATTTATTCTGTATCCTGAATATTAACTGAGATATTTGCATTTGTATTCTGCATGTGCTCGGCAGCAATGGCTATGTTCGGACTTTCCGCCGTGAGCTCTGGCGGCCGTTTTCGTAACTATTCGTCCCTCATGAATAGGTTTAGAGGTTTCTTACTACTACAGCTGTTATTAGGCGGATTTCTCTATTGTAAAACTTCACGTGGGAAATCTGCTTAGTTTACGCAGCCCCTGCGTGACGGACTTTTTTCTAGGAATGTCTCAGCACTGCAGGGCTATTACTTTGATAGCAGCATTGTCTTTATACTACGTAAATAAGGTTATAATGGGTATGACACTAAATATCCCAAACTTGATCTAATACTTTTTGGGGGCTCAGGTAAGCCGTGTGAATTAAATTGTTTCTTATTTATTTATATGAGATGCCGCTTCAATGACGAGTCATCTTTTATCATGTTAGAATCGCGTGAGTTTAGGCGATGGTCTTAACCTCACTTCCTAGAAACCTAGAGTCGTAAATCTGATTTCCAACTTTATATTAGTAATTTATTTAGTGAGAAAATCATTAAATGAAATCCTTAGCCCAACCCTTGGTAGATAAGGGTGGTAACCTGTAGATACTCAGTCCCAATTAGCCTTAGTAGCAAAATGTGAAGGCTAATAAATAACAATAACAAATTTAGTATGAAATCATGTTATTAATGAACCACCAGATTGTGCTACTAAGATTACTTGGGACTGGTAATCCACAGATCATAGTCCAGGGTCTGGCTAAGGGTTTTATTTAATGAGTTTTTCAGTAAATAAATTCCTATGACTAATGTGAGTATCTAAGTTACGACTCTAGTTTTTACATCCAATATTTTAACCATTTCTAAAAATAAGAATATGTAAACCAATAAGTTGTTTGTGAAACACGTTCCTTGTCTTTGACGATAATCCACTATTTACTCTGATAATTTTTAAATTATTAATTAAAATTCCCCAAAAATGACTTTAGAATTTACTTTTTTTAAAAATAAAAAAAATGATTTTCTGCATCGTGAAGCCCAATGGACAGCCCTAAAAATAAACCCGGAACGGCAAAGAGAGCAAAAGAAGCGTAGGAGGGTCGGTGACGCAGGATATAATAGGCCGGGGGAAATACATACATATATATAGAGCTAAGGAGATGCTGCCGTGGGCGGTAACCTCCCTCCTTGAGGATAAATATGGACAGGGGGGGGGGTAGTTCCCACCCCTCACTCTCCGTCTATTTTCCTCAATTTTGAAATCACCACCTCCCTTCGGCCCATATCCAAGACCTTTTTTATAATAATATTGATATAAGGTTATGCGGAAAATTTCCTATGCTTTACATACCTCAACCAATAAATATAGGAACGTCACTTAATAATAGAAAATATAAATAATCACTTTTCCAGCTACTTATAAAAAACAAATTAACCGCTCCAGGGAAAATTGTAATCAGAATTCTTCTTAGTTGACTAAGAGTCAAAAGATTAAGACCAACGTTGTAACATATAGAGCTCTAAAAAGCCAGAAAAGCGTTCCAATATTACAAACCCTGATATCTCAAAAATATTCTAACTTTTCTTTCTTTTAAGAATGAAGAAGTTACCGTAGATTTTTTCCATACATTAAATAGGGCACTAAAAGTGAATCCTTTAACAAAAACATATGCATTTAGTTTATAAAGAACGCCTTTTCCTATCATTTCAAGTTTGCATGTTAACGCTATTTATACACATTTATTTTATGCAACTTTGGCTAAACGGAGAGGGTTATTTATAGGTTACTACCCTTATTAAGGATTTTATTAAAAGATTTAGTTATGTTAAAGCTCGAGATTTAAGAAGTTCTTTTAGAACAAGACCGTTGTCCTTAGGGATAACCTGAACTCTCATAATAGTCTGTTAGTTTCTTAAATTTGAGAAGTTAGCTCTGGAGAGGTCTTTCCATCATCATTTCATTGGCCAATCTTTGTGAATTCATTAGACATGGCCCAGTCAACCAAGTGATAAACCATTATTATCAATACGGACCTTAAGATGTTAGCTTTGGTTTAATATATTTTCTGTACATTAAATGTAATTCTTCATCTGTACAACACGCCAGACTTCCCATGGTAATCTTAGGGGAAAAAATACCTTAACGTCAATCTAATCATTTTCATGGGTGATATGACCATAGCAAGTGTTAATGCTCCAATATTGGTCTAAGTAGCGTACGTGTTCAGCGGAATTAACCCTGAACACCTGCGAAGAGCTTTTAAAT
This sequence comes from Riptortus pedestris, assembly GCA_019009955.1. Classification (NCBI taxonomy): domain Eukaryota; kingdom Metazoa; phylum Arthropoda; class Insecta; order Hemiptera; family Alydidae; genus Riptortus; species Riptortus pedestris. The sequence continues at coordinate 103,717,655 of CM032232.1, read as the reverse complement.
GCTGTAGTCCTTGCAAGACCTTGGTCTCAGCCCCTTATTCTAATCAGTGCGTTTCACTGCAAGGATCCAAGAATTTTAGTCCACAAGTCCCTCTTCTTGGCTTTCAGCCCCTTCTGTGTTGCCCTGCATCACGTTCTGACCCAACCTGACTTGTCATATAACATTTATCTAGGTAATCTATTTGGGCTTATTCTTCCAATGTAACCTGAAAAACCTGTCGCCATGTAAGTCCTTCATGGATTCGACGTTGCATACGATCCTTCATATGTGCTGCTCTCTCACTAATTCCAATATCTTTCTCAGAGCTCCCCTTTTTCCCTTGATAAGAGTCCATTTTTCTCTGATCACAAAGAGTTGGCCTTATGACCGATTGTCTCTTACGTATGCACTTTTCCCTCAATAGATTCTTAAAGCTGAAAGCTTTAAGAAGCACAAATCCCACGGTGGCGTGGAGGGCTCCCATAAGTATTTAAACGTGTTGCAACTAGAAAATGTGGGCTTCCTTAATGAACATAGCTAACAAACTCCCCGGTCCATCGAGTGATTCTCATGTGATCATACTTCTCCACTTTTCTATATTTTTTAGCAGTGACCAATACATTGCAGCTAACGTCGTGGGCGGTTCATGGCTGCTGTATTTAGTACCAACAGAACTGATCTCCTTGCCTTTTCCCACTAGTAACGTATATATAGTAGTATATGCACTCTCAACGAATTATTTTTCGAAGTTTCTTATCTTATCCATACCTTAATTAATCGTGTCATAAAACCCGAAAATGAAGTTGCTTAATGGCTGAATTTAGATCAGGTGAAGTGGTGATACAGGATAAAAGAGGAAGGAAGCATTAAATTTTTGTTGCTTAACATTTCGTCCGTCAGCCACTCCTGTTCATGCAACCATCTCAATAATCCATTTTATGGATGTGTTATGCTATCTTCTACCACGTTCTATTTGTTTCTTTATTTATAATGTTCTTATGTGAGTAAAATACATAAAAGTATGAGAAATCGTTGAAATGGTAATTCCTAATGTTGTTAGCAAAAAGGAATGCAATTACACCTTCAAACAAAAAAGATCGGGGCATACAATTGCCCATTCCTTTTATTTTTTTGTTGTCCCTTAATACAAGGCAACGATTTTGCAGGAGCTATCAATGGGAAATGACCTTGAAGGAGTCGAGTAAGCGGTGAAGTGGGAGCCCGAGACTGGTCAGCAAGCTCCATTTGAAGGTTTCAATTAGGAGAGGGAGATGGCCAAGGTGAATGACGACCATACAATAGGACAAAGGGAGAGCCGCCCTGGGCAGATTGCCTTTCTCAGAACACTCGAGTGTCATCAGGGATGAATGACCTGGAGGAGTGTGGGCGAGAGTGGAGTCGTGATCAGTTGACTCTCTACACGCTTGGGGTGTCATCCTGGAGACATATTGACCTCAGGGCGACCGAACGTTGTTAGACGGTCACGAATGATTTCTGAGGAGTGGTAAAACTATTTCCAATTATTGTGAGGTTTCCCATTTGGCACAGAGCCTTAGAAATTCACCAGACGGGAGAAACAAAAATGCTCTCGGTAACGCTGAGAGGTATAATGTATGATCAAATTTCTGTCGACTTTTGAAAAACAACATTCACTTGGAAAACCATGAACCAATGTTAATATTTACCCTTGCGTCCGTTAGTTTTCAATATATTCTCATGTTCATTTATAAATGGCATCCTCCTTCAAGTAGGATGTCCTTCTTCAAGTACTCTCAAAAGATCTCAGACACTCCTGTCCTCGACATAGAATTCACCACCGTCATCATCGATATCACTTAACCATTAGAACGTCGGGCTGCCAGCATTTGGGAAGAACCAGCGTTTTATTTTTACTCATCATTATTTTATTTTATTTATTTAGGAGCATTCGAAATGAGACAACATAGCAGATAAACAAAAACACAAGAACAAATTTAACAATAGATTTAGAGTTTAACTAATAACAAATACTTATTTGTAAGTTAAAAGGCAACAATAGATAAATAAGAGTAAACAACAAAATGATAATAAATAAGACATAACTTGAACAAATAGTAGATAATAAGAAAACATGTTAAAAGTTTAAGTATGGATTTTATATAAACAGAGATAAAGGCGTAAAAGATCCTGACGAATATAATGCGTGATGGGGTTTTTCTCAATATTGAATAGAGTTGTGCTTAATACTTCACCTTGAGGGACTCTATTCTCCTTTGAAGAAAAACAACTGCGAGAGATCTTGAATGATCTCTCAAAGAAATATTTCCTTTAGGTATAGAATTTCATTTAAAAATATAGGAAATACGTTTAAAAAAAAACACACTAGGAGGTAGAATAATGGAAGAAAACAATAAATTGATGCTTTGGAAGCATGCTCAGAAGTGTCTACAATATTTTCCAGGAATAGTTGAGTAAAAAAATAATTTAAATATCAATTATATCAATTATTCCGAAGTAAAACATTAAATACATTGCTCTAAAAGCTACATGTGTGGATACAGTGATCACTAAATTTCATATCTAATAGATAGATTTAGATTAAACACATATAGTATATTTTAGGAATTAACTTAAGTATGATTGAAGGATTTTTTTTTTAACAAAACATTGTTAACTTATTTAAATACAGATTTTAAATAATCAGAGATAAAGACGTATAAATCCTGAGGAATATAATGCGTGATGGAGTTTTGCCCTAAATTGAACACAATTGTGCGCAATACTCCACCTTGAGGGACCCCCTGCATTTTCCTTTGAAGAAATACGACTGAGAGAGTAGTATCTATCCTCACCTTGAATAATCACTCAAAGAAATATTTCCTTTAGGTACAAATAGAATTTCATTAAAAAGGGGGGGGGATACTTGGAGAGAGAGAAAGAGATGTCCAAATCTTCATAAGTTTTTGATTTCAGCGCTAAGCGCTTTCGAAAACTATTGTTTCCATTTTCAAAGCTGCTTACACGCGGGTCTTGCTAAGTCACTTGCTGTCTTTCCCAATGAGCGCATGCAAGTAGCTCTGAAGCTGGAGACAATAGTTCTTCTTGTTTTTCTTCAAAGGAGAATAAAGTCCCTCAAGGTGAAGTATTAACACAACTCTATTCAATATAGAGAAAAACTCCATCACGCATTATATTCCTCAGGATCCTTACAGAATATTTATATTTACTATTCAGAAGTAAAAATGTAGTAATACATAGTTCTAAAAACTATATTTGTAGATACAGTGATCACTAAGTTTCATATACTAATAGATGGATTTAGATTAAACACATGCAGCATATTTTAGGAATTAACCTAAGTATGATTGCAGGATTTTTTTTAAACAAAGCATAGTTAATTTATTTAAGTATAGATTTTATATAATCAGAGATCCTGAAGAATAAAATGCGTGATGGAGTATTTTCCCTATATTGAACACAATTGTGCTCAATACTCCACCTTGAGGGACCCCTGCATTTTCCTATGAAAGAAATACAACTGAGAGAGCAGTACCTATCCTCAACTTGAACGATCTCTCAAAGAAATATATATTTTATGTAATTATGTATTTTTCTTGAAACTCCAGCTTACTAGTTCGGGAAGTATAAGTTTAACGATACAGCAAGATTTAATATTTTTATTTTTAAAACCATAAGACCGTTTTCATCATTACTTTCTTGGAGGGGATTCAATACGTTGAGCCCTTGCGTCTGTTTAGCAATATTATTTCTTTAGAAGTGTAAAGCAAAATTTGGATTTTGGATAACGACCTTTAAGATGAAAACACTCTCTATAATTCTGGGTGTCCTCTTTCAAGATACATATCAGTAGAACGCAGTTAAGGAATCATGAATCATGCAAAAGATACAATTTATTTGAAGAAGTATAGAAGGAAGGAAATTATACCAGATGCCTGATTCTTTATCTAGTGTTAGTATCTGATCCTTATATGTCATGATAGGCATCTCATCTTATTTGAATCAGATTTATTATTTTCGAATCCAGAGATAGGTATCTTTACGATGTAGTTAGACGATCATGTAGGTTCACACGGTTTTATGTTTTGAGCCTTCATTGGCCTTTATTTTTTAGCTACTTATGCTGTAATCATAAAGCGATATTTGAAAAATCTCGTCAAATGTCCATCGATCCTATTTAAGTGAGGTTCGTTAAAAATTATATTATATATACTTGTCTGTTACCGCTCTCGTGGTCCCAATTTTTGTTTGATCATTATCAAACTCAATATACATAAGTTTTATGCCATTCGAAAGATCAAGTTTCTTATCTGCTGAAAATGGGCAGCAGGGAGTTATATCGAAAACTATATATAACCAACCAGGTTACACATTTAATTCGTTTATAACTGTTGCTTTGAACCTGTTTTCTGTATCTGTAATATTAACAGAGATATTTGTTTTTTTTAATTGTTCAACCCTTACTAAACCCTCCATTTTAGTCACCGCAGGCTACTCGAGTAACGTATATACCATTCCAAGTTTTAATATCAAATGCTGCATTAAGTATGGGAGATACACTGCAAAAACGTTGTGATGAAGCCATAAATTATGATTTTTCATTCTAGTGTCTAAAATATTTAGGTAATCAATACCTTACTCTGTTTGTTTGTTGGATTTTGTGCAAAAAACATCACGGTCATCAATGCCCAACACTCATCGAACAGTATTTGAGTTCCCCGACTATGAAAAATCGCTGACACAAGCTGGGCCTATTGTTTTATATATATATATATATATATATATATATATATATACATATAAATTATTCGTTTTAGCAGATTTCCCTTAAGGGCAATCAGCTATTGAGGTCGTACTCATGACGCGATTTTCAATTTTTTTTTTATTTATTTATTTCTTACCCACCCCTCCCCCCTTTTTTTTGGTAAGGAGGGCTCTGGGCCGTATGGCTTGAAACCTACGTCACCAGTACCACAAGTATTCATTTCAACTATTAAAAATAAAATAAATTTTCAAACAAACTATTTAAATAAACATTTAAAAAACGCTATTATTAATTAGTCTAAACCTATGGACTATCAAAATAAAGAATGGGATTAGGGTTATTTAAAAAAAATTACGACAATTAAATAATAGCATTAAAATAAATATTAAACTTAAAGCTTATTAAAATAAACATTAAAATTACAACTATTGAAATATATTAAAAATTAAATAAATTTCCAGACAAACTATTTAAATAAATGCTAAAAAAAATCTATTATTAATTAGACTAAGCCTATGGAGTATTAAAATAAACAATGAAATTAGGGCTATTAAAAAAAAATTAAAATAAAAAGCATTATATAAAAACATTAAAAAATAATCTTACTCGGTACTTAACCGTTTCATTTAAAACTAAAAATATTCATTAATGGGTGAAGTCGGATCATAAAGAGAGAGGGACGGTGTTTAAAGATGGGGGAAATTCGAAAATCCTCCCTTCCAAGACATTTGTATTTTCAGCATTTTTCTAAAACCCAACTCTTACTCACCCAGCATTAGATATAATCGAATACATCGTACATCGATTATACGAACATCGGGGCACAAAGTGTTTTATTCAAATATAAATTACACGTATTGTTTTCGTACGATCTTAAATATGCGAAATGCTAGGATATATGTGTCTGACATTTCCTGTCAAATTCTCGTGTAGAATCTTCAGAAGACACCCATTGCAGTTGTTCTCAAATCGAAATCAGTTTGAATACTGTTCTCTCGTAATTATACACCAGGAATACCAAAAACGGATCTGCATTTTCAAGAAGTTGGAATTAAAAATGTAATCAAATTACTTGTTTAGTTTCCCGCTACTCCAACTTATACAGAAGTTTTTTTTTATTCGTGACCACTCGCAGAAAACTATGGGAAACTCTGAACCCTCAATAGCTGCTCGAGTTGGTTGGGGGAAGATCTATGTTTAATTTGAACACAGCTCACTTTTAAGTACTGCGAAGAACCGATCTTTCAAAATTTAATTACTTGATTAATATTCAACCCAGCCGGATTGGATGTTGCAAGTTTCAATTACATATATTTAGCAATGCTCTGATATCGAGTCTAACTCGGTTTGAATTTACTCGCCGGCCTAAATGATTCAACAGAAAACGAGCCTGCAGTGGACACTAAAAACGTTACTACCTCAAATAAATAATGGAGAACACTCTGCACAAGTTATAAACTCCAATACTGTGTTCACGAACAAATAATATATCATGACGTCGATTGCAACATGAAGTTACAAAATACACAAAACTTTTATTTGTTTAATCGAAATTTCTACTGTTGTAAAATACAATACGTTAATGTATAAATTAATAATAAGAAATTTCTATAAATTATATATATATAAAACTCTGTCTTTACATTGATTTTTTTCGCGAATTTTCACGATAAATTTTCGTTTCACATGTCATAGACACCATAACTGCATTTTGTTTCGTTCGTATGTGTTTGTTCGTTTGTTTGTTACCTTTTCACGCATAAACGGCTGAACCGAATTTTATGAAACTTGGTATGTATATTACTACTAACCTAACTTAGACTTTAGGCTATATTAATATCCTCTGAAACGAATAGGAGTGTGGGTTATAAGGGGAAGCCAGAAATTAAAAATAGCGATATTTCGTTTCCTATTGGGTTTTCGGCAAATATGAACATAACAAAAGTTGTTTATTTTGTTATTTAGAGTAACTTTTGTTATATACACTTTTTTCGTATACTGAATTATAAACGAGATATGCGCTAAAACCTATAGCGGAAGTGAACAATTTTATTTGGGACAAAAGACCCAACCGAAATAAATAAAACTCGGTATGTGTATTAGCACTAACGCTTTCATTATAACAAGCCATACCAACATTTCTAGGGACGGGCAGGAGTGGGGGTTGTAAGGGATGCCTGAATTTAAAAATAGCAGTATTTCGTTTTCTATTCGTTTTTCGGCAAATATGAACATAACAAAAGTTGTTTATTTTGTTATTTAGAGTAACTTTTGTCATATTCATTTTTGTCTTTTAACAAAGTATAAACGAGATATAAACTATAAACTAAAGCGGGAGTCAACTATTTCATTGGGCGCTAACGATTAAACCGAACTTAAAAAAACTCGGTATGTCAATTAGCATTAATTCTTCCATGATTATAAGCTATATTAAAATTTTTAGGTTAGAACGGGAGTGGGGGTTATAAGGGAGGCCTGAAATAAAAATTCGCGATATTTCATTGTCTATTTGTTTTTCGACAAACATGCACATAACAAAAGTTGTTTACTTTGATATATAGATTAACTTTTGTTTTATACATTTCTCCAGGAACAATGTGTGGAGCAAGTAATTTGCGTAGAAATATTGATATGCTCAACAATTCATTCCAATTTGAACTATGAGGTACCTCACCTGGAAAAATTAATTCAAATCTATGTTAATATTTTGTCCTTAATAACTGAAATCTATGCATAATGCACAGGAGACGGGAAATATGACAATTTGGAGGACAGTGAAGACTTACATAAAAAATTAATTTTATTATTAATAAATGCCAACAACGGGTATTAACCCTAAACACTGGGACGGGTAAATGTCAAAATATTGTGCAAAGTAAAGCCTTGCCAAAAAAATACCATCACCATTCAGCCTCAAATCAATTCCCGGGCGAAGCCAGGTCGGATCTGAGCTAGTATATATATATTAACAATTTTTTATTAGTAATCGATGTCATAATACTAGTCGGTCTTCAGATAAGAATAAAAACATTTTTAAATTGTATAAATAACATATTATTAACTAATGCTTAACAAGGATGAGCTTATTTGATAGGTTGTAATAACAATACGAATAGGTTTGTGTGAGTGTTTGTATAACCGCATGTTAAAAGGAAGTGAATTTTTTGAAAGCCAATTACTGCTCTCTTACGTGGGGTTTACCCTAATTTCTTTCAAATGTATAATCACTAATTTTAGCAGGTCCCCCACCAACATATTCAAGATGGTGTTGTGTTACCGGTATGCAGATTTCTCTATTGTATAACTTCACGTGGGAAAACTGCTTAGTTTTCGCAGCCCCTGCGTGGCGATCTTTTTTTATTGTTAAATGGGTCTATTTAGTTTAATAAATAAATTATAAGCTGAATTATTATATGAGACTAACCAGACATATGACCACCTCTTATATGACTGTACATTACTTGACGGACCAAGTACAAAATCCATCAAGTACATTACCTTACAAAACGGAGCTTGGCCGACGGACAAACAGAAACATTTACTCAAATTTTTCAAGGGATTGAATGCATTTATACAAGATTTGGACACCATTTTGTAGATCTACACCTACTCTTTATACACATATGTAATGTTTTCATTGATTTATTTTTTTATAATGCTTATAATAATTGTATACGAAATATTATAATGTAATTACTGAAATGTGGGTAGGATCAAAAAGATGAAGCACACAACATTTAAATAAATTCCCAAGTGGATAACTGAAACAGAAAGCTTTATTAAAATGAATTTATCATTCCTGAAATATACCAGGTTAATGACAAACACTTTTTTTATGGCTACTCACAATTTATTTCTTAGAAACGCTTAGCGCTTTCGGAAACTAAATTCCCATCCTCAGAGCTACAAACTATAAAACGCCATAATTAAGGAATCTAAAAATTAGTTTTTACAATTTTTTTACATAATTGGTCATATAACAAACAGTCTATAACATTATAAAATTTACAACAATAACACCTATATTTAAAAACATAGTTATAATTAAAATATAATAAATTAATAATGTCTTATTTACTATTTAAAACATTAAAATAACATAAGCTTGGCTAATTCTAAGAAATAAATTGTGAGGAGCCATAAAAAAGTGTTTGCGATTAACCTGATTGATCACCCTCACCACCAGCTAAAAATAAATATGTCCTAAAATATAGGCTATTTATTTATTTTTCTAGACCTAATAATCAAAATAATATGCAATTGTAAAGGAAATCAGTAATAAATAGTAACTGTTTAGTTAATAAAAAATATCAAATAAATTGTCTGTAAAGCATTTGCGTTTACTTGTTCTGCTTGATAGAAATGAAAAAAGTGCATATTAAATGACATTGGACTTTTTTCTTATTCTGATAATATTTTATAATGAAGTGAGCATTTTTTTCTGATGGTCAACCAATTTTCAGGGAAAAAAATTACAGCTAATGTGAGATATCACTTGATATGACTAAATCGTATGACTAAAACCGGTATTTTTTTATGACTTTATATATTCTGTCCAGGAGCGTTCAATCTGATGCCTGGAGGTCCTTCTCAACAGGTCGTTAGTCTTTGGCATAAAAAAATTATTTATGACTGTTTTAAGACAGTCCTGTCGTTTAAGTTAAAGTCTTTTCTGGTTGAGTTTTGAAAAGCATTGACGACACTAAATATTTACTCCGTTTTGGCAAGTTTTATTAAATTTGTTTTCGACGTCTAAGGAACTGAATACAGTCCAATGATTATGCTCTTGAGTAACATTAACATAGGCAATATATCTATATCCATATTGTCTTTTGGCAGATTTCCCTTAAGGGAAGTCCGCTACTGAGGTCTTACTCATGACGCGATTTTCGAAATTTTTCTTCAAATGTCCATCGATCCTACCAAGGAGATGACGGTATTGTTTGATTGTTAGAAAACTGGGTATTTAGTCGTTTTATGAAAAAAGAAAGATAATGTTCAATAATGGCTAAAATCGGACAATGGGGAGGGAGGGGTTTACAGGCGGACAATTTTGAAAATTCGTAATATCTCTGCTACTAAACGTCAGATCGAAAAAGATTATAGAACACATCTTATTGCAAATTAATTGTACTATAAATATTGTTCTGTACATTATTCTCTATCTTGAAAATTAACCAAGATATTTGCATTTTGCAGTTCTCAGCCATTAGCAAACTCCCACTTGTACTCATGTTACATAAATAATACTCTTTTGTATAATAAACACACATTATTCGAAGCCTAAATGCAAAATATTCTTTTCAAGAGATCTTTATTATACGAGAAACATGCAAATATGCTCTGGTGCACCCTTCCTCCCCTCCTCGTTTTAAGTTCTTGGACTACATAAATTTGATTGATTGAGATAAAAATGTTTCTGATTCATTATAAATTACACTTCTAGATATAGTATATAGTTTTCAAAAAAAATTATATGTTTTATTCTGATATATTTCAGTAATCGATTTTCTTTCTCGTGTGAGGTTGGCGGACCTGTTTGTTTACATTTCAGACGCTTCCCATCCGGAGGTTCCTTATTATCGTTTGTATTTATTCACTTAATATTCACGGTGGTGTTGTGTTAGCAGTATATAGGTTTGTTTATTATTAAACTCCACAATGGAAATCTGCTTAGTTTACACAGCCCCTGCCTGACGGGCTTTTTAATGTTATTGTAATTTTTTGAAAAAGTATAGCCCCAGAATGTAAGCCACGAAACATGTAGAGCAGTATGAATAAAGTTTGTACGTAAAAAATGTTTTTTATTGGTGACCCTTGCCATGAAACTATGAAGAACATATACAAATATTGTGTCCAGAATAACAAGAATCTGCTGAAAAGAATATTTTGCATTTAATTTTGGAATAAGGCGTTCCATGATATATTCGCTTATTTTTAATGTGCGATGACTAAATAAAATGATAATTTATCCTGATGTATTGACAGAATCTTATCCTAAAATGACTTGCTCATGTGTCACTCTGCTGTTAACCAATCTGTCTCACTGTTCTAATCACTGATATGCAAATGTTAGCTAAATATTGTAACATGCTAGTCATAGCAGAACTAATCGGGATGAGTAATACACACGTTATCGCCCTTTTTTTAGAGATAAAACTGGTTTTATCAACAGTGCTTGGTTTCCAATCAATATTTCGCGAACTAATGCTATAGTACAAATCAGTTTGCATCTGTACCACCAATATTTCCAAACTGAAAGTACTATAAGCCCAGCAAATGGTTTTTCTCCGGCAGCACAGGTGTAGCTTAGACATACATGCTTTGGCGGTGTTAAACCGACCAGAAGATCGCTATTGGTTGTAGCAATGTTTCGCACATGGTTTTCGGCTACTACTACTGATACCCAAGAGTTCCTCGCCATGCTTAGATACCCACAACATAGCTATTCGCGAATTAAGAACGTCTATATGTCATCTTATGATAAAAAGTTCTCCAATCGCTATGGCCAGGTATATTAGAACATGTGTCCACCAGCTGGCTATACGGTAACGACCGTAATAATTATTTTTAGTAGATTTCCCTTCAGGGAAATCAGCTATTGAGGTCTTAGTCATGACGCAATTTTCTAAATTTTTCTTCAAATGTCCATCGATCCTACCCAGAAGATGACGAAAATGAGCCAGGAGAGTGGGGGGTTTAGAGGGGGAGAATTTCGAAAACCCTTAATATCTCCGTTATTAAAATTGTATAGTACAATCCTATTGAAAATGTAATGTTCTATAAATGTTGTTATGTACATTTTTGCACTATCTTGATTATTAACTGAGATATTTGCATTTTTTAGTTTTCGGTCTTCAGTAAAGCCTCGCTCCTACCCATCTCATATTTTCAATATTCTATTATGTTATGAAGCGCTTTATTTAAAGCTTAAATACCAAATATTGTTCTCATTGAACTTTTAAGTTTTGAGATAAATGCAAATACGTTGCGCACGTGGGAAATCTGCTTAGTTAACGCAGACTCTGAGTGACGGACTTTTTTAGTTGGTTTGTGCCCCACATCGATGGTGATTGGCAAGATCTCTATTAAGGGGTAGTGTGAATAATAAATAATTAAGTATTAAAGGTAATATTTAGTTCAGAATTATATTCTTCAGAAAATATAGAATCTCCTACTCATGCCATATTCACAGTAAGCTGTTATATCACATTACTTGAAGCTTAAAAAACAAAATTTTTTTTTCATTGAAGTTTTACCATTGTAAAATACCTGCAAATAAGTTGTGCCATGTGCGATACGAAATTAGATTTTACCATCTTAAACAGAAAGGTTCGTCACGCAGTGTCTGCGTAAACTAAGCAGATTTCCCACGTGAAGTTTTACTCTCATCCGTTTTACTCTCATTTCATAAAAATGCAAATATCTAGGTTAATATTCAAGATAGAGAATAAATGTATATAACAATATTTATAGTAAATTTAATTTCCAATAAGATTGATTCTATACAATTTTTCGATCCGACGTATAGTAACGGAAATATTTCGAATTTTAGAAAATCCTCCCCTCTAAACTCCCCCTCCCATTGGCCCGATTTCAACCATTAACATACTTGATCTTTCTTTTTACATAAAACGACTAAATATCGAGTTTTGTAACGATCAAAAATTACAGTACAGGTAACAGACAAATATATATATATATATATATATATATATATATATATATATATATATATATATATACTAGCGGACCCCGCAGACGTTGTCCTGCATTATATATCAAGCGATTAGGATATTAAATTTAATAATATTATGTTAACAAAAACAACATTTGTTATATGCACGTTTGCCTAAAAACAAATAGTAAATAAAATATCGCAAAAACTTGGTACGCAAAAAGAAAAGGAAAAATGAGAGAAGGAAAAGAAGACGTTTTAGTTCTGTGATTATCTGGTAGAATGCGCACTACACGTTCTTAAAAACAAACAGTTGTAGACCAATAACTGAAATAAATAAAATCCCTCAACAATAATAATGCAAATGCATAAATATAAAGAAAGAATAGAAAATAATTGCAACATTCAATTCAAATTAAAATAAATTTGGACAATAAGGAACAATTTCTGAAAGTGAAAACCTCTCGCAGCTGAAAACATGTTTATTTAAATAACATACTTAAACTCTAAGGACATACATAAGATAAACATATTAACATTTCATTACATTTCCAATAACCTCGCCCTTCGACCCCCACTCCTGCTCCATCTGCCTGGCCGATCTGCGGCGCTAAACCATCCGGGGCGTCACTCGAACCCGTATTTAAGAACTCAATCAAATCGGTCCATCCGTCTAGGAGGAGTTCAGTGACATACACACGTACGCTAGAATTATATATATAAAGATAGAGGTGTATTAGCCTGTTAACGCTCTAGCGGACGCAATTTCCGCTCGATCGTTACCAAACTCCGTATTTAAACGTTTTACGTTAAAAGACGGATCGTGTTCTTCAACGCCCGGAATCGGATCATTGGGAGGGGGGATTTAGAGGGAGGATTTTCGAAATATTTCCGTTAGTTTGAGTCTGATCGAAATTTTGTATAAAACCAATCTTTTTGCATATTAAAAGATCTATAAACTTTGTCATGTACCTTTTTTCACTGTCTTTAATATTAACCGAAATATCGGCGTTTTTTAGTTTTCTGACTTCAGTAAACCCCCACTCTCGTTCGAACTTAAAAAAATTTAGTACTGCTTATAACCATGGTAGAACTAATGCTAATTCACATACCGAGTTTTGTTCAGTTCGGTTCAATCCTTGGTGCCCAATAAAATTGTTGGCCCTTCTTTACTTTTTTAGTGTATATCTCGTTTTTACTTTAATATACGACAAAATTGAATATGACAAAAGTTACTCCAAATAACAACATAAACAACTCTTATCCTGTGCATATTTGCCGAAAAACCAATAGGAAACGAAATACGGCTATTTTTAATTTCAGGCCACCCTCACGACCCCCACTCCTTTTCCATCTGCCTGGCCGATCTGCGGCGCTAAACCATCCGGGGCGTCACCGGAACGCGTATTTAAAAATTCAATCAAATCGGTCCATCCGTCTAGGAGGAGTTCAGTGACATACACACGTACGCTAGAATTATATATAAAAAGATAGATGTGTATTAGCCTGTTAACGCTCTAGCGGTCGCAATTTTCGCTCGATAGTTACCAAACTCCGTATTTAAACGTTTTACGTTAAAAGACGGGCCGTGTTTTTCAACGGCTGGAATCTGATCATTGGGAGGGGGGATTTAGAGGGGAGGATTTTCGAAAATTCGAAATATCTCCGTTAGTTTGAGTCTGATCGAAATTTTGTATAGAACCAATCTTTTTGCAAATTAAAAGATCTATAAACGTTGTCATGTATCTTTTTTCACTGTCTTTAATATTAACCGAGAAATTGGCGTTTTATAGTTTTCGGCCTCCAGTACCCCCCACTCTCGTTCGAACTTAAAAAATTTAGTACATCTTATAACCATGGTAGAACTAATGCTTATTCACATACCGAGTTTTGTTCAGTTCGGTTCAATCGTTGGGGCCCAATAAAATTGTTGGCCCTCTTTACTTTTATAGTGTATATCTCGTTTTTACTTTAATATACGACAAAATGGGATATGACGAAAGTTACTCCAAATAACAACATAAACAACTCTTATCCTGTGCATATTTGCCGAAAAACCAATAGGAAACGAAATACGGCTATTTTAATTTCAGGCCACCCTCACGACCCCCACTCCTGCTCCATCTGCCTGGCCGATCTGCGGCGCTAAACCATCCGGGGTGTCACTCGAACGCGTATTTCAAAATTCAATCAAATTGGTCCATCCGTCTAGGAGGAGTTCAGTGACATACACACGTACGCTAGAATTATATATATAAAGATATATATACAGTTTTGAACGGACTTCATTTTCGTCATTTACTAGGTAGGATCGATGGACATTTGAAGAAAAATTTCGAAAATTCCGTCATGAGTACAACCTCAATAGCTGATTTCCCTCAAGGGAAATCTGCTAAAATGTTTATTCTATTTACACCACACTCCATGTTTACCCGTTTCATTTAATACTAAATTCCATCGTCATTAATAGCCGAAATCGGACCAGGAATAGGGGTGGTTTAAAGGGTAAACATTTTATAAATCAAAATATCTCCGTTATTATGAATTGGATCAAATAATGTTATAAAACCATTCTCGTTAAACTATTGATGCTCTAAAATTGTTGTTCTCTGAATGTTTTCGTAACCCAAGTGTTAAGCGAGTTATTTCCGTTTTATTGTTTCCAGTCTACAGTAACAACCCCCCCCCTAATCATCGGTGTTTCATACATTTTTTTTGTAACTCAAATATCAAGCGAATTATTTCTAGCTTTCTAGTCTCCAGCATTCAATTAGATTAGAATTTATTTACAATTGCTTACAGGATTGTTCCCATGCAATTGAGGTTCAGCTTATATAATTGTGTTAATCTATGTAAGTAGTTTCTTGATAAAATTATTGATAATACGTAATTAATAACAAGTTTTTGAATTAAAAAAGAAAAAAAAATACTTTCTTGGCTAAACGTTAATAAAAATAAAATGTCTAAAAGCAACCATAACAAACAGGGAAAAATTATTAAAAATAATAAATGCAGAAAGAGAAAATTCTCGGAGCTTCTTCTTTTTTTTTTAAATAAATAAAACAAATTAGAATAGTATGTCACATATACTGAGAATGAATAAAGAAAACTTAACTTACAGAAAAAATATGCATCATAAAATTGATGTTTATATTACAAAGCTAATATTGATGACGTTAATTTAACCACACTGGCAAAATATTTATAAAGTAGTCTTAGATCATCTCGGGATGAAGTATTAATAACATCGTGGAACCAGCTAAGATATGATAACAGTTACCACATTATTGTAATTAGATATAAATATTATAGTTTCCAGCATTCAAGAAACTTTTACTCTAACTCATCGGATTTTTAATTAGAAATCTATAATATAGTATATTGTGAGATCAATAGTGTGTCAAACACGCAGCTGGGAAATCTGCTTAGTTCGTGCTGCCCCTTCGAGTATGACTATTATATAAATCAAGTACTGAAAATCATTTCTAAAATACAATCCAACACATTAGTTAAGTAGGAGGTAAATCATGAAGTTTTAAAAAGTCCGTCACTCTGGGACTGAGTTAACTAAGCGGATTTCCCAAATGCGCCACGTATTTGTATTTATCACAAAACATAAAAATTTTACGACAATATTTTATATTTAAGAGTCAAAGAAAGTGCTTCATAATATAACATCTTCCAGTTAATATGATGAGAATAGGAAGGGGGGGGGGCGGGGTTTACTGCAGGCTGAAAACTACATAAAATGCAAATATCTAGGTTAATAATCAAGATAATGAAAAAATACATGACAATTCCATAAATTAAAATGTTAAAATAAAGAAATAAAGAAAAAATGTCTTCGTAATTTTAAAACATAGTATAAAATAAAGCTATATATAAAACTCAGGAATAAAAGAAAACTAAGGAACTGTTAAAATAAAACTATGTAAAACTATCATTTTTGCGATAAATCCTGGCTTAGGGATGACGAAAGTCTAAGGTACAAGTTTAAAACGGAATATCTCGGTTAACATTCAAGATAGAGAATAAATGTATATAACAATATTTATAGTAAATTTAATTTGCAATAAGATTGGTTCTGTACAATTTTTCGATCCGATGGCATAATAACGGAGATATTTGAGTTTTCGAAACCCCCCCCCCTTTAAACCCCCCCCCTCCCTCTGGTCCGATTTCAGCCATTAACGAACTTGATCTGTCTTTTTACATAAAACGGTTAAATATCGAGTTTCGTAACGATCAAACAAAAATTGCGACCGCTAGAGCGTTAACAGACAAATATATGTATATATATATATATATATATATATATATATATATATATATATATATATATAATTTTGAACGGACCTCATTTTCGTCATCTCCTGGGTAGGATCGATGGACATTTGAAGAAAAGTTTCGAAAATCGCGTCATGAGTACGATCCCTTAAGGGAAATCTGCTAAAACACAAATTCAAATTAGTGACAAATTTGAGATATAAATGAAGAGAGATGAGTGGAGTAGGTGTGGTTTAAAGTTTGTTGTAAATGTCTATTGTCTCCAAGTGGTTTAAGAGTGTATTTATATGTGGGCTACCTTCTGTCAATAGTTCGTACAAGTCGTTCGGTAACTTCAGTTATTCACGTAGTCTGCAGTCGGTCAGGAGATGTTTAATGGTCAGTGCTGTGAAACAGTGAGTGCATGTAGGTCGATCTTTTCGGTTAAATAAATAAATAAAATTAAAAAATAATGTCACATATACTGAAAATCTGCTAGAAATCTTCTAAACTCTTATGTGGGTTGCCACAGGACTTCCTTAAATCAAATACACTAAATGTTTGATTGCATTTCATTTAAAATTATTTCGTTTGAATGTGAATTACGATATCTCTATTCCAGTGCATCGGATCGAAAAATATCGTGAAAATAGTTTATAGATCTATTCATGTCTTTATATTGTGTGTGTATATATATATATATATATATATATATATATATATATATATATATATATTGTTGCGAAAAATTAATACGTGGAAGATTGCCTGAAGGAGAGAGAGCCGTGCATTTGATCTAGTTAGGGCCGATCTAAATAGGGCCGGCAGAATCTAATTAGGGCCTTCCAGGAAGTTCTGGAACTTCTAGTCTAGACCGTCCTGCCTAGTCTCTTCTCCAGGCATTTATAAGAGACCCTGCCAGTACCTCAGTTCAGTTGGCGCTCGACGGTCTTCGAGGGATGTTCAGCGCTACAGTGCGACTTAGTACAGTGTGGTAAAGTGTGGTGCCGTGAAGAACAGTGTTGTGCCGTGACTGTAAGTAACATTTAGTGCCGTGTTTAAGACAGTGCAGTACCGCGAAGTAAAGGACAGTGCAGTGCCTCAGTTTTATGTGAATTTCAGTGACCGTGAGTGAATTATTGGACTGTGTAATTGAAGAACAGTGACACTATCAGTGTAATACTGTGAGTAGTAATAAGTAACCAAGAGTATTGTGCATTGTGAAATAAACCGTGCAGTGAAAAACTGTGAAACTTGTGTGAGTTTAATTTTGCAATCCAAAGAACTTAATTAACAACGTTTTATTACTGGTTTTGTAATAAAAACGTAACAATATGTATATATATAAATATATATATATATATATATATATATATATATATATATATTTATAATTTCGAACGGACCTTATTTTAATTACTGGGCAGGATTGATGGACATTTGAGGGAGTGTTTTGGAAAATCGTGTCATGAGGACGACCTCAATAGATGATATCTCCTGGTAGCTTTATATATTATTTGACTGGCGATAACAATGGATGCCGTTTTGAGTATATTATGAAACGTTTTGTAAGACATGAGGGATTTCGTCTTATCGAGTGATGCGAGTTTTGCAAACAGTAAAGCATTTGTTGCAAGAGTAGAATGCACTCAACTGTTGCAACAAATGCGTTCAATCAGTCAAGGCAATCCATTCATCCTGGCTATGAACTCAGGTCACGTGCCCTCTCTCCAACCACCTAAGTTCCTAACACAGATTTGCCTCTATACATCCATATATATAAATGAAGTTAAATGATTTTTACTAATAATGTTTTGTATACAAATTAAATATATGTGATTGTGTGTTATTTAGATCTATTAAGATTTAGGTCTTGCTATGATCTCCTGTAGTTTATTCTCCAAAAGGAGATTTCCAGAAATATATGCTTATAATTGAAAACTAATTATTTTTTTATTTTTATTTTATTTATTGCTTACAAGGATTTTCCTTATAGCAAGGAGTAGGTGCCTTATATATTGAGGTTAGTTTTTTCTATGTTTAGTAGCTTTTATATACATATTTTTACAAACTAGAATTGAATATAACTGACTAGAATTTACATTAACATTTCTAGAAAAATCTAAACTAATAAGTGTCATTATATTTTATTATCTAACCTAATATTAAAATATTATATTTTCAACATAATAGTCTCCTTATACTTATCAATATCTTGGTTCCTGTTCTTACTAATACATCGGTATAACAGTTCTAAATAAAAATTAAAAAAAGAGAAATTTGACAATGTTAACTCAGATAAGATTCGTGAAGTTTGAAACTATTTCTTAAATATTTAAAAATGCTAATATATACCTCTCTAGTTGCACTATTTAGAATATTATGAAGTTGTGAATTATCAGCAGGCTCTTTGATGAGTGGTAAATACTGTTCTCTGAAAGGGGAGTAAATAGGGCAATGAAGGTGATAAATGTCCTCATTCATATTTAAATTACACAATGTGCAAATTTCTTTTGGGTTAGTATTATAGAATACATTTTTCATTGAACACTTTATACAATAGTTGCTTGACGTTCTTAGCAATACAATGGTTTTTAAAATTTGTAATGGTAAACCAATAGTTAGAAATTCCTGAGGTGAACCGGGAGTTGTGAAAATTGCCTTTTGTAAAGGACTATAATTTGAGATATGGAGTTTTTCAAGGTCTATAGAAAGCAATTTACTTTGATATGCTTCTACTATTGAGCTAATGTGTAATTTAATTAAGTTTTTGTCTTGAGTAAGCCAGATGTCAATGAAATTTAAAAGAGTTTAGTAGGTTTTTAATTTGAGATACTCAATTAAATCTGATAATATTTGTGGGACTCTGATCTAATAATAGGAGCCTATAATAGGAGATCCTATTGAATCTTTCTCTGCCCATTGATAATATTTTACACAACTACTGAAGGGTTGACTTCATAATATGAGTTGACACAAAATCCGAGCCTGTTTCTAGTCTAATGATGGAGTTAGGAGTGTCTCTAATAAGCTGAAATAAATGTTTGTTTCTGCTTGCTCCAGGTAAAGAAAAAGAATTAAGTAATAATTCACTATAAATCAAATTACATCAATCAGAATGGATGGAAGTAAAGAACCACCTCCGCAGTATTAAAAGTACTATTAAGGAGTGGCCATCGAGCCATAGGAGTACTAGACGGGAGGAAGTAGTTCTTGCCAGACTCAAGATCGGCCACACATACCCGACTTATAGACTCTTAATGGCAAGGACAGATAACCCTATATGCAAATACTGCAACAAACACCTTACGATAAAACACATACTGACAGACTGCATCCAACGAGAAAACCTTCACACACCCCACGATATGACAGAACTATTAACTGACAGCAGCCAATATATTCCACAAATACTAACATATCTAAAACACATCAACATTTACAAAAACATATAATACAAAATAGAATAGGTCTACAGCATACCTAAAAATATTTAAAAGGGTTAAGTTTTATTATATTCTTTGGACAAAGCTCGGATATGAGAAAGAATCAGATGATAAGGAAATATTTTCCATAATATAAAAGTACGAAAACAGGTAAGCACATGAAGGAGTAAATATATCATCCTAATAATGCAAATCACCATCGCTGTGGGGTACAAAACTAAATAAATAAAATAAAATAAAAAAATAATTTAAATGTACTAGTATATAGGAATAACATTATTTTTTTATTAAACCCCTTTTAAATTGTTGTCTTTATTACTAGTCTAATGTTTATTTATGTTTGTTTATGTTGGTTTATCTAATGTTTATTTATGTTTGTTTATGTCGTATGTTTATTAATTGTCTTTATTACTAGTATTTAATGATTAT
Source organism: Riptortus pedestris (assembly GCA_019009955.1). Taxonomy (NCBI): domain Eukaryota; kingdom Metazoa; phylum Arthropoda; class Insecta; order Hemiptera; family Alydidae; genus Riptortus; species Riptortus pedestris. The sequence continues at coordinate 103,697,095 of CM032232.1, read as the reverse complement.
TTGTTGTTTCAGTTTTGTTATTTTTCTATAATTTTGTTTTCATTTTACATTGTGAAACTTCGAGCCAAATCGCCAAGATGCGGGTGCTCCTGTATAAATAAATAAATAATAAAAAAAATTACAAAAAATCTTTAAACATTTATTTCATAAATTCTCTCCAAATATTTCATTAGCTTCCAAGTTCACGCTACTATTTCATGAGCTCCCTGTATTCAGCCTGACAGGTGTAGAATAAATAAAACAGTTCACCTAAGAATCCATTTAACAATTCGTTGCAATTCAAGGAATATAAAATCCTAACGATAAATAAAATATACTTCGTTCTAAATCCATTTCAGTTATAAAATGAGTGATATTTAACGTGTACTAATCAGCTATCGTTAGACCACTGATAATTAGAATCTTCCAAGCGGCAAACCTCAAGTTAAAAGGGTCGGGTATATTAAAAAAAAAAGAGATGTGGGATAAAATTGGAGAAATATGGGATCTTTACGTGAATATAGCAATCAGAATAATGTATTTTATTGTAGCTAGTGGCTAGGGAGCCATCGTGAAACGACCTGGTTGTGATAACAAAACTTGAATTTGCGTGACCTCCGCCTTTTTACTAAATTAAAACGTAACTGTGGTTGCACGAAAAAGGGGGCAAAAGGAAAACGAATTTCATTGCAGTAATGGAATTAAAATTTTACTCTCCAGATGGATTGAATTATACAATCTGAGTGTATTGAAAGTTGCGTAACTAATGAATGATCCTACACATCTTACAATAGTTCAGCCCTATACCGCATTAGCATTCATTTACTGATCATTCTGTGGATGTGATTTGAATAAATCCACTAAAGCGATAAATACCAAAACAAATATTTAGCATTTCACTGACAATTTACCATAGCTTTTTAAAAACTTTATTTTTTTTTACTGCATTTTTTTCTATAAACTTACTTCAAAGCTTACCTATTACTTCCATGGTCGTAGTAAAGAGAGTAATGTAGTCTCGAAACTTTTCGGATTTCGAAATAACATTTTAACGTCTTAGCAAATTTTCCTCAAAGGAAATCAGCCATTGATTTTCAAAACATTTCTTCAAATGTCCATCGGTCCGACCTAGAAGATGACGAAAATGAGGTCCGTTCAAATTTTTATATATATACATATAAAACAAATTAACCTGCCCCTTTTTTTGGGGGTACCTATCCAGGTCAACCTCCTTATCTGAATTATTTGAGGTAATTATTTCTACTTTGAGTCTTATATAAATATATTTTATGTTGGGGATGCTGCTAAGAGAGCAGCTTAAGTCAAGCTTTATTATGGTATAAATGGCCATTCACTATTCTGATGGAACCTTTTAGAATATTAGTTGAATATTTGTCTTATTTCTTCTGTCTTTATATTCAGATCTTGAAGGTATTTCGCAGTTGAATGGGGTATAACTCCTCTCGATCCAAACAGTAACCCTATTACTGTCCAATTTTGTATAATGTAGTTTCTTTAAAATATGGACAGCATTGGGTGTAGATGCCTATTTTTTCTAAATTTACTTCTTGTTTCTTGTTCCGAATCTTACTGTTGGATCTATGATTATACCCTTGTCTTCTTTGCTTGAAATGGTATATATATATATATATAAAGATCACGTTCGTTAACGGCTAAAATCGGATCAGGGGGTTAAGAGGTGGAGAATTTCGAAAATTCTTAATATCTCCGTTGTTATTCCTCGGATCGAAAACAGAACAGTAAGTTAGTAGTAATAAGTATTATATACATAATTTATTTTCTATCAGTGTATTGTATAATTTATACTACATAACAATCATCATTACTGTGAGTCACATAACTTTCTTTCAATTCCAATAGGACTTACTTCCATCAAAGATGATGTAATAGGGCATCACTTGATGGTCTGATGGCCCAAAATCTGTCAAACAAACAAATCCTTATATATTGAATGGTTTAATGGCGAACATTATTTTCTGAGATTTGAACCATGAGAATTTACGGCCACGATACAAAAAAGTTGTTAGAACCCAATGTCTATTTAATTTTGGGTATTGAGGAAAGCACCACTTTATTTATAAATCATGTTTGTTTTAAAGTTTATCCATTTTAACGCTACATCATTGTCCTGTTCCTCACAAAATCAATATATTGTAAACAAAGAGTCGTGAATTCGATTCTCACCTGAGCAATAGGAGAATTTATTTGGAGAGGAACCCATTAAATTTCTTTAGTCCCTCCCTGGCTTGAAAAGTGTGATAATCCGTCGCAATTAGCATTAGTAGCACAAAGTGAACGTTCATAAATAACACTAACACTACTTGTAATTTAGGTCATACCTTTTACTTGTTTAACGCAACTGCAAATCATATAAGAGGCTTCAACTTTTACTACACTTACGGTACTTTTACTTATTTGTGGAATTAATTGTAGATGTCTTGTTAAATAAACAATCACTTTTTGTAGGAATTTTTTCTTCCTGGAATTTTAATATCTATTTTCATTTTTGTACTCTATATATAAATATATATATATATATATATATATATATATATATATATATATATATAGATATACTAGCTCAGATACCCGGCTTCGCTCGGGAATTCATTTGAGGCTGAATGGTGATGGTATTTTTTTTGCAAGGCTTTACTTTGCACAATATTTTGACAATTACCCGTCCCAGTGTTTAGGGTTAATACCCGTCCTTTCTGTGGATTTGTTAATAATAAAATTATTTTTTTATATAAAATTTCACTGTCCTTCTTATTGTCATATTTCCCGTTCCCTGTGCACTATGCATAGATTTCACACAAAATATTAACATACATTTGAATTAATTTTTCCCGGTGGTACCTGGTAGTTCCAAAGAATTGTTGAGCAAATGTCTCTAAATAATAAAATAAACAACTTTTGTTATGTGCATATTTGTCAAAACCCCAATACGAAACGAAATATCAGTATTTTTAATTTCAGGTCTCCCTTATCCACTCCTGCCCGTCGCTAGAAATGTTAGTATAGCTTATTATAAGGAAGGCGTTAGTGCTAATACACATACCGATATTTTATTTAGTTCGGTTGAGTTTTTTGTGCCAAATAAAATTGTTGACTCCCGCTATAATTTATAGCGTATAACGCCTTTATATTTCGGTATACGACGATAGTGTATATAACAAAAGTTTCTCTAATAAGTGTCATTATATTTTCAACATAATAGTTTTATTAATCATATCATTATCTTGTTTCCTGTTTTACTAATACATAGGTATAACAGTACTAAATAAAAATAAAAAACAAGGACTGGTCCAGGTCCAAGAGCCGTCAGTTCAACATCGAAAACCTTCGGCCACTGACGATGATGCACAGCATCGAAAGCGCTCTGCCGTTTTAATAAATTATTATAGTGGAAGTGTAGCCAACAATTTTTTCATCCTACATACATTTGTGTTTATACTTTCTTGTTTCCAGGTTTACAGAAATCTTCTGTTCTAGAAATCGGATATTTATTTAGAAAAAGGGTTTCGTGAGGTGAAATCAAAACGGAAATAAAGGACTTTCAATTCCAGTTTACATGGGCTTCTTACTAGTGGAGAAACGGAGAATAGATGGTGACATAAGCGTGTCATATTCCAGCAAGTTGGTAATCTGCTTAGTTTATTCAACAAAACAATAAACTAAAAACTATAAAAACCTCCATCTGCTCATGGAAATTTTCGTCAAGACACAACAAAAGAGGTGCAGTCGTACTAGGAAGAATCCGAGTAGGGCACACAAGATTTTGCATAGTTATTTTATGACATCTAGTTTTGAGTCTATTTGTATTTTAGCATATCTTCACTTGTAGTCTCAAGCATTTTAGCAGATTTCACTTAAGGGAAATCAGCTATTGAAGTCGTACTCCTGACGCGATTTTCGAAAATTTTCTTCAAATGTCCATCGATCCTACCCGGGAGATGACGAAAATGAGGTCCGTTTATATATATATATATATATATTTGTCTGTTAACGCTCTAGCTGTCGCCATTTTTGTTTGATCGTTACCAAACTCGAAATTTAAACGTTTTATTTAAAAAGACAGATCGTTAGTGTTCGTTAATGGCTGAAATCGGACAGTGGAAGGGGTGGTTTAGTGGGGGGATTGGGGGATTTTCGAAAATTCAACATACCTCCGTTATTACGCGTCGGATCAAAAAATTGTATAGAACCAATCTTATTGTAAATTAAAATTACTATACATATTGTTCTATACATTTATTCCCTATCTTGAATATTAACTGAGATATTTGCATTTGTATTCAATTTTGGCCGATAACGGGCGACTGAATTTCCCGCCAAAAGCTAGTACGGCCCTATGCCGTAACTGTTCGGTTTGTCTATTGTATAACTTCACGTGGGAAATCTGCTTAGATTACGCAGCCCCTGCGTGACGGACTTTTAATAGCCCCAGGTTTACTTTGTCAATTTTGCTTGCACAGGTAAAAATGTGGGATGTTATAAGGTTATCAGTCCATGGTTCGTCCTGATGTCATGTTACTTTCCCAAATAGGTATGGGTGTAGCATAAGACATGTTGACCATTCAATAGTGATGTGTTAGCTCGAGATTTGCCCCCCACAGCTGAGTGGTATTGAAGATGTAATGAGGGGAGAAGGCGCTGGAGGTAGTCACACCGTTAATCCACTTACATAGAGCTGAATGGACGGAGCGACGAGGAGACGAGGCCGATCCGGGAGAGCGACATGGAGAGCCCGAACAAGAAAAAACAAATAGTGTAAAAGGAATAAACACAAAAACCTGTCCGAGAGAGAGAGAGAGAGGACGCGGGGGAGAATGTCCAGGTAAAGGAGACGACTAGTAGTCACCGAGAGAGATGCTGAATAAAAAAACCGGACGGCCTTGTGTAATTGACTGACTGGATCTGGTTTGTCTGGAATCATAGTCTCCAAGCAGTCAGTAGCCTAGATAGCAGATCGCTACCAGTCCAGTCCTATTTTGGTATCATATCGGCGGCCCGTTCTATGTCAGTCACGCAAGGGCTGCGTACACTAAGCTGATTACCCACCAAGACATTCGAGCATGGTATTCGAGCTTGAAATAATTCGTTTCAGCATATAAGTGCCTTATTCATAACAAGCAATCTTAAAAAAAAATGGGAGTTTATTCGAGAGACTGAAAATGAATTATCTTATAGTTGTCATGTGCGGCGTATCTCCAGCGGTGTCGTTGATCTGGTGGTCCACAATATCTCGCCGATTTACCTATCGACATCTTCTGCTGATCATGTCGGGTTTTCGCTTGTGACAGCTAGTAATGAGTGCTAGGAGTGCTTCATTAGGAGCTGCCACAAGCGCACACCCATCAAGGCCACCAGAAGAAGACGATTGGAAAATGGACGAGATATTGTGTACCACCACATCAACGACACCGCTGGAGATACGCCGCACATGACAACTATAATAAGTTCCTGGCGACGGACTTTAAAACAACGTACAAGTTATCAAAAAGAATCGAGACAGAAAGAAAAAGTGCTCAGACAAATATTTATAGAAAATTAAATTTTCATTAAGAATAGGTATAGAATATTTTTTGAACCGACTAATAACAATATATTGAATTTTCAATTTCCTCCCCCCCACCTCTAAATCACCCCTCAGTCGGTCGAATTTACTTATTTATTGCTTACAAGTATTTTCCTTATAGCAAGGAGTAGGCCATATGTAATGACGTTACTTTTTCTATGTTAGGAGCTTATATATATATATATATATATATATATATATATATATACAAATTTTTACAAACTAGAAAAGAGTATAACTGACTAGAATTTACATTAATATTTCTAGAAAAATCTAAACTAATAAGTGCCATTGTATTTTCAACATAATAGTTTTATTAAACTTATCATTATCTTGGTTCCTGATTTTAGTAATGCATAGTTATAACAGTACTAAATAAAAATTATATATATATATATAATTAAGGGGGGGTGGTAACCAGTTTTGTTCTTCGAGTTGATCACTCACTAAGTAAAACTCTGATCTCGAATCTCGCTCGGGGCTGGCCAAAAATCTTAAAAGTCTACTAGAATGCCAACCGATATATATATATATATATATATATATATATATATATATATATATATATATATGCATGCATGCAGAAATACATTCAACTAACATTGACTGGAAGGGTGCGAATACCATATGGGCATGAGGGATTTATTTTGTGATGGGCTCAATTAATAATTGCTACCTCCTCCCCCAGAAACCAGAAGACTCCAATTAGAGCAAACTGCATAAAGCAGACTTTAATTTGAATAAATAAATATCTACCCCCTTCCCTCCCCCGCACATCAAATCTGCCAACTCCTCGAATAGTAATATTTAGTATGAAGTTCGCTAATAACAAGATAACCTAAAAGATTATAAATTTATGCGATTTAGGAGGGGAGGGGGATTAGACATAGAGAAAATTTAATCTTAAAAATATCTCCGTTATTATGAGTCACATTGAAAAATTGTATACCTATGACTAATCTGGTTTAAATTTTATTTTATTTAAAATATTGTTCAGTATATGTTTTCTTAGTTTATAATATTAACCGGAATATTTGGAGTATTAATTTTCGCAGTTGAGTAATCTCTTTTAGTCATCACTCGTTATGAATATGACCATATATCGTAAATTATCTTATTCCAAGCTTAAATACCAAATATTATCTTCAACAGACCTTTATTATGTGAGATACATGCAAATAGGTGTTACAGGAAATATGGGTTGCGAAGTATTCGTCAATTCACAGTAACTCTGTTATTACCAATAGAATCGAAATATGTAATAAAATCAATATTGTTAATTGATGCTCTACAATTGTTGTTCTATAGTTTTTTTTGTTTTTGTTTTGTTTTTTTTAGCTGAAGTATTAAGTTATTATTGTCATACCTATCGGTGGAGACCGTCTCACTGGCTGATGGTTGAGTACATCAGCCTGTGACGACGGTCTCCACCGATAGGTATGACAATAGTATTATTTATATTGGCGGTTCTAACCCTTTATTTGAATTATTAAGTTATTCGTCTTGTTTTCAGGCTTCAGTAAACCACCAACTCTACTCATCGGGTTTCGTTTTAAGAATAGATACATAAAAAGACAATACATGCTGAGATGTCATCACCGGTGTGTCGTCCTACGTCGACGATTTTACGCAGTCCATGGGCACGGATTATTTTTATACAAGCCACTTAGAACTGGGAATTGGAGTTCGTTAATTCGAGTGCACTATAATGAGCAGTTTCGGTAACAGTAGGTTATAACTCTGAGCTTGCTTAGCACATTTCTTCCATATCGTAAACACTGCATAAACCACGCCTAATTAATAATTGACCTACCAGCACTATTGGTCTTTCATAGTTAGTTCTTGTGGTTATGACACAACTAGAAGAACCATTTTCATAAAATTTGGACTTTATAGGCAGATTTCTGTAAAGATGGCGATTCAAGCACTGGCTAATCGTCATTATTTATTTTACTCTAAGCAGGCCCAATGTAAACCAAGCAGATTTACTATTTGATGGAATGGTTTGCCAATGTCATCAAGAATTCTAATTTTTATTCGAAACGAAATCAAAGGGTACAAATAACTCACTTAATATTTATATTAAAGAAAAAGGATGTTGAGCATACGTCGCAGGACATTGTTTTACAACATTGTATATTTATCATTTTTCGATCTGACTCAAAACATTAGAGATATTTTGGATTCTTTATATTAACCCCCAAAAAGAGGGGGTGACACCTCCTGACCCACAACGAATTTCTTTAGTTATAAATGAGCCTTTTTAATATTGGGTATTTTATTTATCAAGTAAATAATGAGGTACCCCAGGTAAGCCTGGAATAAGTCGCTTTATAATGTAACAGATTATTGTTTATAACAGATTAGAAGGAGTGGGTACTAATTACGACTGTATGCTAAAAATTGTAGTTAAATGGTGAAAAATGTACTAAAGACAATTAAGATGGACTCAAGTACTGACTATGCTCGATGTTACTTGACTCAGGTGATCTAAAGTCGGACGGGCCTTCGAACGGTCATTCAGGACATGTAGCTTCATGTACTGACTTTATGGTGGTTCCCCTACTTTGGAACCAATTAAAAAACCGAACTGAGGGTTTATTGCTCCTGTAAAGGAATAGGGTTAACCAGGACTCTCTCGATAATCTAGTAACTAAATATCACACACTTAATTGGAAATCCCTTCACTACTTTTTTTTTTACTACTCAGAAGTACATTTGAACCTCATTATGGTGTGATTTAGGTAATTAGAAGTGACATATATACGCAGGCCTGTCGTCAATAGGATTTCAGAAGCCGTAGAAGGAGTATATCTAAGTCAGCTTCTAGAAATACTTCTAATTTGTAAACCTCCATAATAATACCCCCCCCCCCCTCCATATCGAATAGAGCGCATTCTCTGCATGCCATTGAAGCCAGGGAAACGCAACTGCCTTATGAGATGGCAGAAATGAAATTCCAAAACGAGCTATAATTTTAAAAGCCGACCCTCCTTGTATATACGGTGTCTGAATTCCAACATATAGAGCTGAATGTCTGCACGACAATATTATATTCATCTATAAACATTCGTCTTACAGCATCCTCAGTTTTCGAGGTTGATGCATTTGAACTGAAAAGAAGTGTTCAACCAACCAATCTATTATGAGCAAGAAATATATTAATGTACTGCCCCATTTGATTATTTTTTATACTGGCTGTTTAATGAGAACAGGAATGAGATAACACTCCTTGTATTAATACTAACAGAAAACCCATAATTCCGTGAAGGAAATTTCTTCATTTTACTAATTTTCAAGACTAAATACGCTTCAGCAAATAATTACTTATTTAATAATTTTTAGCAAACTTCCCTTAAGGGAAATTAGCTATTGAGGTCGTACTCATGACGCAATTTTCGAAAAATGTCTTCAAATATCCACGAAAAATCGTTCTATGTAAAAAGAAAGATCAAGTTGGTTAATGGCTGAAATTGGACTAGTGAGAAGGGAGGTTTAGAGGTTAAATTTCGTATATTCCAAATATCTCTCTTACTATTAGTTCCATAACTTGCATAAAGCCAACCTTATTGCAAGTTGAATTATCTATAAATGATGTTCTATACATATTTTATGCGTCATGAATATATATAATAAGCTATCGTGAACCACGTCATTACAAGGTTAAATGTCAAATATTGTTTTCCTTGGCTCTTTACTTTGTGAGATATAGGTAAATACGTTCTGTTGATCACGCCCCCCCCCCATCTTTTGTTCTTGGATTACCAAAATTTGAGTACTTGAAATAGAAATTATTCTGATTCAGTGTAAACTGCAGCACTGACTATCGTAAATAGTTTTCAATAAAATTAATATGTTATATTCATTTATATCTCAGTAATTGTTTTTCTTTACGATCTAGAATATTTCTATCATTCTATTCAGCTCTACGAAGTTGGCTGATCTGTTTGTTTACAATTCAGACGCTTTTCGTTGTAGAGATTATTAACTTGTAAATCGAATAACTGAAAGCTTTCTCATTGCCGTGTGTATTTATTCATTTATATTCAAGGTGGTGTTCCCATTAAGTAGATTTACCTATTGTAAACCTTCGCGTGGGAAATCTGCTAAGTTTACACAGCCCCTGCGTGACGGGATTTTAATTAATGTGAACAAATGTTTTATCCCTTCTAGGGTTCTTAATTTCTCTCATAAAACGTTTTTCATAAAAAAAAAATAAATAAAAACCTGTAGGGGACTCGACATAATTTCGTAGTGAATAAAAAATTAAATATACCAATGCATCGGATCAAAACATTTTGAAGAAACCAATTTACTGATATTAGCACGATAAATAGGTGCGCGTTATCTCAGTTAGCAAATTACTTGCGCATCGCCGCTTAAATGCTTCTATAATATGCCAAAAGCATGCCTAAACAGACTTTAATTATATTTTTGTATATCGTGCTATGAAAATACAATTTTATATCTCTGGAAGGATAATTAATTCGTCAAATGTCTATTCTATACTTAACACTCAAAGCTGTAATATGACTGTGATAAAACTACAATAAAGGGATTATTTAGTCCATAGGTTAATCCAGCCTTTTAATTCAACAGCTCAGATGCATTTAATGTAAACAGCTACTCTAAACAAAAATTTGTCAAATTTCCCTTTTTAGCAAATTCCCCTTAACGGAAATCAGCTATTGAGATCGTACTCATGAGGCGATGTTTGAAATTTTTCTTCAAATGTCAATCGATTCTATCCAGGAGATGACAAAAATGAGGTCAGGTCAAAATTTTATATATATATGTCTGTTACCGCTCCAGCGGTTGCAATTATTGTTTGATCGTCACAAACTCGATATTTACTCTTTTTATGAAAAAAAGAAAGATCAAGTTCGTTAATTGCTGAAATCGGGCCAGGAGTAGGGGAGGGGTTAGAGGGGAGAATTTTGAAAATTTTAAATATCTGCGTTACTTCAGATCGAAAAATTGTATAAAACCACTCTTATTGAAAATTAAATATACTATAATTATTGTTATATGCATTTATTATATAAACAATGCTCTGTTATATAATAAACCACATTATTTGAAGCTTATATACCAAATAATGTTTTGAAGAGACCTTTATTTTTCGAGATACATGGAAATACGTTCTGGTGAGCCCCTCCCTCCCGGTCTTAAGTTCTTGGACTACTAGAATTTGATTGATTGGTATAAAAAGTATTCTGATCCATTGTAAATTATAGTACTAGATAGAGTATATAGTTATCAATAAAATTATATGCTATATTTTGATATATTTCAGTAATTGTTTTTCTTTCCGTTTTCAGGTTGACAGACCTGTTTACATTTCAGACTATTCCTTTAGAGAAATTTCTTATTATCGTTTGTATTTATTAACTTATATTCACGGTGGAATATTCGAGCAGTATGTAGATTTATCTATTGTTAAACATGAAGGGGGAAATCTGCTTAGTTTACGCAGGCCCAGCGTGACGGACTTTTTAAGTCATGTGTGGAACTGAATGACTGCACATTTAGTTCAGGTGTATGCACAGGGAGGACATTTTCGTTATGCTATGAATATGGATGGTTTCGTTTATAGGTTAATGCAAGTTATATATTCCTAGGGTAAATCATTTCTCTTTCAACCCGTCAACACTCGTAGTATGTGTATATATTTGAAAGGGTCATCTACCGAATAGCATCGGTGAACACTCGTAAGTATTGTCTAAAATTGGATCATGAATAAATCCTTTTAACGTTTAAAAGAAATAGAGTTTCAAAAGAACTTGAGTTCCGTGAATAGAGAGGTTTCGCCCAAATAATGTCTTCCTCTTAATCGAATCCTTTCAAGGTGGAACGGCTGAGCGGAATTTTATTTCAGAGATCGGACGGCCACTACAAAGGTTGGCAACCTGACGATATTCCATCAAGATAAGCCCCGACTGAATAAAGTGGGCGATCACCTCTCCCCGCTTCCAATAAATAAATAATAAAGTCGACTTATACTTCCATCCGATCAGATCATACGATTCTACGTACGTTATTAAACCGCCACCGAAGCCGGGAGACCTGTTCTCTTACGTCCCTGGCGTTTACTACCTGCTCTGACCTTTCCATTGCCAGTCTTGGAATTCATGCTATTAACAAGAATTCGAAGTAAACTTAGAATTCTGACTTAGGCCCAGGAATTTCCTCCGGCAATTTATTGATATGCCCCTCAGAAGCAAAACATCTTCAAGAGGTCAAGGAGGGAAGCATTTTATTCATCGGGGAGTCATGAGCGTTATGACGCTGGTTTTAATGCTCTTCGACATACAAGAGTCGTGGGCTGGATTCCCACTTGGCCAAAGGGATTTATTAGCAGTTGGATCCAATAGTAAAGCCCTTAATCAATTAACCTGCAGATTTCCCCACCCGATTAGCCGTAGGTTTTTCAATTAAGTAATCGCGGTAGAATTTTGTGATCAAAAATGTAGGTGCTACCAAACCTCATTACGTGTTTTAGCAAAAGTGGGGAATAATGTTCATAGAAGACATTTCTCTCTCTGTCTCTCTCTCTCTCTCTCTCTCTCTCTATATATATATATATATATATATATATATATATATATATATATAGAGAGAGAGAGAGAGAGAGAGAGAGAGAGAGAGAGACTGCGGTGTGAACCTGGCAGCGAAGGAGAAGGAAGATGAGCTGGGTTCAGAGTATCGAAGGGCGCTAAGGAGTTCCATTAGTGGACTGGAAAGCCAACGGTGACAAGAGTTGAAAAATGCTTGTATTGGCGACTAAAGATCTACAATATCCATAACGCCAACACACACACAGGAGGTGGTCAAAGGTCCAAATTAGTTTCATTTCCTAGGGTTGTCCTTCTTTTCAATGAGATTCGGTCTTCTCGTGGTCCCTCTTTCAGCCTCGCCTATGATGAGCCTCCCCTATTTTTATCTATCGCCATCCTGTCACAAATACCAAAACACAGCAGTATCTTTTTAAAATCTATTTTATGTATAAATACTCATCTTACTGGCTTGTGTGCCAGTAAGATAATATAAGTTCAATATGTTGAACTTATATTTCTTTATTTAGTCCCGTAATTGTTAAGTATTTAATCAGCTTTTTAATTGAGTGGGTACTTCTAACAAACCAAGGGACTTTCTTATGTCCTCATACGAACCTTCTACACTCGGTAAGTATGTGTGCTAACTGTCAGTTCTACTCCACAAACAGTGCAGATTGGAGGGTCTTCCTTTTTCATCAGGTGCTGATGTGTGAGCCTTGTGTGGCCAATTCTGAGACGACATATAAATACTTCGTTCCTCCTTGTAGAACTAGTTGAAGTATTCCAGGATACGACACTACTTTTAACAGTGCGTAGCTTATTGTCACGCAGTTCATGCCATTGCCATGTCCATTCATCAAGAGCCAGTTTTTTGCATGATTGATGGCGTCGGTGATTGGAACTTCTTCTGTCAGTAGTATGCCCTCACTGATGGCTTTGGCGGCTAAGGCGTCAGCTTTTATGTTTCCGTCGATGCCACAATGTCCTGGTATCCTTAAGAATTGTACATGAACATTTTTTTTGTGCAATTCTTCTAAAATCTGTTGATGTCTTTGCAGATGGGATTTCATGGTGTAATAAATCTGAATTTTCGTAATAGCATAGGCATAAGGACTGTAGGTTAATGTTAGAAGTTAGATTTAGGTGAGGTAGCAAATGTTTGTTTTGGGAGCAAGGTTTGCTGTCCCAGAGGATAGACGGAGCATCAAGAATATAAGAGATGTTTGAGCTGTATTGGTTTGACAAAATATAAACATTTTCTATATCCTCCTACAGACCAGACGTCCTGGAATGAAAGATTGTAGTTCAGAAGTCGAAGGAGTCGTCCAGTAGCTCTATTTGTTGCTTGTAAACAGAAGATCATTGATCCGTCGCTTCAGCTTACTTTTTTTTTTACTCCCCCTTCCTCCCAAAGGACAGATTCCTGCAGGCTAAGATCGCACGGAACTCGGAAGGCAGTACAATCGAGCAGGGAGAAATATTTACGAAATATAAGAAAATAAAGTAATAAAAAGAGGCCGTAGATGTCATCCGCTGAGGGTTTTGCGGTGATAAAGTTTGTCATTGGAGAGCAACAGAGGGATGGGGCGAGCAACAGAGAGGGTCGATGGAGTGAGATGGACAGCGGGAGAGTACCATATAGAGACAGAATGAGAAAGACAAAGAGAGAGAGTGAGTGAGAGAGGAGAGAGAGAGAGAGAGAGAGAGAGAGAGAGAGAGAGAGAGAGTTTGGTTGTGGGCAACGAAGGCAGTGGAAGCTAGAGAGGGAAGGATAGAGAAACTGAGGGAGAGAGAAGGAGGGAGAGAGTGAGAGTGGGAGGGAGGGGATGGGCGAGAGTATTGACAGGGCAAGAAGGCGCCAGAGCCGAGAGATCCCGCCCACCTCACTCCCTCACTGTCCCTCGCCACCTCCTTCTCATTTCCCATCCTCTCTTCTTCTTATCTTAACTATATACATTTCGCCATTTCTTATCATTTTTTCTTATCACCAGTGGATTATGATTATGAACGCAATCATACATACTTCCAAAGGCTCCGCAGCGATAAAAGATCCAGACTTGCACAATTGTGCTATGAAGTCAAATTAATCTAACCGTGCAACGATACTCAGCTTTCAGGCCCTGGCATCTTCTCGTGCTTTGGAATACGTTTTGCACTAGTTTCGGAATGTCAAAAATTTGATCATCGTCTACCTCAACGCTGAAGTTCTGGGGATTGCTGAAGCTAATATTCACCCCTGTTGCAGTATTGACTCTTGACCTCAATAAAGGGCACGAAGTATCTAGTAGGTCTGGCCTTCTGTACTCGCAGTATAATCTTACATCAAGTGTTGTACCAGAGAGATCATTTTTAGAGATTATGTTTAGATTTAGTGTCACCACAGTCCAGGAACTAAAAACTTTTTTTTTTTAAATAGGCTAAAGACGTTTTAGTCCCAGGAATGTGACCAAACCAAATCTGTTGTAGCAATAATTATTCTAGACTAGGTAGGTTAAGAGCTACTCAGATTTTCGTTGACGTGGAAAACAGGACCGGGGCAAATAAAAATATGTCCACCTCATGACTTCCGTCTACACCTATTAAATTGGATAAACAAAATATTTTGTCAACTTCATTTAAAATTACTTCTTTTGAAAGTAGTATATGATATTTCCCTTCCAATACATCGGATCAAGAAATGTTATAGGGCATAATTTATAGATATTTTCATTATGTTCAAAAATGTTTCTATACACTTTTTTGTATCTCTAATAAGCAGCCTCTTAGCCGATTTTAATCAAGGGAAGACGCACCGTTTTGAGATGAACAAAAATCAAGCAGAAGAGGTGGGCCAAGAGAAGAAAACAATTTACGAACCACGTTGCTTCTATTTCTGAGAAAAATACAAAATCCAAGACAAGCAAATTGGAGAGGGTTCTGTTAGTGCCGTCTTTTAGCCCAAAGAAAACACTTAGTTTCGATAGCCCTCTTGCTACCTCCTTAGGCTCATCATGTCTGCTACTTCTGATTTAGTGTCATCACAGCCCAAGAACTAAAACATATTTTTTTTTAAAAAGAGTCTAAAGACATTTTAGTTCCTGGAATGTCACCAAACCAAATCTGTAGTAGCAACAATCATTCTAGACCAGGTAGGTGAAGAGCTACTCAGATTTTCGCTGACGAACTCTCTCTGAACTCCCATTCCTCCTCTTAATCAAGGGAACACGCACCGTTTTGAGATGAACAAAAATCAACCAGATGACGTAGACCAAGAGAAGAAATCAATCTAAGAACCATTTTGCCTGCATTTCTCAGAACAATACACAAAATCCAAGAGTGGATGGTTATGGGACTATTATTCGGCTCAAGAGGAGTCCTCCACCAAAAAAACGGTGAAGATATTAACAGAATATGGGCTGACAAAAGATGATCTGAAGGACTTTTCAACACTAACCCTAAAATAATTGATAAGAATTGTCAATCATCATTTATATAAAAAATAAAGATTAAATATTAAGCTGCTCTCTCACCTGAGATACCTCCAAAATTTGCACCATTCAATTTACAAGATTCCAAATTTTCATATATCTCCTAAAATTAAAATTAAAAACAAAATACCAAGAAAGTGAGCAGATTAGGAGGTTTTTTTAATATTATAATACGACGATTAGTCAAAACGCAATTTTCAAGAAATAGAAAAATGTCATCAAATGCCCATCGGTCCTACTGGGGAGATGGGGAATATAAGGTCCGTTGAAAAGTATATATATGTATATATATATATATATATATATATATATATATAAATTCTTTCTTTGAACACTATCAAACTTGATATTAAAATGTTTTGCAGGGGCTGCGTAAACTAAGCAGATTTCCCACGTAAAGTTTTACAATAGAGAAATTTCACGAGAGCCGAATAGT
The DNA here is from genome assembly GCA_019009955.1 of Riptortus pedestris. NCBI lineage: Eukaryota > Metazoa > Arthropoda > Insecta > Hemiptera > Alydidae > Riptortus > Riptortus pedestris. Next base: position 103,681,057 of record CM032232.1, on the reverse strand, counting down.
CAAGGAAATGGCCGAACTAGCTTTTGTCGGGAAAGTCACTCTTGTCCGTTAGCCACCCAGATTTAATAAAAATGCAAATATCTCGGTTAATATTCAAGATAGAGAATAAATGTATATAACAATATTTATAGTAAAGTTAATTTGCAATAAGATAACGGAGATGTTTTGAATTTTCGAAAATCCTCCCCTCTATCCCCTCCCTCCCACTGGTCCGATTTCAGCCGTTAACGAACTTGATCTTTCTTTTTACAAAAACGACTAAATATCGAGTTTGGTAACGATTAAAAAAAATTGCGACCGCTAGAGTGGCAACAGACAAATTCATATATATATATATATATATATATATATATATATATATATATATATATATTATGCGAATATATATTGTTGCCTAACAATAGTAAATACCTTAACAACAAGTAACAATAACAAATACCTTAACAACAAGTAACAATAACAAATACCTTAACAACAAGTAATAATAACAAATACCTTAAAAACAAGTAATAACCTAATAACAACAAGTAATAATAACAAATACCTTAACAACAAGTAATAATAACAAATACCTTAACAACAAGTAATAATAACAAATACCTTAACAACAAGTAATAATAACAAATACCTTAAAAACAAGTAATAATAACAAATACCTTAACAACAAGTAATAATAACAAATACCTTAACAACAAGTAATAATAACAAATACCTTAACAACAAGTAATAATAACAAATACCTTAACAACAAGTAATAATAACAAATACCTTAACAACAAGTAATAATAACAAATACCTTAACAACAAGTAATAATAACAAATACCTTAACAACAAGTAATAATAGTAAATACCTTAACAACAAGTAACAATAACAAATACCTTAACAACAAGTAATAATAACAAATACCTTAACAACAAGTAATAATAACAAATATGTACCTTAACAACAAGTAATAATAACAAATACCTTAACAACAAGTAATAATAACAAATACCTTAACAACAAGTAATAATTACAAATACCTTAACAACAAGTAATAATAACAAATTCCTTAACAACAAGTAATAATAACAAATAACTTAGTAATAATACCAATAAAAATTAAGCAGAGATAGTCACGTATTTGGAAAGTACGGAAATGAAGGTGCTGACAGAGGACTATTGACACCAGTAGGTTCCAGACAAAAGAGTCCAGTACCTTCGAGACAGCATCCTTTGATGTTGCCGCTCTTCTATATAAGCATGTGCAACTCGCCCGACAGTTTAGTTTTGTTCTCAGCTGTGTTCAAGTGTTCCTCAGTGCAGCAGTGCGACTTAGTCAGTGCGGTAAAGTGTTTTTATGTGCCGTGACTCTGTAAGTAACAGTATGGTGCCGTGTTTAAGACAGTGGCGAAGTAAAAGGCGGTGTAGTGCCGTGTATTTGTGAACTTCAGTGACCGTGAGTGAATTATTAGACTGTGAAAATCTGAAGAACAGTGAAGCTATCAGTGCATACTGTGAGTAGTAATTAAGAACAATAAATCAAGTGTGTAGTTCATTGTTTAATAAATTGTGCAGTGATAAAAACTGTGAAGCTTGTGTGTGTTTAATTTTGCAGTCCAAAAGAACTCTTATAAACAACATTTATTTACTGATTTTTGTAATAAAACGTAACAATATTCTTTAAAATAACAATTTTAGAACTTGTTTGAATAACAAAAAATAATTGTAAATTAGAGTTAGCTGCATAAAGTGGTCGTACCCGGCCATCACCTGCCACATGAACTCTGCAAGGTAGCTGTCTAAGTGGTGTAATAATAAAAGATCACCAAATGGTGTAATAATAAACGATCACCAAGTGGTGTTGATAAACTATCACTCATTTTCTGGTAACAAATGAAACAGAATGACTATGATAACCTAGTCATGTATGAGTCAAGCGGTTTTGAACCAAATAAATATTTTATCTAAGTAAATAATGATAGTTGTTATATCACTAACCACAATATACAAATCTTAAATACCGAACATTCTTTTCGTTGGACTTTTAATGAGTGAGATATGTGGAAATATATTGGATGCGACGTACGTTTTTTTATTGGTCTCCTTTGCCATGAAACTATGAAGTACTTATAAAAATATTGGGTCAAGAATAAGAAGAATGTCTATTAATGTTTCCTCATATTAGATCAAAAGATTGGTTCCTACAAGTACTAACTGTGTGGACCGAAATTAAGGGGTTTTATTTTTTTAGCAAAACTGTTTTTTTTTTGTCAAGTGTTGCTTACATGGCATTTGTTCACTCGATGTTTGGACTTAATCATAAAAACTTTTGCAAGAGCTCAAATGTGGACACGCCTAGCTGAAGAGATACAAAAGATCGAAACGAAGTCATCCCAAAAGTAAATACGCTCTGAAAGCGCATCTCGAGACATACTCATAAACAGTCATAAATGACTATAACTTGACATACGTTTCAGTGAAAAGGGACACATTTGTTGATCGTTTTCGTCATTCGGTGACTCATCAGAAACACGAAGAAACGAAGGAAGAGGCATTTCAAGCTGGAGTTTAGGCTACACGAAGATTGCTCACACGATGTTTGGAATTTGTCCTTTTATCATACGAATGTTTGTCAAACAACAGTTGAATATGACAACAGTTTTTTTGTTGTTGGCACTTGGTTACTTTTAGCCTGGATAGCTGCCCCAGAACGAGACTTGAGGGATTCTTAAGTAAGTTAAGTACATCTTGTGCAATTCTAGTTAACCAAGGAGGAACTGAAAAGAGTTTTATCCATCAGATTGATTCGCCTCATTGTACCTGAGGGAGGTATGTGGCCTGGATCTAAGAGAGTTATAGTCGGTAGTCACCCCGTTCGGATGACTGACGTATATACTCGATAGACTCCCCACTGATCGCACAGTGGTCTGTCGACGAATGTTCTCCCTTGGCGGGGTTCGAACCTGCACCAGTTTATTTTACCTTCTGCTTACTTAAAGGTAGTGGTACACGTAAACCCCCACGGGCCTCCGGCACCGTACGCCAATAAACTTTGTTTAATTATATAAAACGTGCCTCTGCAATCGTACAACTGTAAATTTTCAAAGTTGCAGAACCCAAAAGCCATTTTCATAGACATTTCAAAATTGGCCTTTGATAGATAAAATTTTCCAAATTATGACTTTTCCCATTCTCCATAGCTCAATATAAAGTTTAGTACACTGCAAATAATTATTTTAACACTATTAATTCAGATAAAGATAAATATGAAAACAAAATTTTTCACAGTCTGAATATAACGATCTACAGTAGTTGAATGCATAAATCATCTTTGTACGGAATGGAGTCATCTTTGTAATGGTATACTGCAGATATATACATTTTTTAGTTTTCGGCTTTCAGTAAACCCCTACTCCTACTCATGCCATATTATAAACTGTCATATGATGAAACACATTATTTGAAGCCTAAATATCATATATTGTTTCATTTAGCTTTTATGTTCTGTGATAAGCGCAAATATATGGCACACGTGGGAAATCTGCTTAGTTGAAGCAGACCAGCGTGACGGACATTTATCACTAGCTGTTGTATGATGTCCTCCACTGTCAACATCAAACAGTCATGTAAATGTTTTTACACTATTTTAATGAAGTGAGATATTTTGCACATCTTGCATATGGAAAGAGCCAAGGGATCCTTTGTTCATGTGGAAGATAATATCAGTTGAAGCCAGTGGAGAGTAGGCTAGGTCGTGTAAAGTCTGAGGATGGTGTTTGTGGTTTCCATAGCTGGATTATTTATACCTGGTCGGGGGTGAATAACACCGACGCGTGCCTCCCACTATAGATATCAGACCGGACTAGGTACGTGATGTGGAATTTCCAGGGACGTGCTACTATCTTATACCTAATACCTAGGCTCCAACCAATACCCTGCTCCAACAGGTGTTCCGAACGCCGGACCTTTATTTGCCCGACAGATTCCCTCAAGACAAAGGTTTGTAATGTGAACATATGTCGGTCAGTTATGTTGACAATCCTAGAAGCTGCCAATACAACCTTGCAGATAATTTGCAAAACAGTACAAATACAATCTAGAGAATGTCATTTTTACTCCCACAAATATCATAGTCCATTAATTAGTCTTGCTTAACATTAGTTTTAACATTTGAAGGGTTTGACCATAATTTGTTTATATTTACAGTTTTTGGCAGACTTCCCTAGTTAGAAATCAGATATTGAAGTTATAATCATGTTACGATTTTCGAAACATTTTAGCAGATTTCCCTTCAGGGCGATTTTCGAAAATTTCTTAAATGTCCATCAATCCTACCTAGGACATGAAGGAAATAAAGTCCGTTCAAAATTGTATATATATATATATATATATATATATATAATATATATATATATATAATTGTTTTGATGTTTTTGACCAGGTTATATTTATATATGGTGTTATTGTTTTTTTGGAGGTTTGGTCAATGTTGGTGAAAAAATCTTAGTTTATGCCGATATTTCGAGAATTTTATTTTCTCTTCTTCAGGGCTGTAAAAATACAGGTGCTACTTTATAACATTGCACATTGTTGTTAAATTAGAGTGTAACAGGAGGTGTTTATGCTATTTTTACTTACCAAGACTAAAGATACTTAAAAACTACTATACATATTGCACTGGTTACAATAACCTTCCCTGTTTACATTGAGCAGGGTCACAGCCCTATGTTTTTGTATATCTATAGTATATTTTCTTTTGTTTGTTGAACTATGTTATAATTATTATTCTAGCTATTATATTATGTTGGAAATATTGTTATGTGTTATTACATTTATTGTTATATTTTTTTAAAGCTGTTATGTTATTGTTATATATATTATGTTACAACATTTATTACTGTGTGTTATCACAACCATTGCTACATTTTATTAAAGCTATTCTTATGTTGTACCAAGCTATTTTATTGTTACTTTACTATGTTACAACTATTATTGCTGTGTGACACTACAATTATTGTTATATTTTATTTTATCAAATATTTTTGACATTTATCCGCCCAATATTTAAGGTCTACACTCGTCGTTGCTCTGGATTTGTTAATAATAAAATTCAAGGAAAATACTTCAATATCCTCCATATTGTCAAGTTTCCTGTGCAATATGCATATATTTGAATTATTAAGGACAAAGTATTAACATAGAGTTGAATTTATTATTCCAGGTGAGGTACCTGGTAGTTGATATTGTAAAGAATTGTTGAACATACCAATATTTATACGCGAATTACTTGCTTCATGCATTGTTCCCGAAAAAAATGTATAAAACAAAAGTAACTCTAAATAAATAAGTAAACAACGTTTGTTATGAGCACGTTAATCGAAAAACAAATAGACAATGAAATATCGCGAGTTTTTATTTCAGACCTCCCTCATAACCCCCACTCCGGTTTGGCCCTACAAATTTTAATATAGCTTAAAATCATGGAAGAATTAATGCTAATTGACATACCGAGTTTTTTTATGTTCGGTTTAATCGTTAGCACCCAATGAAATAGTTGACTCCCGCTTTAGTTTATAGTGTATATTCTCGTTTATACTTTGTTAAAAGACAAAAGTGAATATCACAAAAGTTACTCTAAATAACAAAATAAACAACTTTTGTTATGTTCATATTTGCCGAAAAACTAATACAAACGAAATACTGCTATTTTTAAATTATGGCCTCCCTTACAACCCCCACTCCTGCCCGTCCCTAGAAATGTTGGTATGGCTTGTTATAATGAAAGCGTTAGTGCTAATACACATACCGTGTTTAATTTATTTCGGTTGGGTCTTTTGTCCCAAATAAAATTGTTCACTTCCGCTATAGGTTTTAGCGTATATCTCGTTTATAATTCGGTATACGATAAAAGTGTATATAACAAACGTTACTCTAAATAACAAAATAAACAACTTTTGTTATGTGCATAATTGCTGAGAATGCATTAGGAAACGAAATATCGCTATTTTTAATTTCATGCCTCTCTTATAACCCCCACTCCTGTTCGTCTCAGAGAATATTAACATAGCCTAAAGTCTAAGTTGGGTTAGTAGTAAGTCATAAAATTCGGTTCAGCCGTTTATGCGTGAAAAGGTAACAAACAAACATAAACGAAAGAAACAAAATGCAGTTGTGTGTGAAACGAAAAGTTATCGTGAAATTTCGCGAAAAAAATCAATGTACAGACAGAGGTTACAATTATATATATATCTTTCACACAATATAATACATCTGTAACGGCTCTAACGGTCGCAATTACTGCTCTGTCGTTAGTAAATACTCGTTATATAAGCGTTTCATGTAGAACTAAAAATCAAATTCGTTGACGGCTGAAATCCAACCAGTAGGAGGGGGGGGGAGGGTTAGAGGGGGAATTTCGAAAAGTCTTTCTATCTTCGTTATTATGCATCGGAACGATAAATTAAAATGAACCAGTCTTATAGAAAATGTAATGTTCTATAAATGTTGCTATGTACCGTTTTTCACTATCTTTATTATTAACCGAGATATTTGCATTTTTTAGTTTTCGGCCTTCAGTGAACCCTCACTCCTTCTTATGTCATAGGAACAATAAGCTGTTATATTGTGAAGCATATTATTTGAAGACTAATACGAAATATTGTTCGCATTGAAGTTTTAAAATTTGAGGTAAATGCAAATACGTGGGAAACTTGCTTAGTTAGCTGAGCCCCTGCGTGACTTATTTTTTTTTTAAATGCTTAGCGTCTATCTATTCTAAATGTTTGATGAAAAATAAGGACATACATAAATATTTTCTCCTTGACTAAATTCTCTCAACATCTCAATGAGTAAAGAGGATACACTGAAGTCATAGTCAGCATATTTGTACTAGTTAATGTTTATCATTAGTCAGCTCATGTAGGCAGCGGGTAGAGAGAAGCTTTGTAACAATTCTCCCATCGAATGGAATTTTCTCCACTCTTCCTGATCTCATTGCTAAATAGTCTTACTCAGAAATCATCGTTAAACCACACAATTACATTATAACCCTCTGGCATTCGTTGTTTCACTGGAAATGAGTATTAAAAGTCCGTCACGCAGGGGCTGCGTAAACTAAGCAGATTTCCCACGTGAAGTTATACAATAAAGAAATCTCCATACGAGAGCAAAACAGTTACGGCAAAGGGCCGAACTAGCTCTTGGCGGGAAATTAAAAAATCCGTTATCGGCCCAAATTTAATAAAAATGCAAATATCTCGGTTAATATTCAAGATAGGGAATAAATGTATATAACAATATTTATAGTAAATTTAATATGCAATAAGATTGATTCTGTATAATTTTTCGATGCGACGTATAGTAACGGCGATATTTCGAATTTTCGAAAATCCTCACCTCTAACCCCCCCCCCCCTCGCGGACCTCATTTTCGTCATCTACTAGGTAGGATCGATGGACATTTGAAGAAAAATTAGAAAATCTAGCGTCCAGACTTGGGCTATTATCTAACAATGTTACTTTCACTGACACACGAATTACACTTCCTACTGTTTAACTAAGCTCGTTACTCTCCCTGTTGGAAATGTATACATTTCCTTAATAATACAAATCTTCACACTTATTCATAGATTAAAACATCTTAACTATGCTATGGATAAGCGGACATGAAAACATACCGCAGAGCTAGTGTACTCTTTTATAAAACAGACTCTTGTAGTAGACAATTGTATAAAACAATGCACATTGAAAGGGACTTGAGACATCAACACTTTGGCTGTAAATGACGCATTTAGTTCAATCAAAAGTAGCATACTCAATACATGAAAAAAAAAAAGTACGTCACGCAGGAGTTGCGTAAACTAAGCAGATTTCCTATGTGAAGTTTAGCAATAGAGAAATCTGGTAACACAACACCACCATAAGTAAATACAAACGGTAATAAGAAATCTTTCAGTAGATAAACCCAACTGAAACAGTTTCTGAATTGTAAGAATAATTTATATTTTAATAACTCAAATTTTAGTAGTCCAAGAACTAAAGAGGAGGGGGGGGGCGGATGAACAGAACGTATTTGCATAAATCTCACAAAGTAACGAAGGTTGGGTAAGGTTAGAAAGGACAGGTTAGGTTAGAAGCTTCCGCCAGAGCCGAGCACGGCCGAACTAATCCGAACAACACCCGACCACAGACTTCATAAAAATGCAAATATCTCGGTTAATATTCAAGATAGAGAATAAATGTATATGACAATATTTATAGCAAATTTAATTTGCAATAAGATTGATACTATACAATTTTTCGATCCGATACATAATAACGGAGATATTTATTTCGAATTTTCGAAAATCCCCCCTCTAAACGATTTCAGCCATTAACGAACTTGATCTGTCTTTTTACATAAAACGGTTAAAGTTAAATATCGAGTTTCGTAACGATCAAACAAAAATTGCGACCGCTAGAGCGTTAACAGACAAATATCTATATCTATCTATCTATCTATATATATATATATATATATATATATATATATATATATATATATATATATAATTTTGAACGGACCTCATTTTCGTCATCTCCTGGATAGGATCGACGGACATTTGAAGAAATTTTTCGAAACTCGCGTCATGAGTACGACCTCAATAGCTGATTTCCCTTAAGGGAAATCTGCTAAAAAACTGGGACAACTTATTTAACTAGTTTAGGAAAATTAAATACACAGTCAAAGCATGGCCAAGTGAACTGATGCCTCGACGAGACGGTGTTATGTTAATACGCCTAAGAATTGAACACTACTGACATACTCATATTTGATATAAAGAATATACAACCCCAATTAGTCAGATTTGCAATGTTCAACTAACAGTTACAACATACTTACTGAATTACACAACTAACAAATACCTCACGACTTAAACGAATTACTGACGATGAGTAGTCCATACATTCACAAAATAATCCAATATCTCAAGACTATACACTTTTACTCAAAGATATAGTATTTTATTGGTTTTTATTCCCACTACATTTTATTTGTGATTACTTAAAAAACCAAAAAAAAAAAAAAACCAATATTTTCGAATCATTGAAGAAGTCATTACATTAATCATTATACAGTACAAAGTATTGTAATAATTGATTTTGTCTTTTTAGTCAAATTTTTTACTTACTTTTTTTATGTTTGAATTTTATAAACTATTCATAGATTTGACATCTTATTTATTATGCTTATATTTTGAATTGGTTGACCATTCCTATTTATTTACCTTCACAAAATAAAATGGTTTTTACATAAATTTTAAATAACGAACATCTATTCGTTTTGATGACAGTATTTTTAAAACGATACATTTAGTTTTGAATAATCTAAATCCTATTTTTATGGTAGTATTAAAATTAAGTAGGCTGAATTTTATTGTGATTCTACATTAATTGATTATTTTAATTACTTAAAATGTTGTACTCTATTTGAATACATTTGAAAACCGCCACCATAAGTGATTCTTGATTTTCCAAAAAGTGAATACATTCTTAATTATTCCCTGAAATGAATTTCCACCTTACATAGCTTTATTGAGGCCAAAATTCATGTTGAAGTGTAATCTTCATAGCATGGTCTAACAGAGCTGTATGACTTTGTGATTAATGCTCTACGCTTTTCTTATTGTGCGTATTCATAGATTTCAAAAGTATTGGAATAATATCAAAATATTATCCTACTTTTACATATTACACAATCTCTCAACCTCCACTCTTCATGGACTGAATTTCAGCCATCTTTACTTTTCATAAACTGGTTAAATATCGAGTTCAGTAATGATCAAATAAAAATTGAGTCTCATGAGCGAATAACAGGCCTACTACATCCTAATATTATTTATATTTTCGTATAAAACAAAATATAAAATTCTTTAATAGGCCAGTAGGAGAAAGTGTTATGGGGATAAATAAATTAGAAAATCGCGTATATCTTTATTATTCTTTGTGAGACTAAAAAAATGATATATCCCGGATTTATTAATAAAGAATTATGTGGGTGTTCGACGCCAGCAAGTGAGAAATTTGTTTAATATGCTCAGCACTTGTATAACGGACTTTTTTGCTGTGAACTAGTCATTGACGATAAATTCAACAAACATTGTATTGTGATATTTAGTTAGGATAGTTAGTTCCATTTCATTTAAAAATTCACATGGTAAATGTGAATTTAAAAATCTTGCATGGTAAACCTAGAATGGCGAGTTCGATTCCCACCTGGGCAAAGTAATTTATTTATTCACGGAATTCATTAAATAAAATCCTTAGTCCCACCCTAGAAAAGGGGGATAACCCGTCCCAATCAGTCTTAGTTGCAAAAAGTGGACGAAAGTAATTTAATTTTAAATTACACAGATTAAAAATAATAATCAACTAAATATATAAATACTAATTTATATAAATAAAATATTAACAAATTAAAATTCAAACTAATGGCAACAAAGTAAGCAATAAAGGTCACAATATACCTTGACGTATTTTAATGAATAGTTGAGTCTTATCCATTTCATTTTACCGAAACCTACAAGTCTATTAACAAAAAACTTTTATTTTACTTGCACCATTGCCTAACATCTGCTGCTCTTATAAGTTCAAAGAAACTGACGCCCTCTGCTTTTAGCAGAAATACTCCCCGCTGCGAATGACATATTGATAATTAATTGACTGACTGAATACGGGTTAAGCCAATTATAAAATTAGAAGAATATTTGAAAGTCATTCTTCTCTTTTTATTCTCCGTACATTCTTTTCTCCAATAGAATTTGAAGGACTGCGGTAAGTGTAATGAATTCGCATAATCAAGGGAACGGAAAGCTCTAGAGTTTCTATTTAGACTGTGAAAGTGCGTTCTAGATAAATAACGAGGCATTCAATGAAATGATCGTCCAAGTCTTTCAGTGGAACGGTCTGCCCCTCTCCTTTAGCCTCTGTGTCTTCGATCCGCCCTCAAGTTTAACTGAATTGTTAAATTTTCTGTTGTTAGAAGTCAACTTATATTATATTTTATTATATATATATATATATATATAGACACACACATACATTCACTCACACGCATTAGAGGCTGAATAAAGTCGGCACTGTTTACTCTGAACCTTCAAACTATATATTTAAACATTTCAAGTCTCTATGATTTGCCACAATGAATGGCTGGTAACTTACTATAAGAATCCTTTGAAGCTTCTAATCTCTTATCTGACCAAAATAAGTGTATGGGGATAACGGGCGAGATCAGATCGTAAGATTCCGCCAAAAATTAGTTTGCAGTACTAGATATAGTAAATAGTTTGGAATAAAGTTAATATGTTACATTCAGATATATATATCAGTAATTGTTTTTCTATCCAGTGACGAATATGTCTATCTATCTGTTCAGCTCTGAGTGTTTGGCAGACCTGTTTCTTTACATTTCAGAAGTCGTTTCCGTTGGGAGCTTCTTAAAATTAACTGGAAAATATCTCATTACCGTTTGTGTTTACTTATGGTGGTGTCAAGTGTCAGCTCTATGCAGATTTCTCTATTGTATAGCTTCATGTGCGAAATCTGCTTAGTTCACGCAGCCCCTGCGTGACGGATTTTTTAAATTTAAATATACTTATTTACACAACAAAGAAACTCAGTCTTTGTAGACATTTTAAAAATAAATTAAACTTTTTTGTATATACATGTTTTTTTGAAGGGTTCTAGGCAATCGAATTTGTTAGATCTTGAAGCACTCATCCTTGTAATAAGTAATATTTATAACACACACATACTGTATTCATCAGGAAAATAAATTAGTCACCTTCTACATATAGAATTCTTGATGATTTATGCCCTTGACTAATAAAACTCAGTACTCACGTTGCAGGAATTGTGTTGATGAAATTATGGACTTGCTAGAAAAAGGGTTCGATGGACTACTATAATAGGAAAAGAATACCATCTGGTCTGAAATAATTCAGTCACGCGGGGGCTGCGTATACTATGACTCACACGTAACGCCACCTTCATAAATCTCTTTGTTAACAAATCTTGAGATTTTTAATGACAAAGACTTAGCTGAAAGTGGGATAAGTAGGCGAGGGAGTGTACCGAAGGGTGGAAATGAAAAAACTGCAAATAACGCCATTAATTTTACTTCCTATATTACTTTACACGAGAACCTAAAAAAAGAAAAAAATAATAAGCTGTTTTATCATTGCATGAGAACGGAGATGTGTTAATTTTGCAGTGAGAGCCCGAATCATCTGCAGAACGATATCAATCAATCATATCAAACTTTCTCCAGATAACAGCGACCGAGCAGGAGTAACGCAATGGTCCGAAGATACATTTGGGCTCAGTTACATAAAACGTACTTACGTACGCAGTAATACTAAGTAAATTTTAATATATTCTTTTCTAAAAAATAAATACTCGATACTCTGTTAATACTTTGAGTGCTCCAAGCCTTCGAAAATTCGAAATATCTCCGTTAGTATGCGTCGGAACGAAATGTTGTATAGAATCAAACTTATTGGAAATTAAATTTACTATAAATATTGTTATATACATTTATTCCCTACGTGGAATGTTAACCGAGATATTTGCATTTATATTGTATGTGTGGTCGGCAGGAGTCGGCTATGTTCGGGACTATCCGCCGAGAGCTAGTGCGGCCGTTTCCGTAACTATTCGTCCCTCGTGAATAGGTCAGCTATTGATGATTCCCCTTTAAGGGAAATTCGCTAAAATGTGTGTTTGTAAAGAACGATATAGCTATTCGCAGTTTCTACGTATTACAGATAAACAAAATTTCAATGCAAACATTTTTATCTATCATAAATATAATTTAATAATTAATTGTTTTCTTTTTTAATTCAAAAGCAATTATACATGTTCTCCCTGATGTACTAAAAGAGACGGATGTGTTTTACGATCCACTTGGAATTGTCTCATCTAGTCAGGCCACGGTACGATTATACAATTTCTCTTTGATTATAAAATCGCATAAATTTATACTTTTAGGTCACATTGTTATTAGCGAACTCCAATCATAATATTAGTATATTTAATGCAGTAGGAAATTCGTGGAGTTGGTAGATTTGATGTGGTAGGGAGGGGTGGGGGGTAGGTATTTATTTATTCAAATTGAAGTCACCTTTATGCAGTTTGCTCTAATTGGAGCCTTCTGGTTTCTATTCTGGGGGGGGGCAGCAATTTTATTAATTGAGCCCATCGCAAAATAAATCCCCCGTGTCCATATGGTAATCGGGCCCTTCCAGTCAATGTTAGTCGAATGGTCCATAGATGTACACATATGTGTTGTGCGAGTATATATATATATATTTCGGTCGGAATAATAGACCTTTTAAGATCTTTATCCGCCCCAGACTATGGCTGGAGGGATTCGTGATCATAGTTTTACGCCCGGGGGTACTGTGCTCACCCTGAGTCATCCTTCCTGTGGACGAGATCTAAGACAGTCATAGTCGTTAGTCATCCCGAGGGGCAATCAAACGTATTTAGTCATTTGTCTCCCGATGTGATTCAAAAGTGCAGCGACTGTCTGGAAGTGAACTCTTGTACTAGTTTTCTTCATTGGCGTAGACCGTAGCTCCGCCTATGTTTGCTTTCAGCTTACTGTGAGCAGTGGTAGACGAACTCACACCTTAATAACCTACATAGCCACCTTTACTCACATGGCCAACTTTAGACTCTCTCATATTATTGGTCTCTGTTTGTTTATTCATTAAAATCGTGTATCCACATTTATTTTTCCGTAATCCTTTATTTTTTTTTGTAAAGTAATGAAAATCAGCTATTAAGGTTCCTACACATGACGCGGTTCTTGATCGATTTCGGCTAAAGTCCAGCGATCCTACATAGTATAAATCGAAAATCGGTCGGTTCAAAATTGTATTTCGGTCGGAGTTGTTTGATCCTTACACGTTTCTTCCAAGAGGAAAGATCAAGCTCGTTACCTGCTGAAATAGGATCAGGTTGAGGGGTGGGGGTGTTTAGTAGAGGGGGAATTGAAATTGAAAAATTCTCCATTATTATGAATCAGGTGAAAAAATGTTTCGGAGACATTCTTATTGAAGATATCGTACTAGTCTTTCTCCAATAGTTTTCTATGCGGTCTTTCTGTAACTGTAACATTTGTTCGAGGTATGTCTATTTTTTTTCTCTTGCTCATCTCACGTTTGCAATAAACCAATATGACACGAATCGTCTTATTTAATGGTTAAATAAGACGTACTGCTTTCATGGGGTTTAGTGAAGGGATAAAATCATAGAACTAAATTCACAAATAAATCGAAAAATGTCATGTACTTAATCTTGTCGGAAACGTAGTATTATCCATTTATACTCTATACATGTTTCCCCTAACTTAAATATTGACACATATATATATATATATATATATATATATATATATATATATATATATTTAGTTTTTAGTACTCCTGTGCCACTAAAAATTTCATAGAGCCAGACTCAAGTTTCAAGTCCTGTCTGCATAGACTACTTATTAATTATGGGATAAATAGAGAATTGATTGCACACTTATCCAATCCCCTTTTTTATAAAAAAAAAAAAATAAAAATAAAAATAAAATAAAAATAAAAAAAATACAGATTTGCACTGTTTCATGATTTAAAAAAAAATCTGCAAAAAAGAGGAACTCTTTGCATGAATCTATATTGTTCAGTTAGTAGGGGCATTAATTATAGAGGTGACATCTTCAAGCCACAAAATTGATCAGACATTGGGCTGTTCTAAAGAATGTTTCGCATAGAGATCGTGAATTCTCATGATTCAACTCTTAGAAACAATAATTTTCACCTTTAAATCATTTAATATAATAGGATTTGTCCCACACCTCATAGATTTTGGCTCACCAATCTATGAAGTGATGTCCTACCACATCATCATTGATGGAAGTACCTGAAACCTATTGAAATTGAAAGAAAGACGAATGTTATGTAGCACAAACGATGATAATATACACTGATTTAAAAAAATTAAAATTTAAGCGCTTTATTAAAGTCAGATATTGTTGTAGTATAAAATCGCGCTTTTGGCAAAGAAAATTACTTATATAAAACTTACAACAAATATTAGTAACTATTTGTATAATAAAGACAGTAACTAATCCATATATTTGACGTTGGATTGTCAATCAGACCAGTCTTTTAATCTTTAAGTCATCTTCAATTTGGACATTTTTCAGGCACCAATCTGGGGTAGGCTAGTAAAAAAAAAAAGTTCTTAACGCAGGGACTGCGTAATCTAAGCAGATTTTCCGCGTGCTAGTATAACACTCTGGTAATCTCATCTCATCTCATATTCTCTATTTCTAAGTAAAAAAACGATGATAAAAATGTTGTGGTTGGGGGAAGGGGAATTGAACGCTGAAAACAAGGATGTGCAAATAACTCACTTAATACTTGAGTTACAGAAAAAATGTATAAGACCGGAATTATAGACAATCAATAGCTTAGCATGATTCCCCTATATGCCCCCCTCCCTATTCTACTAGCTATTTCAGGCATTTACTAATATGATTTGTAGTGAGTAATGATACAGTTTAACATCGAGAATAGCATAGAAGAAATAAATATTTTCAACTCACGATCCTTAATTGATTACGTCATAACTCTACATATTTGCATGGATCTCACACATTAAATATTCAATGAAAACAACATTTGATATTTAAGCTTGTAATAAAGTGGTTCATGATATAACAGCTTTTTGTTAATATGATGTGAGTAAGGGTGTGGGTATACTGAAGGTTGAAAACTAAAAAAATGCAAATATCTCCGTTAATATGAAAGGTAAAAAAATAAATGTATTTAACAATATTCATAGTACATTTTATTTTCAATAAGATGGTTTCTATACAATATTTCGATCCGACGCATAATAAGGGAGAACTTTCGAAATTTCAGCTATTAACGAACTTGATATTTAGTTTACATAAAACGTTTATATATCGAGTTTGGTAACAATCAAATAAAACTGCGACCGCTAGAGCGTTAACAGAAATATATCATATATACAGCTTTGAATGGTACTTATTTTCGGAATGGATGTTAGAGGACATTCTTCGAAAATCGTGATATGAGTATGACCTCAATAGCTTATTTCCCTTAAGGCCCCTGATAAATCGTTAACACAAATATTAAAGCAGGTTCCGTACTGCTAAGAAGGTTACTTAATTAAAGCTTTCCATGAGGTTTTCGCTCCTCTCATGAAAGTGATACGGAGAATTACGTGAGGTAAACAACGTTTATTCTCTCGTCAATTTCGGCGAACTAGTTGATCTGATTACTTTAGCTCCAAGTTGCAATATTCGAAGCTACTCAGTTTCAGTGAAGGGTAGTTTACCCCGCAACCCAGGTGTTTTCCAGGTATAGGTTACGGCTTACTGCCTTGTACCTCGTCTTTTCTCGGTATTTCTACTATTAATATGTCTATTATGAGAATACCAGTGAATCGTCTAGAGAGTATAATACAATTTCCTGCTTCCCGGGACAGTTACGTCATCAGGATATTCAAGGAATTTGTTTTTCTTACTTAGGTACCTACATCGCCTTCCATGATTCTCGTATCACATTTCACAATTTACTCTACTAAAATTGAATGTGTTCATAACATTAACGCCACACATATAATATCGAGAGAGTGCGTTAATGAAACTACATTGTGCTTAAATATTGTAATGAATTCTCCGCACATACTGGTCACCTAGATTTTATGGCGCGTTAAGCCTAGCATGTCTTTTTTTTTAACATTAGTACATGGATTTATGGATCTAGAGCGAATTTCCTCACAATTCTAACTGTACTAAGAAATATTGTAAAAAGTTTGCAAAGGTGTTCATCTAAGGAGATTAGAAAAGGCATTCCGTAAAAACACATAGACTAGATATTCAATTAATCTAAGTAAAGTCTATTGTTGATTTCTCAAATTAGTTTAATTATTTATTTTAAAGAATTAAGGTTCTCGTGATAAAGTAATCACAAATGATAAAGCCCGACCTTACTGTGGGGAATGTTATTTAAAAACTATTATGCTAAGAAAAAATGCACTAAAGATGGAGGAAATACTCATGTTCAAATATTCCAAAAAGTTAATTAAATCTGGGTGAGAAATAGGCGTACTTAAGAAAATATAACAACGAAAATTGGAAAATCATAGGCTTGTCTTAATGATGTTAAAGTTTGAAAACAAAACTTACTTCGTTCATTTTGTAGTTTTAAAATTGAGAAACAAGCTTAACCAAAATCTGAACGGTAGATATTTCTAAAGATAATAACATATATGGGTTACTGAAAAAACTGCACCAACCACCCACATTTTGATGCCCCACAGTAGGAATACAACTAATTTTATTCAGTTGCGTACACCGGGGTTCAACTTTAGATTTTTATCCAAGCTAAGGATACATAAATATTCGAATTCGAAACATTGTGCTTGAAAAAGGGAAGAAGTTTTGCTACCTATGGAGCATCATCACTGAATGCAATGATAGTAGAGCTGAACTGGTTAAAAGTATGGCAATTGCTAAACATGTCTTCCAAACCAATAGAAGCATTTTAACTAATAGTCATATAAGCATGGATCTAAATGAGGAGGGTAAGAGCAAAAGTCTTATCAAGGCCATGGACAAAAATGAGAGTGAAACTTCTTCAGCGTCTCATAGGGAACAACGACATATATATGTGAAGGTAAGATTCTTGGGCATAGGGGAAGAGGAAGGCCTAGAAAATAGTATTAGCAGATTTCCCAATTATGTAAAGCAAAGATCAATTGTCGTAAATGGCTGAAATCGGACCAGTGGGAGGGGTGGGGGTTTAGAGGGGAGGATTTTTGAAAATTCGAAATATCTCAGTCACTATACGTAGTATCGAAATATTGTATAAAATCAATCTTATTGAAAATTAAATTTACTATAAATATTGTTATATACATTTATTTTCTATCTTGAATATTAGCCGAGATATTCGCGTTTTTATTAAGTGTGTGCGGATAACTGAGATGAGTTTGGTTCTAGTCGTGAATTTCCACCAAATGCTATTTCTGCCGTTTCCTTAACTGTTCGGCTCTCGTGCAATTTCTCTATTGTAAAACTTTACTTGGCAAATTTGCTTAGTTTACGCAGCCCATGCGTAGCGGACGTTTTTTAAAACGTCAAGCATCTGATGGTTTTTGGTGACTATAGTAATAATTGAAAAGGGTAGCTTCCGATAGAACACAATGGTTGTAATTACAAGGCGTAGACTTTAGACCATTTTACTCTCACACACACACACACACACACACACACACACTCACACACACACACAAATATATATATATATATATATATATATATTGTTGCGTAAATTAAATACATGAAAAACAGAGATAGTCACGTATTTGGGGAGTACGAAGGAGATGAATGGAGCCGACCGAGGACTATTGGCGCCAGTAGTATTCTATATAAGTATGTCCAGCACCTGAGACCTTTAGTTTTGATGTTACTCATCATATGCAACATGTGCGACTTAGTCGCCGGATAGTGCGGTAATGATTCTCAGCTGTGAAGAACAGTGTTCTGCCGTGTCTCTGTAAGTAACAGTATAGTGCCGTGTTTAAGACAGTGCAGTGCCATTAACATCGTGAAGTAAAAGGCGGTGCAGTGCCGTGTTTTTGTGAACTTCAGTGACCGTGAGTGATTTATTGGACTGTATAATCTGAAGAACAGTGACGCTATCAGTGCATACTGTGAGTAGTAATTATGAATAATTACCAAGTATATTGTGCATTGTTAAATAAATTGTGCAGTGATAAAAACTGAGTAAAAGCTTGTGTATGTTTAATTTTGCAATCCAAAAGAACTCTTATACAAAACGTTCATTACAGATTTTGTAAAAAAACGTAAAAATATATATACATATAATTTGGAAGTTGCCTTGAAACTCTGGAGATAAGTACAACCTTAATAGCCGATTTCCTTTAACAGAAATCTGCTAGATAGAAAATGGTCCAAAATTAAGACAGATGCCCAGATACTTCAACCACTCTAGCATCTAATAAGTGAATTATTAAATTTACTCATCGTTCATACTCTTCCTGTGGTAGTAGAGTTAGTTATCGAAGTGTGCTTGATACAAGCATGGAATAACTGGTTTACAATAATGATAGCACACCTGTAGCCCGTTATTTCTGTGATGGAACTCATCAGCGGCTGGAAACGTAGAGATGAGCTGAAGGAGATATGTAGAAAGTGTCTGTCAGAAATGGACACGTACTGGAATCGTCAGTGAAAGGTCTGGAGAAGGTCCGGTAGCTTTGTTTCACTCCTACAATAGGGCAGGATCAGCCTCCGTGCCTGACGCTTTTCATATGAACTTGTTCTCTTAGTAATATATATCGAACTTCAACTTACAGTCGTGAACTTGACATCAGTAGTTTATGTAGGTCGTCATCATGATTTATAGGCTGTCACTATAGTTGCAACCGTTGTGGAATCACATTGCTTTACAAACGGGGTTCAGGTTAGCCATGTGAGTTGATGCGTTGACCTTAATCTCACACTGTAAATCTAGAATGGCGAGTTCCATTCCCGCCCGGGCAAAGGAATTTCTTTAGTGACGAAATTCATTAAATTAAATCCTTAGTCCCACCCTGCCTAGAAATGGGTGGTAACCAATAGATAACCCGTTTCAATTAGCCTTAGTCGCAAAAAGTGGACGTTAATAAATAATTTAAATTTACTTTACAAACTGATATCCACGCAATGATTGATGTTTTCAAAAATTGGCTTTCTAGACTTTCCACTTCCCCAAAGGCCGTTCCTTCACCAAAGCAACCACCATCATTTGCTTTGCCTTTGGTTGTAAAAGTGCGCCCACTAGCTCTTCATCACGGCCTATGGTCTGAGTATACTATGCATCACAGTAAAAAAAAAAAAATAGTATGAACAAATGATTCAATTTGTGTGCAGATTTTCTTAAAATGACAGGCAACACCTAAGTTTCTGCGTATGGTATTTATGAACAAAAAAATGCGTATTGGAGATTGTACTGGTAATGGTTATTTTTTAATTGTCTCATACTTCTGCGAGTGCTACCAAGAACTGGATGATGAAATCAACGTCTCTTGTAAATTTGTGTGTGTTTGCTAAATCTCAAGTGGCCATTTTGTTATATACTCTAAGAAAATAGTTGTTTCAAAAGAATTTTTCATAAACACTTTTTAGAAAAAGTCCGTCACGCAGGGGCTGCGTTAACTAAGCAGATTTCCCACGAGCGCCAAGTATTGGCATTTATTTCAAAACTTAAAAGTTCAATGAGAACAATATTTGGTATTTAATCTTCACTTAAAGTGCATCATAACATAATAGAATATTGTCAATATGAGATGAGTAGGAGTGGGTCTTTACTGAAGTACAAAAACTAAAAAATGCAAATATCTCAATTAATAATCAGCATAGTGAAAACAATGTACATAAAAACATTTATAGAACATTACATTTGCAATAAGATTGGTTCTATAGAATTTTTCAATCCGTCGCATAATAACGGAGATATTAAGAATTTTCGAAATTCTCCCCCTTTAAACCACCCCCCCCCCCGTCCTCTTTAAACCTCCTTCCCCCTGGTCCGATTTCAGCCGTTAACAAACTTGATCTTTCTTTTTTGTATAAAACAATTATATATCAAGTTTGGTAACGATAAGACAAAAATTGCGGCCGCTAGAGTGGTAACAGACAATATATATATGTAGAGAGAGAGAGAGAGAGAGAGAGGGGGAGAGAGGGAGGGAGAGAGAGAGAGAGATTGATAGATAGATAGATAGATACAGTTTTGAACGGACCTCATTTTCGTCATCTCCTGGGTAGGATCGAAGGGCATTTGAAGAAAAATTTCGAAAACCGAGTCATGAGTACAACCTCAATAGCTGATTTCCGGGAAGGTTGTAAATGGCCGAAACGGGGTCATGAGAGTGGTTTACAAAATGAGTAAAATACAAAATCCGAAATACCTCCGTCATTGCAGCCAGGTTCAAAAAGCTTTAGGCGGACAGTGTTATGTCAGCTGATACATAAATCTTTCCTAAATCAAATATTAACACGGTTATTTGTTGCTTGCAATGTCCCAATCTTACTCATACCGCAGTTAATATAGCACTGAATATCTCAGGCCCAGTTTGAATTTGAAGTCTTGTTTGGTTCTTACTAAAGAATAAATAATGTATAAGATATGTGATGACTGTCTGTCCGCTTTTTCAGGACGTGGGAAAAGTGCTTAGTATATGCAGACTTTTTATTATTCCATCTTGTTAAATTATGCCTTTCCGTTCCTACCACCATCAAATGGTTAGACAACTCCAAAGATCTCATTTCTGCCCAGTGAATCCTCGACAACAATTAACTATCGTCCTCTGGAGCTTTTTAGAAACTCTTATCACAAATGAGTCTAGTCAATGCTGCACACGGAAGTCGCTCTAACAATTTTGCACCGAGTTTAGTCCCCTGGCCATGCTAAAAGCATTCGATTAATGAATGCCTTTAATATTAGTTAATTTCCCTCAGCGATCAAGGTGAAACCACGACCTCGGTGGCAATATTCCCTTGGGCTTTTCTACGGAAACAAACAAGACCTGCCATTTACGTACTAACTACGTAACATTCGATAATATCATTACGCGTGTTCCTAGACAGTTGATTTGGGCGTTTAGTTCCTCGGAAACCTGCATTTTTTCATGTCTTATTGTAAATATAGCAGGTTGGGCGTGTAAATAGAGAGACATGCCTCCCCAATTAGAGGATCCCTGAGAAAGAGACCTATCTCTAAAGGACTGCCTTTAATTTCTAAAGGCCACTAAAGGCTTGTCCCGTTCCCACGCTCCTCGTGACCTCATCCTATGCCCTCCTAGCTCTCCACTACCATCGGCACTGGATTACACTCCCCATCCAGCTATAGGACGATCATCTAGACCAATAGAAATCTGAAAATGGAAAATTCAAGGGTTTTGATGGCGATTTGAAGTTTGTTTCATTTTAAACCAGTGTTTTACTACTAAAGAAGTTCTCCTCAAGGTACCAGGACATGTACTCATACGTTAATAATGGAGGTCTGAAATGAAAACCCACGGTGTTTCTTTTGCCATTGGTTTTCCGGCAAATGCGTACTTTACAGAAGTTGCATATGTTGTTATTTAAAGTAACTTCAGCAGTAAAACGAAGTATGAACTAGATACGCTCTAAATACTGAAGAAGGGGTCAACAACTATAACCTCACTCAGTATCTAAGTTAGCACCAGCTGTTGCTTGATTTTGAGCTAACTTTTTAGCAGATTTCCCTTAAGGGAAATTCAAAATATCTCCGTTACCATACGTCGGATCAAAAAATTGTATAGAACCAATCTTATTTTAAATTAAATTTACTATAAATATTGTTCTATACATTTATTCTCTATCTTGAATATTAACCGAGATATTTGCATTTTTATTAATTGTGGGCCGATAACGGATGGCTAGTTTCCCGCCAAAAGCTAGTTCGGCCCTTTGCCGTAACTGTTTTGCTCTCGTATGGAGATTTCTCTATTGTATAACTTCACGTGGGAAATCTGCTTAGTTTACGCAGCCCCTGCGTGACGGACTTTTTTGTTACTTACACTAGTGGATGTTGTACAGGCTAAAACGATAGAATCTACTATCGAAGCGTACTATTTTATTTCCTATTAGTGTTTATAATAAAAATCGCTTACTTTGTTATATAGAGTTACTTCAGCTATGCACTTTTTTGACGTGTAACAATGTATAAAGCGAATAATTTACAAAGAAATATTGTTGCAATCAACAATTCTTTCCCACGTACAATTTATTAAACTTCGCATCTGGTAACTCACCTTGGTTGAATGCCATTCCTTTATTATACTTCCTCGTTAGTTTTTAAAGCCATTATAAGGCTGTACAAAGAGCAAAGTATTATATAATGCCGAAACCCTCCCCACTCCCAAACATTAATTAATCAGAAATTCCAATATCATCTTAAATCTATTTAATACCTTATTTAATTAAAATCGAAAATTAATAGAATACAGTTTCTGTATAATTTAATGTAAAGAGAAAGATCTTAAATGAGTGGTTTGTTGGTAAATCTGAGAGTGTAGTGAGCTCTTTTAACTAAAGTTTTTCCTTACGATTACTATTGAATTACTGTACTGAGTGTGAGTTTTATTACTGGGAGGATTTGAAGCGAGGAGAAATTATTTTTTTGTAACAGGAGACATTCCAAAAATCCCAGTTTATACACAGGTTTGTGTCAGCCGTATTACGGCGGGAACGCACTGATTAAGTTATAGACACATCTGGTCCACCCCTACCGACCTCACGCTCCTTTATACTTATCTATTATATACTTTTTTTTATTGTTAAAGACCGATGACTAAAAGTGGGGGTTTACTGAAAGCTGGGAAGATCTAAAAAAAGTCCGTCACGCAGGGGCTGCGTAAACTAAGCAGATTTCCCATGTGAAGTTGTACAATAGAGAAATCTCCGTACGAGAGCCGAACAGTTACGGAAACGTCCGAACTAGCTCTTGGCGAAAAACTTACCCATCCATTATCGGCCTACATTTAATAAAAATGCAAATATCTCGGTTAATATTCAAGATAGAGAATAGATGTATAGAACAATATTAATAGTAAATTTAATTTACAATAAGATTGGTTCTATACAATTGTTTGATCCGACGTATGGTAACGGAGATATTTCGAATTTTCGAAAACCCCTCCCTCTAACCCGCCCCCCCCAACCCACTGGTCCGATTTCAGCCGTTAACAAATTTGATCTGTCTTTTTATATAAAACGTTTAAATATCGAGTTTGGTAACGATCAATCAAACATTGCGACCGCTATAGCGTTAACAGACAAATATATGTATATATATGTGTGTGTGTGTATATATATATATATATATATATATATATGTAGATATATATATATATATATATATATATATATATATATGTAGATATATATATAATTTTGAACGGACCTCATTTTCGTCACCTCCTGGGTAGGATCCATAGACATTTGAAGAAAATTTTCGAAAATCGCGTCATGAGTACGACCTCAATAGCTGATTTCCCTTAAGAGAAATCTGCTAAAAATAAGTTAAAATTGAATATAATGAAAAACTTACAGCAGCATTTATAGAAACTAGATTAATAACATACAACTTACGGATCTGACTTTTAGTAACAGAGATATCTTGAATTTTAGATTTTTAACAGCTCTTAGTACCCCTTCACGCCTCCCCCAGTCGGATTTAATCCGTTTGCGAATCTTTTCAGTTTTCATGAACAAATAATGTATCAAGTTTGGTAACGTTGAAAAAAAAAAAAAATTGCTACCAATATAGCGGTAACAGTTAAGAGTGCGTGTGTGTCTGTGTGTGTGTGTGTGTGTGTGTGTGTGTGTGTGTGTGTATATATATATATATATATATATATATATAAAATTTGTAATGGACCACATTTTGGTCAACTCCTGTGTAGAATCGATAGACATTTGGTTTTCTTATATGAAATGAAAAAACAAACATTTAAGGGCTAGCATAATGAAGGTAATATACTTATATAGATTTATACAGACTTCAATGGTACTCATTTTAATTATTTCCAAGTTGGGAACGATTTACATTAATTAAAAGTATATTTCAATGTATACGTAGAGAAGTATACTGAATGATATATTTTCCTTTAGATAATTCAGAGTTTGAAAGAGAATATATATATGAGTTTCTCATTCTTTCCTGTGTTCTTTACCTTCAGACTGAGGAATTTCCGCTTCTTCTCCCGTATTTTTGGAAGACATCTAATTGAGTATGTGAAGTGTGGCGCCCACTCCCGGCGTGAGCAGGGAACCCAAAACCCCGAGACCAAATGTAAATAGGTCCTTCTGTCTTGGTGTTTATGGTTGTCGGTTCGAGTCACGTAGGGACTGCTTCCATTGTGATCCGGAGGTTCGGTTCGCCATGGGAGTCGTTAGGTTTCCAAACAAGGTTCAAGGGCAAGTCCCCAGCGTCCGGCAGCCCATTCATACATCGGCTAATTCTTACCCATTGTCCTCGGGGCTTCCTCATTACCCCCGACTCCTGTTGAACGAATGACACTCTGCTACTTCATTTAGAGACCGGATGTGCGCATCGTCATAATGAAGAAGTTGATAGGAGCGTATGTAACTATAGTTAAGACAGCAGAGAGGAAATAAAAAGTCCGTCAATCAGGGGCTACGTGAAAAAGATTTTTTAACTCCATATTGGTTATTTGGCATTTGAAATAAGACTGTTAATGACATAATAGCTTCTTTCTAGCTTGCGATGACTGAAAGTGGGGTTTTATTGTCGGCTGAAATCTAAAAAATGTCAATATCTCGGTTAATATTGGAGCTAGAGAAAACATGTATATAACAGCGTTTATAGAACATTAATATACTGTAATGTTGGTTTTAAACTATTTTTCAATCCGACCTATAATAACGGAGATATTTTTGATATTCTATTTCTCCTTCCGTCAAACAACCCCTCTCCCCCTCCCTATTTCTTTTCCGATTTCAGCCATTAACGAATAAATTATTGGTGTTGAATGAAAGGTTATACGTCGAGTATGGTGATAAACATTTACAAGTCATGGAATACAATCTTTTGAATTTTCGAAATTCCTCCCTCTAAACCCCAGTCCCAGTAATCCAATTTCAACTGCTAACCAACTTGATCTTTAATTTTACATAGAACGTTTAAATATCGAGTTGAGAACGATCAAACCAAAATTGCGACCGCTAGAACGGCAACAGATGCACACACACACGTGTGTGTGTGTGTGTGTGTGTGTGTAAGCTACGTCGTACAAGGGCCGAGTTAAACTAAGCAGATTTCCCATGTACTGATATGACGCACTATTGGTCTCATCAGAAATGTATAAATCAACAGTAATAGTTTAACATTTGGTTCTGTATGACCTTTCGATTCGACCCATATTAACGGAGATATTTTTGATATTCTGTTTCCCCCTCCTTCTAAACCTTCCACCCCCCCTATTCCTCGTCCGATTTCAGCCATTAACGAATACATCACTGGTGTTGAATGAAAGGTTATACGTTGAGTATGGTATAAATATAAAAAAATCAGGTCAAGAAATAAAATCTAAATTGATAAAGTCATCACACAACCTATTTGCCTGTATCTCATCTGGTAGAGATCTGAATCATAGTAATTGTTATGAAATGTTTCGAAAATCATATCTTGAGTGAGTCCTTAAGGAAAATCTGTCTATATCCTAAAGGAATATCTGTAAAGGGCGAACTTCCTTTACAGATTTGTTATAGCGACAAATCGCTTACATCTCGAGATGGTGTGGAAAACCAACTCTGAAGATAATATAAATTACAAGAATATTCTGTATATCTACAGGTATTTGTGTTTGCTTAGCTCTACTAATGTGACCTATAATAGAGAGAAATGTATATTTTAAATTTGTAATATTGTATGAACATTAGATTACATTATTACTTAATTAATTTTATTTGTTTTAAGTGATATACGAGGTTTAGCTAACAAGTACAAATAGAATTAGGGCTTATTTTGTTTAGTTGATAATGCCTTATTTCCCTCATCTCTTTGACTACTTTAGCTCGTTCTCTTCGTTCATTTCTTCCCAAAGGTTGCTATTATTGATTTAATTGACCCTCTTCCTTTTAAGCACTAATCTTTTCCCAGATCTCGTGATTATTTTAATTTTAATCTTGGGTTGTTTTTTTCCGTACTTTTGAGCTCATATTTGTTTATATGTAAATAAATACTTCATTGAGTAGGACATTGGGGGGGGGTGGCATTACTATATGAAACTCCACAAAGGAAATCCCAATGTTAAATAAGACCTCTGGATAGGATTATACTTTATTCATTCATATTTTACGATCTAATTGGGACTTCCTTATCAAATGCAGAATATGTATAACGGCTTGTTGATCGAATTCAGTAATACTTATCTGGTCTAATATATACATAAGAAATCTAAGTATCGAGATGGCGTACTTAAGTTCTCAAGTTGTGAGATTAAACATATTGGATGTCGAACTTCTGACCACCTCCTACTTAAACTTGTGAGGCGCTGAAGCTTGGTTGAAGAAGTTGTCTCTAATCCTACAAAAATGCATTAAAGTGGTCACATTTTCGTTGCCAGTGTCCTGAACTTTCATTTTATTTTAAGTCAAAGATTAATTTTTGCCAAATCCGCCATGTTAGTATTTACGTTCGTGCACGTGGTTAATAATTGTAATTTTCTTACCATGCTTGCATTACTCCTTATGTATTATATTTTTTCTTGTTGGGATATACGTTGAGTATCAATTGTTGTATTTTTATTTAGTATGGGAATACTAATTGTATGTACAATCTGATGCCTAAGGTTTTATTTCAACTTCTAATTATCAGATTTTTCTAAAAGTGAATTTCTCCAAGTAGTGAATTTATTCTGTTTGTCTTCTGCGTTTAATGTTCTGATTTTTGACTTTTAAATAAACTTGAATACTATTATTACAATCTCATGAAAGGGAATAATCTTGATCAAAATAAATGGAACCACAAAACGACCTTAAATGTTGAAACAGAACATAGTAGTATAGAAACCATTGTTATGAATATTTACTAGATAACCATCAGAAGTTACTCAATACAGTCGAGATAGAAAAAAATAGATAAAACATTTTTCCCTATGTTTCGTAACAAAATTCATTTCCTTTAGGAACAAGTAAAATTCGTAAAGCTACTTCTGTGAATACAATTGAGGAGGAAATTATGGGGGAAAAACAACTACAACAAACAAATAAATAAAAAATGAAAATGTTTGAGTTGCTTAAAGCGTAAATATATTTTGTAATATACATTATGGATTTTTTTAATTATATATTGATACTATGTACGGGTATACAAATGTGCCCTGATTCATTGTTGTGCAACATTGTCGAAATGCCAAATAATAAAGATGTTTTGTACCTTAATGTTACAATATGGCCAGGAATATGTTCAGATGGCCACCGTTCATGGGCAATGGAGTCTCAGAATTTATTTTCGTAATGTTAGCTTTTATTTAATATTGCTTTCAGGCCATTCGGCTATTTCTTGTTTTCTTCGATGGCTTAGATAACAGGAATAAGCTATTTCCGTAACACCTGAAAACCGAGAGTTTTAGCAGATTTACCTTAAGGGTTCTATCATGAACCACTTCATAACAAGGCTAAATACAAATATTGTTTTCATTGAACTTTTATTTTGTGAGATGTATGCAAATACTTTCTGTTGACCCACCCACCTCCTCTTTTGTTCTTGGATTACTAAAATTTCAGTGATTGAGATAAAACTGATTCTGATTCATTAAACATTACAGCACTAGCTTTAGTAAATTGTTTTCAATAAAATTAATATGCTATATTCAGATATATTTCGTTAATTGTTTGTCTTTCTGGTCTATCTATCTTTTCAACGCTACGAGGTTAGCTGGCCTGTTCGTTTACAATTCCATTGTTGAGATTATTAACTTGTGTTGTAAATTGACTGAAAGATTTCTCATTACTGTTTATATTTATTCACTTAACATTCAAGTTATTGTTACCTGTATTTATATTTATCTATTGTAAACCTTCGCGCCGGAAATCTGCTTAGTTTACGCAGGCCCAGCATGACGGGCTTTTATTATTTGATAACTCATGTGATAAGAAAAATACAAATCAACTATTGATACGACTATAAAAATAGTAATATTCCTTTACCACAAAAAAACAACAACAATATAATGAATAAAATACGTAAGGATATATATATTCGTAAGTAAGTCATTAAACATTACGAACCACAGTGGAAATAAAAAATTAAACTCGTATTAAAATCTTGATATTTATAGAGAATTTAATGAGTAGGTGGCTAGGAAGAGGCTAGAAATGCTTGGTTACTTGTTCTCCCATCCATGCCTTTTTGAATGCTTTTCCTTATCTCCTTCACATCCCATTACCCTCTCATTTGTGATTCCATTTCTCACGCATTCTCTCTATCAACGCCGATTCCAGCCAGCTTTATAGCGGCCAGTCCTTTCATCATTCGGATTCCTGCTGATGAGTTTAGTTCCGATGAAATGATTTGGTGATGCAAAAAGATTCAGGTTTTAGAACACAAACGGTCTTGGCCCTTGAGTAACTAACGAAGTGGAAATTACTAGCAGGCACTGCGGTTCTTGAAAGGGCTTTATGATGGACCATTCGCTGCGGCCAGCAGAAAGATATCTTTATTTTCAGATACTAAGCCTCCTTAAGTTCTATGCTTCTTGGATCTACCTCTGCTCCTCTTTTTACTTATTGTTCAGTTCTATAACTGTTCATAGTACCCTTAAACTAACCCGACTTCTTACCAAAAACGTTTTACTTCTCCGCTAACAGACAAGAAACAAGACCTATTTATTTACACGGACGGATCCAAAACGGACCAAAGAGTAGGGCAACTGCAATTGTTGGCTCAGCATACTTTCAAAGCTGTCGGATGAGACTAGCATATATACAGCTGAGCTTGAAGCCCTGCAACTTGCCACGGACATCATAATTTGCACTGACTCTCTTAGCTCTTTACATTCATTAATAAACATATATAGTTCACATCCACTCATCTCGCACATATTACATAAAATCCAGACATTAAACAAAAAATAACTATGTGCTGGTCACCCCGCAATACAAACATTAGAAAAAGCACACAAGTAGACGAAATCGCCATATCAGCTACTCAAAAATGAATTAACGACAACACGTGTTGTAAACACCATGATATTCAAGCCCAAGCAAAAAATATGTTTCTCAATTCATGATAGAAATCTTGGTTTTATCTCAACTTACAACAAACTTAGAGAACTGAAACATATACTTCATGAATGGCCTTGCACAAAAAGGCTATTTAGAAGACAAGTGGTAGTTTTAACGAGGTTAAGAATTGACCATTCACGACTTACTCACACTTAGGGCGAACCCTACTGCCAACACTGTAACTGAAGACTTACTATAAAACATAAACTAACTGACTGCTATGTAAGGACTCACAAAGACCTACCACAAACTTTGACTGAATTACTAAATCACCGTAGCCAGTATATAGGCCGCTTATTACACTAATTAAAACATAACATTTTCAAAAATTATAGTGTCGGACAATACTGAAAATATTTGCAGAAATTAGCATACTTGCGTAAATATGATAAACTGATGATGAAAATTTAACTGATAGGTCGCAAAATCGCCCCAATGCGATTACTGTAAGAATAAATAATAATTAATACTTATTGTTCCATAGGACCTTCGCCCCATTGGGCTCCACTTAATTCTAGACTCAACCACAACAATTCGCCATGCTTAACAACCCAGACGATGTAAAGTTCGCTGTAAAATTCCGTAGTATTCCATTATTCCTGATCCTCTATGTATGTTGTACCAAGACAGGAACGGATATATTAGCGCATTGATCACTCGAATCAGGAGAGCTCTTCAGTATTCCTTAGTTGGGAGTCGTTCACTGCTAAATGGTACTATTTCGTTATATATTTTATAAATTAGCACTTCAAAGCTGCTGAAGGAGTTTCTTTAAAGACCCTTCCGGGGTGGCACGAAGGATCATTGAAGAGTCTGGTCCCTGCGGCTATTCCGCCTTTTATGTCTACGCAATTACTCCCCCTTCGAGCCACTTAAAACGACCTACCACTCGGAACGCCGAACTCTCCTACATCAACAGAACAACCAGTTTTTTCCAGCGATTCTGAGGGTTTTCATACATCTGTTTTTTCTTACATGTCCTAATAAATCCTATCAGGTTTGGATGCTGCGCGAAACCCCAATCTAGGCGGATAGATTAAACCTCTTGACACTGACAGATCTCACAGTTTTTAGTTATTGATATAATCCTCCTTTGAGAGAAATCATTGGGGCGAACACCTGGAAGAATGTAGAGATATCACTTTATTGCTATCCATTCCAGGAACTTCAAAAGGTTGCTACTAAGAAACTATTAATATACAACTCCCTCTATCGTCCATATGTTTTCAATCTCTTAGCCTTTTCCATCGTTACTTTAAGCAACAAGTGGGTTTCACACAGTACAATGGAACTCTTTGACAGCTCCAGTCAGACCAACAATTCTTCTGCCTAGGATGAACAAGTTCTCAGAATGGGACATGATACCACGAGTATTTTTATTTGTTATATGCATCCTACTGAATTTTCTTCAGGGTTCATTATATTTACACCGTCTTTCAATTCTGCTAAAATTAAGTTGGCATAATATTTTATTTAAATTATTTATTAACGTACACCTTTTTTTCAACTAAAGCTAGTTTTGGCGGGTTAACTGCAGGTTACCACCCTTTTCTGGCCAGAGTGGGACTAAGGATTTTATTTAATGAATTCCGTTACTGAATAAATTCCTATTGCCCAGGCGGGAACTCGCCACTTACCTTGTGAGATTAAATTCAACTCTTTAACTCACATGGCTAACCTGAACCCCTAATATTTTATTTAAAAATACAAATGTAGTACTTTGTGTAGTCTCTTCACAAAGTCATAGTGGACAGTTTTTCCAAAAAACATTCCTCCATTTTCTCCTTGAGTCATTCACCAGTACTACGAGCTTCTCCAAAAGTCTCTTTTTTCGATTAAAATATTTATCGTTTTCCTTGCCTTTTTGACAAACATTAAAGAATTAAATTTCCATGAATATTAAAACGAAAAAGCTCAATCCAGCAGTGTACTTTTATAGAGCAGCTGAAAGTATACAATCTAGGACAGTGGCAATCATGTTTTGTCTCTATAGACTGTCAAATCGGACCACAGATTTCAGATCAGCTCCAAAATGTTAATATATTAAACAAAATTCAGAGTTTCAAAATCTCTGGTCAAAATTTCTTGAGCCTGACCTATAAGCATACACTAGCCTTCTTATTGCAAATGTTATTAACCTCAATAAATAATGCAAATGCACTGACTGATTCCAAGATAATTAGACATCTGATATAAATGGAACCAGCCAATATAGATTTTTCCTGAGATGCAGAACGCTAGAGATGCCAATTAATCAGGATCAATAAAAAGGCCTTGTCTTGTGCAAGTGCTTTACAATGAAAAGGTTAGTTTCAGAGAGAGAGCTCCATCATCTGTGCCTGAAGCAAAGAAAACTGGCGACAGTGGGTGGGTAAAATTAAGTATTCCCAGATATAATATCAAATATTGGCACTAAATTTCTGAAGACTGATAGAAAGCCGGACATCATGTTGAATAAAGGACCTTTTTTAATCTCCTAAAGACAAATACCAACAAAAAGTCTACTACTTAAGTTCCATGCAAAGTGATTTTACGTCACTGTTTGTCTGTGATCTTTTACCTATTTTGGATCGTTATTAAATTAGGAAATACCAGTATATATATATATATATATATATATATATATATATATATATATATATATGTATAATGATATGAAAATTTACTACCAATCAAAAATGGTCAGTCTCTTCGAGGTCAGTCGAGGAATCTTCGAAATGCTGAAAGAAAGAAGCAGAAGAAAATAAATTTCCTTAGTTGTTTCAAAAGTCCGGCACGCAGACACTGTAAATTAAGCAGATTTTCCCCGAGCTGGTATATGACTGACGATGATCTCCACTCGCCCGTATCCAGTAGTAAGTAGCCTACGTTTACAGCACTTAAAATGTCAGCTGGACACGAGATGATTAGTGAATCAGTTACTCAAAGTGAAAATCACATGAGTAGGAGCGGGTTTTCACCGTGACTGATAACAAAAAATGGAAACATCTCCGACGTACCAAATGTAGTGAACAACATTTATGTGAAATGACATTTTCAATAAGATTGGTTCTACACATTTTTTTCGAAAAAACGTATTACAAAAGGGATATTTCGAGTTTAAGGAATTTCCACCTCTAAAGAACTTGATCTTTATTTTTACAACAAACAAAATCGTTAAATATTGAGTTTGGTAACGATAAAACGAAACGCTTACATTTAACTGGAGAGACGGAGGGGTATATGAGTTCTGTCGTGCTGAGTAAGGCTGGCTGTCTCTCAGCTAGTCACCAGTAGTGGGGCCCCCAAAGCTGTAGCGCTAAGATTTATATTACAGCAAAGGTAGGAAAATTGTTAAGTTATAGAAAACTGATTTATATATAGACGCTTTTTATGTTCAAAATATGTATATATTTATTTACGTTTAATTTGATTTTAACTATATTTTTAATTAATTAAATTATAATATATTTCTTTTATGTTTGACTTCGATTTTAATATTTTAGCAGATTTCCCTTAAG
This sequence comes from Riptortus pedestris, assembly GCA_019009955.1. Classification (NCBI taxonomy): domain Eukaryota; kingdom Metazoa; phylum Arthropoda; class Insecta; order Hemiptera; family Alydidae; genus Riptortus; species Riptortus pedestris. The sequence goes on along the minus strand of CM032232.1, from coordinate 103,647,666 downwards.
GGAAATCAGCTATTGAGGTCGTAGTTATGACGCGATTTTCAACAATTTTCTTCAAATGGACGTCGATCCTCCCCAGGAGATGACGAAAATGAGGTCCGTTCAAAATAATATATATATATATATATTTGTCTGTTACCACTCTAGCGGTCGCAATTTTTGTTTGATCGTTACCAAACTCGATATTTAAACGTTTCATGCAAAAAGACAGATCAAATTCGTTAATGACTGAAATCGGACCATTGGGAGGGGGGGGGTTTAGAGGGGAGGATTTTCGAAAATTCGAAATATCTCCGTTACCGTACTCCGGATCGAAAAATTGAATAGAACCAATATTATTTCAAATTAAATTTACTATAGATATTGCTCTATACATTTATTCTCTATCTTGAATATTAACCGAGATATTTGCATTTTTATTAAATTTGGGCCGATAATGGATGATAGTTTCCCGCCAAAAGTCTAGTTTGGCCCTTTGCCGTAACTGTTCGACTCTCGTATGGAGATTTCTCTATTGTATAACTTCACGTGGGAAATCTGCTTATTTTACGCAGAACCCTGCGTGACGGACGTTTTTGTTTATTTGTTAGCACCTACTGATGACAAGTTAGAGCCGAAAGGCCTTATAAAGTATTGCAATAAAGAAATTGGTGGGAAGACTTTCTGTTATTAAGACCTGTTTCCCAGATTTGCACACCCATATCCAGCAACATATAAATTATAAGAAAACAAAAATTGCGATGCTGGGTCGCCCATATATATATATATATATATATATATATATATATATATATATATATGTCTGCTATGTGATATTGCATGGACCTGAATTTCGACTTCTCCTGGGTAAGATAGATGACAATTTGAAAAAAAATGTATCGAAAATCGCGTCATGAGTAAAACCTCAATAGCAGAGTTCCCCAGAGGGAAATCTGGTAAAAACTGTCCATGTACTCATCTGGAATCATCTTCAGGAGCAGAATAGTTCATAAAACATGTTTGAAAGTAAAACAAGGGCGAGGTATATCCTTGCAAGGATTATGAAATATTATATGGATTTTAGGAACATGAGACACCATGTTGTGGGGCCTGAGATATTCCCTGGAGGGTTGCGGCCCTTTAAATTGATGGGGGAGGAAAACGGTGTCCGGAAGGCATAAGGGGTAGCAAGAAATGCAATAGAGCTCTCAGCCATTGGTGCGTGTCGATTGCTTGGGGATGGCTGTCTCTACTCACAGTTCCATTTGTGCAACTCAGGAACAACAACTATCTGCTTGGATATCCAAGTAAATCGTCAATGAAGTCCGGAATCCCTTGGCCGATAGCTCAGAGGTTGTGCATTTTTGAGAGATCCGTGTCAATTAGTTTTCTACGGTTTTTGGAATTCTTAAACATTATAAGGACAGGAATTCCTTTTAAATCTCCCCTTTTACACAATTGGATGGAGTTTCGTATGTCTGCAGTGGAATCGAGGGAGAAGATATATTCCTTCAGTTTCACTAAATATAATTCTTTTCTACGCCTTTGACACGACTCGTTGTTAAACCGTTGGGTTCTGTTGTACATGTCCGGGGTTATTTTTCTACTTCCAACAGTGGACACACGGGAATACCCCTAGAGCATTCTAACATCCTCACAATTTAAATTGAGAGAGATGGGGTGAGAAGGAGTGAGAATAGAAGGCCTGAAGGGGTGTGTGTGTGTGTGTGTGTGTGTGTGTGAGAGAGAGAGAGAGAGAGAGAGAGAGAGAGAGAGAGAGAGAGAGAGAGGAGAGCAACAGGACAACTTTCGAGAAATGGTTGTAAATGTGTTGAGATTCATGATCAGTGTCTAGTTTGGAGTTTCATCGATAGATTATTCTGTAAAGTGCGTAAATTCTACCCAGAGGTCGTCCTAGATTCCATATTCTTGACTTCCATGTTTTCATTTAAGAATTTCTGAATGACATGTTAGCTTTTTGTGTTAATAACTTCGGTAGCAAACATCATAACGATAATCACGATAACTTTGTCATACAAAAACTGTTAGATCAGGAACTTCATGAGTATTTTCCGTGATGGACTGTTTAAGAAGTGTACAGTAGTCTGTCATGATTCTAAGTACATTGACACTCGTGCAAAGGTAATTGTTCATCTGATAGTTGTAATAAAAGCCGTTTAGAGGATGTGGCAGTAATTAGTTAATGTAATTATCGAGTGATTTATGGTCAAAGGTTGGAGATTTTAATTAGTGTTTGTGAGAGCTCTAGTTAGTTTTTGAGCGCGTCGGAGGTCGAGTGAGGAAAGGAGTGAGATGAGAAGGGCTTAGAGGGGTGAGAGGACGGGGGAAGAGAGGAGCAAAGGGAGAGAGAGAGAGAAAGACGAGCAAAGGGAGAGAGTGTGTGCGTGTGTGTGTGTGTGTGTGTGTGTGTGTGTGAGAGAGAGAGAGAGAGAGAGAGAGAGAGAGAGAGAGAGAGAGAGAGAGAGAGAGAGAGAGAGAGAGAGAGAGAGAGAGAGAGAGAGAGAGAGTGAGAGAGCGTGAGTGGGAGGTATCAGTAAATGAAGTGATAAGACAGATTGTGGCTAGGGGGAGAGCGGGAGGGAGGGGGAGGACATCTGGCAACAGCGCCAGCTAACCGATATTCCGGCAGGAGGGGTGAGCGGAGTGGGGGTAGCCGGAGATGGAGGGGAGGGGAGCATACAGCCTTCAGTCCGCGGCTAGCTGTGTCAGTGTGTGGATCGGCAGTGATAGACCACCTCTCCGCGGTTCGTCCCTAGTCACACGCAGATTAACACTCCCGTTCTCACACAGTCATAAATCTCATTGCCAAATAGTCTGATACGCTTCGCTAACCACTTGACACTTCGATGTGGTGAGAAGCCGGTCTGTCGACGCGCGGTATGTCAAAGTGCGCCAGTGAGTGGCCCGAGTGAGCTCCGGAAGGTGCGACTTTTTTCGACAAGGATTGGAGTGACTTGGTGATTGTACCGGACAGCAAGGATTAATACGAAAACTCTAATATATGTGTGTTGTGTCCAATGCTGGGTTATACGTCGTACAGGTAGAGGAAAAACATATATTTTGTTTTGGTTTGTTTCTTCTCGAGAAAACTGCCCGCCTATAATTCTAGTACACACACAGCAAATCGTTGAGCCAGTAGCTATAGGTTGGGATGGGCCCAAGGCCCGTCGCACTACACAATCCATGGGTCCAACTCCAGTCAAATTCGTAGTTCCTCTCGGACAGACCACAACTCGTACTTGTTTGGCTTGACTTATTTTTTCCCCCACAGACGGATTTATTTATTTTGGTTTTTTATTTTTTTTTTTTTAGATAGGTTAAATTACTAAGAGAAAAAGATATTGTGATATTTGTGATAGTTGTGGTGATATTAGTGGACTTGGTGCGATGTCTCTGGATATGGGATATTTCTCAAGGACTAGTTGAAATCTGGACATGAGCTACCTAGATCTCAGTTTAGATTGGTAAGATATTTCTAAAGTCCCAAACAACAAAGTACTAAACAAAGTCACCGAAATAATTTACATTATTTATTTTCATTTTTTTGTAATAATTTGTTCGTACCTGAGCACATTACCCTATCTGTAAATAGAGCACAAATCCTTTGTTTTTGCACTAGTCCTTTTTTATTTATTTTTTCCCTACTTATTATTTTTATATGTTTATTTTAACTCTGCCTTCCGTAAGTATTTTCCCATCACTTCGTTTTTCCAAGGGGTATTTTTAGAAGAACTCTCGAGGGCTGACTTATTTCGAAAATATTCGGTTTATAAAGTTTGTCGTGACAATCATCATACTTTTACAGCCGCTGATAGCGATCTAGAACGTGATCCTTATGACCGAGTCATAAAAAACAAAATAAACAATTAAATCCACGAAAACAATCCCATGGAACCGCGATGAACATGTTGACTTTGGCTTCGTTCACTAAAGCTTATTAAAAAAAACGATTGGCCTTCAAAAAACTGTGATAACGCTTCATAGATAAAAATATAATCATTATCCCTCGATAAAGTATTGCTGCACTTTCTAATGACAACCTTCTTTTATTTAAGGTGTTGTCAAAAAACCAAACCTATCTTTATTAACCAGGCCCGAAGGACGTGATGTGGCACGTGTTAATCCCAATTATCAAATAATCAAATTCATGTATGAGTAATTCCCTTTATTACAAACACAATAATGACCGATATATATTAATTTTTTTCCTTACCAACGAAGCAATAGGACTATAATTTTCAGATCTATGCATTTTCGTGTGCGTTTTATGATTCTCTTAAGTATGAATAGTAGAGTTAGGAAAATTTGACAGGACAGTTTGTATTAAATTAAATTAAATTCGTTAATATACTTCAATTTTTGAAGGTCTTATTTTTTTTAAATGTTAAACTATAGGAAACACTTAAAATATTAACGAGTTTGTTGTATGTTTTTATATATGGCTAGAATAGGGTGGTAACCTGTAGATAACCCGTCCCAATTAGTTGCTAAAAGTGGACGTTAATTTAAAAAATAAATAATTTTTTTATATTTGTTGCGTGTTCAATTTCTACGCTGTGTTGGGAAAAAATTTATGAAAGGCAGTATGTGTCCGTATTAATGTAAATATGTGTCCAATCCATTTTTGCTCGGTGGAAGATGCTTTTTATGTTATTATTTTTTTTTTTTTATAGTTTTCAATTTTTTTTTTTTTTTTATAGTTTTTTTTTTGTGTTTTTATTTATTTAAATGTTGTGTTGGATAAGACGGGAGTGAAGAGGGTAAGGTGGCGCGGCTGGCTTATCTCTGCGATGATAAACATTGGGAAGGGAGGTGTAGTGGATGGTGGGGGTGGGGGGGTTGGAGTATGTTTTCCGAAAGGGCCCACCTCGCGTAGTGGTGTGTACACACACACAGGGGTAGTGGGGGGACGCGCGTGTCTCTCTCTCTCTCTCTCTCTCTGGGATAAGTCGCTATGGAATATGGATTGGCCGCCGACAACCCGGTTCGGCCTCTCTAGCGGCCGGCCCGAAAACATCTACCGCCCCCATCCCTACCCCTCCACCGTCCCGGCGAGCCGATGTATTCTGAACGGCGGCTATTTCCCCCCCTACCGACCGACACCCAACCATAACATTGCCTTCCTACCGTTCCTCATTGCTACGCTTTCAGAGCGACCCCTCTTTAGTAATCACTACTAAATAAGGAAAGAAATCCGTTTAAATCTCCTACTATCATACTTTTTTTTTCTGTTTCAACAAAAAACAATATTAAATTCGGGTTTGTTTATAAATACCAGGCAATATTTCCTTAAACAATTATACTTTTAATTAAGTAGATAATTGGAAAATAATTTTTACTTTAAGATATCATTTTTTTAAACTTAATGTCACTTTTTGACTTAAATTAAACCAGCATATAAAAAAAAAAATACAAAAAAAAAAACGCTCAAATTGTCGTAAAGGAACTTGATGCTCTAAATGTCATGAATATGGCCATACAAAAAAGACTAAAATACATATTTTTTTGCCTTGCATTTAAAAAAAATTAAGATGATATTTATAATTGCTGGTCTGTTTGTGGTAGCCCTGACACACCAAACCATGCGCGGCAACATTTGGTTAAATTTAATAAAAACTAATCTCATCAAGAGCTTTATTACTCTTCAATAAACTCGGGCGCCCAAGATGGACTCACTTTGTACACAATGTTTCCATTGATAGTATAATTCATTTGTGGGTATATAATAAGATTTAAAAGGTTAATTTTCGACAATAAGAGTGAAGCATCTGAAAGTATAAATAAAAGTCTGTTTTATCGGGAATGAAAATCATACACAGTTTCAAAAAAACCTGCATGAAAACTATCCCAATTGCCTGTAAAATTCCTAAATAACGAGATTTTCCGTTGAAAATGTTTATAGAAACACACATATCATATCATTTTATGAATGATCAACCATTGATTAATTTTTTGTAACTAATATATAATATTTGCGAACTTGATTTTTATAAACCACTGATTTATTACGTTTTTTGAATCAGTCCCCCCCCCCAAGAAAAACATTATTTGTTAGCTAACTGGCTCCTAGCAAGTGCTAGAAAATCTAAATACTAAGTTGGCGGTATATTTTCTTTCTAGCGTTCTTGCCTTCCCATCCCTTATAATGTCAGTGTGAACTGACAATTCAGTGTGAACTTATTCAAACAATTTCATTTCGACGTAAATTAATGGTTATTTAATGCGATTGTAAATAATTAAGCCAAATTAAATTAACTTCGTGTCAAAAGAGGGAGAGCATTAATTAAGGGTGAAATGGACCTTTTCTAACTTTGTGATACATTCTTAAATGTTAGGTACATTGTTTTGTAATTGTTGATTATTTATTTTGTCGTTTAATATCTCGTTCCTATTGACTTCTCTACCCTTGCACACATCCTTATGGGTTCCCCGTTAAATATATTTTATTTTTTTATAGCATCTGAAACTTTGAATTACAACGTCTACTTATTTTTACTTTTTTAGTATTTATTGTTAATAATTTTAATATTGTTTGAATTATTACATTTTGTGTCTGTCCTCAAACTAGATAATAATAGATAATTAGAGGTATACTTCCATTCGTTTGAAATTTACATGAATGCCTATTAGGCTTTTTTTTTTTTTGTAATGTTTATTTTTAATTTGTCCGCAACAAAATAATTCGTTTCACATGACTATCGTAGAATCTCAACAATTTTTTCTTTCTTTGACCTTGAAAATTCAGCACCCCAGAAGAAGTTCCATGTCAAGTCAGCTTCTATCTGACATTAAAAGAAATAACAGAATTATCCAACCCAAAAGTAAATTAGTATATATAATATCTAAATAAATATTCAATACATAGAAAGTTAAATTAACTAAATATGTCTCATGGTGCCCTCTTTCCCTAATATATTGTTTAAAATTACATATTTATGGTCTTGTGCATGTATCTTGTACTTTAAACATTTTAAGGCCATTGTTTTTTTAGTAATAATTATGAAAACATTCACACCATGAAATTCAATTTGAAACCTCTTAGTGTGTGGATTCATACGGAAACGTTTCATATTTCTTCTATTTTTGAATTGCTCTGCTTTTTGTGTGAGAATGTTGCAGATTTGTGACATTTTTTCCTGTTTCTTCAGACAGACAAATATTTTCCTAAACTGAATGCTTTTCTTATACTGTTTTTCTCATCGCGAAATATAAGGCGGGTTGTTTTGATTTGTAGAAGATGTATTTTAATTTGCGTTTTCTTTTCTTTTGTATATTAACAGTTGAGTTTTTTTGCGTGCTATAAGCTTCAATATTTTTGTAATTGAATATATATATATATTTGTGTTTGTTTACTTTTTTTTTATTATTGATAGTTTTGAGAAAGTATTTTGCTTACACTTAATTTGGTAATTGTCCTTGCAAGTAACACTTCACAAAAAGGAATATTAAACTCACTTTAATTGCAACTGAATCTCCTTGATTTTTTTTATGTATATTAAATCTCATTTATGATATGGATTGATACTGATGAGCAAGTTCATTAATAACATCTTTTGCAAAACCAAAATTGTCTAAAATTAAAATTCAGAATATTTTGCAGAACCTTTGCAGTTAATTTATTATTCCAAATCCGACCTTAGTTTCTTATAGGTCTAATAACAATTCTTTGATTCTAAAAAAAAAATTAATTCTTCATTGCATTTATTTTGAAAATTTCCTCCCAAAAAAACTTCAATGTAGGAAAACCGTGAGGATTGCATTATTCACGTGTTAGGAACTGACAGTGCTAACTAGAATCGTACGTTTTTGCATGTAGATTCTTTTGCTTGTACATTGTTGCATATACAAAATGCTTTCAAACGTTCTGTTTGTGTGCTTTGTAGATCTGCTTGTATGTTTTTGTGTGTTTGTCCCTTCATCCTCTTATAACAAATATTCAAGCTTCTCATATTTTAATTATCTATTTATCTTTGTAACTGACTAAGGCAACACCTTATACTTTTCAACTAGAATATTGTTTTTAAATACGTTTTTTTAGAATTTTTAAATTCGTTCCGATCAATAACTGTTTGTTTCCTAGTGCATTCAAAGGGGTTTTCTTTTTCAAAATCATTAATATTTATGATAATAGGATAATATTTCTTACCCCGATTAATCCCCACATTGTTTGATATGTTCTTAGCTGATCGTCTGTAGGAATATTTTTATTTTTTTTTTTGTATTTTCAATATATATACAATGCGTATTTGCCCGGATATCCCACACAACATTTATTTATTTTCACAGAGCTCATGTCTGTTGTTCCATATTAGTTCCAAATTTAACATCCCTAGTCGAGCGTAGTCTTGTGACCACCTATACTGCTTTTACAGTCTTCTTTGTTCGTGTCTTCTCAAATCTTTCTACCCATAATTCCATAAGAAAGCGTTCGCCATCAAGAAGTATTTGAAAATCCTTATTGAAATATTCAGTTTATATACGTAAATTTAGTTTTCAAGAGATTTTTCCATTGACGTGCACATTATGATAGTGAAGCTAATCAGTAGGTGTAATCTACAGGTTACGGTATTTTATTTACTCAGTCCATTACTAAGAAAATTTTTTTTTCCGCATTCGGGAACCAAAATCAACTGTATGAAACTTGTTTCGAATATTTCCTAATTTGGATAGTTATTTTCAGGTTGAGTTATTTAGGAAAGGGCATTTTAATGTTTTGAAACTGATGTTCGGTAAAGTAATGCCGGATATATTAAATGAATTAGAAGCGATAAGTCAGAGAAAAGTCAGAATAAATGCGAACAACTAGCTGTTTATTTCATTTGCCAAGAGCTTTTATATGTAATTATAATTTGGGCGTAAGGAATAAGCTAATTAAATAAAACAGAAAAAAAGGGGTTACCTCTTTTATAATGACAGTTTTGATATTTACTCGTTTAGGTTAGGGAGCTCAGTTACTTTACCACTGGGCGGGTACTGAATACATAAATAGATTTAAAGGTTGTATTGATTTGAGATTCTTAAAATCGGAATCTATTATTTATGGATATGTAACAAAAAAGCTATAGGAAGATTCGATTCTAATTACTTTACTAAGGGATCCATGGGAATGAGTGGTATTAAAATACTTGTTTATCAAATTGTCAAAAATTGAACAATCTCATTAAACAGCATATATTGGTATTCAGCTACAAACGGAAAAATTCTACTTATAGTGGCATACACTAAATATATTTTAAGTAGTATGCATGCCTGAATATTACAAAACTACTGGTACGAGTTTCGGTAGATCTAGGAATGTCATCTGATATAAAATTTAATAAAAAAATGTATTAGATTACCCATACATATACTAACTTGGAGCAGTACTCTGCCGACTACGCTACAGACATGAATGACAGCTTAGAGAATAAATTCTTCTTATGAAAGTCCAAACTGGAAGAACAAGACTTCCTCGTGCAAACTGGTATAAAGAGGGGATATTTACTTGCAATTATACGCAGAGTGTCAAGTATCAGGATCATGGCTTTCGAGAGATAAAATAATCGTTATCATATTCATTTTTTTTGAAGTTATCATTCTGTTCTGTAGTCTGGTAGATTTGTACTAGATAAGAGTCGAGTCCTGGAGGTTAAGACCTATTTTCCTCACGTTAAAACTTATCACAATATAAATTATTAATTACGCGGTCTTATCATCCCACGAAAAATAAATAAAGGAGAAAAAATTAATAAGTATTAAAAGTAAGAAAAGCTCAAATGACTCAAAGAGACTTTATTATAACTATATGAATTTTAAAATATTTATTGATGTGCGTAATGGTTTCTGTCTGCTTCACCTATTTCTGTTCGTGTGTGTGGTGCTGTTCTCCCCAGCAAGATCCCTCGAAATGCTTTAGCTGCCTCCTGTATTTTGTTTGTAGAGCTGTAATTTTCATACTGAATGTGCTTTTTTACCCCTTTTATTTGTGTGTGTACAACTTCGCCCCAATTGCATCCATGTTCCTTGTGTTTTGTTTCTTTGTGTGTGTATTTGTGTAGTGCTACCCTTTTGCTGTGTACCCGCTTATACCTCTACCACCTAACACTATTAGTCTTAGAAACTGCTTTACACAACACATTTCATGCATTTTTATATTTATATTTTTTTTATATGTTTATATATTATATTATGAAATTTTATATGATTTTTATTTTAATGTGTATTATGATTGGTTTGTTTTATATTTAATATATGACTTTTATATTTTCACATAGCTGTTCTCTCGCAAAAATGGTACAATCACTGGAAAATGCAAAATGAAGTTTGCTTCTGATTTTTATGTGTGATTTATCTTCAAATGCATATAAAACTGAGTCATTCTTCCACTTGACGATTTATGTTTGTTCTACCCCACTTTGTATTAAATCGTTCTAACTTCTGCTTAGTAGTTCTCAGAGGTCACACATTGTTCATTTTATCACTGCAATAATTAATTTCCTACATTTAGTGATAGTGATTGCAATTTATGTCACACTGTTAATATGACTGTTTGATGTAATATCTAGAATCATTTTTTCCGTAGCTTTTAGTAAGATATTAAGGTTAGATATAGTGCCATATAAAGAAATTCCAGTTTCAAATTAATATCTAATCATTAAGCTTACTGTAATTCGATGTATATAACTCTTTGTGTTGACAATATTATACGTTAATCCGTGAGGACTGAAAGGTGGGAAATTACGTAATAATAATAACTTTCAATCACAAAATTAATGAGGTAAAAATTAGTGTTCTCACGGACTAACTCAATACAAGGAAAACGCTGGAGGAAAGTTTGTGTTCCATAGTATTTTCTTCGTCATATATTTTATTTCTTCGAAAATTTGCTTAGTATTTGTAAAGTTGTGAAGTTATCAACAGGTCTTCCACATACATTTTCCCCCAATATCGGCTAAAATGATCTTTTGAAATTTACATTATTGTCTGTGAATCGTGAGAGAAATCAAATTTCTGGGTCCTCCATTGTCCTAAAGGGAAAAGTTTTAGTATTAAGAATTAGTAAATTCTAAAATTACGAAAGTATATTTCTTTCTATTTACTTTTTTTATTATCGAAAAAAAAGATCAAAGATGTTTCGCTACATTGGTCTTTAACTGTTCAAAAAAAAACTCATTTACTTACGAAAAAACTCAGTGCAAGAGAGATTACACTCCAACTGAGCCTGAGAAGTACGGCGCTGTAGGATACAGTACCCGCACAACATGGTTCGTGGTTCAACAGGCTTTCCTTGATGAGAACCATGTACATTCTTGTCTCGTCAGGAGCACTTTTATTTCGATAAACTAACACTTCCAATTGTAAATACATTATTGAAAGTTTTACCAATGTGATTCTCACTGTTTGGTAATATTTATCAAATCAGTGATAAACGAATCATTCCAGGATAAACATTCATAAAAACGAGTCACTTCTTTTAAGATAATTATTTTAGTTTTGTTATGAAATACTTGTTCAACGATTTTCATGAATAATTAAAATGTAGCACAACGAATTAAATAATATTCGTTATCTTCCAATACATGATACTTCGACTAATGGGGATGGATTAACTAGAGGATACCACCCATTTAGCAGATTTCCCTAAGGGGAATCATCTATTGAGGTCATAATCACGAAAAATTACCTAAAATGTCCATCAATTCTACCTGAGAGATGACAAAAATGAAGATATATATATATATATATATATATATATATATATATATATATATATATGTTATAGACCTAGATATACATATATAGATTTATATATTTGTCTGTTTACGCTCTAGCGGTCGTTATTTTTGTTTCATCGTTACCAATCTTATTGCACATTTAATGTTCTATAAATATTTTTTTGTACATTGTTCAACAATCTTATAAATAATTTTCTCATTGAACTTTTACATTTTGAGATAAATGCAAATACGTGACGCACTTGGGAAATCTGCTTAATTTACTCAGCCCCTGCGTGACGGACTTTATTATTCTATCCAAGGAAGGAATAAGAATTTTATCTAATGAGTTTGCAACCCAATACAACATTCCTGATCTCCATTTGGGAATCGAACCCAAGCCTCTAGGTAGATGAAATGTATTAAGGTACTATAACATCTTAGCTCACAAAGCAAACCTGCGTTAACAAGCCTAAATACTGTAAACTCCAATAAGTAAGAAATTGATGAAATAAACAAAATCTAGCATTAAATTATATGGGGAATACATATTGTTCATCCTTGAGGAATTCTGAAGAATTGTTGGCTGTTTGATCAGAGAGATAATCCCAAATATACTTCAGGACACTGAATGAAAGTGCCCGACTATACAAAAACTCTTCAGAATGTTCGCAAATCTTTTGATTAAGACCAAAATACTCAAACGGAAATGCCTTATTTAATATTTAAAAAATACGCATTTGCTTGACAATGCAACAATATAGATGTATAATAGTTTGTTTATTCCACACAATTTCTAGTTCTTACGGGCTTAAGAATCGGACAAACACAACTTAAAATTTAACTCACATCTGTATATAATGTCTCATCAGAAGGACTACAAGTAAATTCTAATAGTTTGGAGTGAGGATAAACCTTTAGTAACTGGATGCATTGACATAATATATTAAACATACCGCTAGACATGAACAAACTAATGACTAGCGAGTCGACATATTAGCTTCTCCAAGCACACACACCATATGCTAATATTTACATAATCTAGTACTGAATGATAATGCTCTATTTTGTTAGTGTTTTACATTTTAAACACGAATAGTCTTTCAGTAATTTCTGTTAGCTGTCTAAGCACTAATAAACAGGTATAAAAGGCTTAGTACAGACTTTGAACTACAAAATGTACTACATCGGATATTTTCTTTTTTTTTAAAGTGAAATTAGCAAAAGAAATTTCTCTGTTATGATTACATGGTCCTTTGGAAGTGGCAGACATACCCCACTATTTTTTAGCGCACTATACATTCGTATAAAGAGCCCCAGTCGAAATCGGAGGTGGTATACTGAATTTTATTTAGCACTGCAGTATCTACTTTGAATTATTTCCAGCATGGGATAGGTGTGGAGAGAAAGATTTGTACTATGCCTTGAGATATTTAAGAGATTTCTTCTCGTAAAAATGATATTGTTATTAATATCTAATAATAAGTACTTTCTGGATCAAGACAACTGATTATTTTAATTAGAGATTCATATCCATCTAACTCATGGCAATCACCTTTGAAGTGAAATCATTAATAAATAATATATTCTCAGAATTTCTTATTTAATGATTCTTATTTAATGAGTATTAATTAATTGAAATTTCAGTTAATGTGTTGCCTTCGGATTTCTCGATTGGTAAAGACGTTGATGCGATATCGTTTAAGCTTTGGTGATGCTTTGCATTGTGGAGGGCTTCTCAGGAATATTGGCTCTTGAATAAGGAATGTGAAGATTGATTTGCCTTGTTATCAATTATAAATCTCTATCAATGCTCTCCTTTCCCTCTCAATCGCTCGTTATCATTGATTTGTTTGGGGAATTTCCTTTCGGCCGGCGGATCAAGCCCCTTCGCGTGTTTGCATATCTCTCCGTTTGCTTTGTAGGTCGGACTGTTTGTTGCTTGTTGTCCTTAGAGAAATTGAGTGCATTCCGTTTGTTTTTGTTTATTTGGCCGTTTCGTTGCTAAGGGGAACCTTAAATTCTTGGATTTCGATTATGGACAAGGTTTTGTTATTCCTTCCGAAGAATCTCTGTCCATATGAACATATGCATAATACAACTGTATTTCTCTTTATTAAGTCATTTTCTATTCAATAATTATTCGTACAACCACAAAACTTCATAAAAGTTATATAAGCTATTTCTCCAGAACCCGAATCTTTGACATCTTTAAGTTAAAAGCATTTAAAATATCAAAAACTGAAAAAATGGGTTGAACGTAATGTGTTCTTATTTTTCAATCTAATGATCATATCATTATTATTTATTAAGCAACTATGCTAATTGGGACTGGTTATCACCCATTTCTAGCCAGGGTGGGACTAAGGTTTTTATTTCATGAGTTCGTCAATAAATAAATTCCTATTACCCAGGTGGGAATCGAACTAGCCACTCTTGGTTTACCATGTGATCCATGTTTACTGATTCCCAATATTTTCTTCCATAGTTACGTTACGGCGTTTATCATAACTTAAAAATAATTTATTCTCTGTATAAGATTATTTTCTTTCTGTTTTTTTGTATTTTTCTACCCAAATATAGTAGTAAGTACTAATTGTCATCTTCTTTGTACTTGGTTATTTAGGATATGTATATATATATATATATATATATATATATATATATATCAAATTTTAATATGTTGTGTATATAAAAGTCCGTCACGCAGGGGCTGCGTAAACTAAGCAGATTTCCCTCGTGAAGTTATACAATAGAGAAATCTCCATACGAGAGCCGAACAGTTACGGCCAAACTAGCTTTTGGCGGGAAACTCACTCGTCCGTTATCGGCCCACATTTAGTAAAATTGCAAAGATATCGGTTAATATTCAAGATAGAGAATAAATATATAGAACATTATTTATAGTAAATGTAATATGCAATATGATTGGTTATACAATTTTTTGATGCGACGTATGGTAACGGAGATATTTCGAATTTTCGAAAATCCCTTCCTTCCACTGTTCAGATTTCAGTCATTAACGAATCTGTCTTTTTACATGAAACTTTTAAATATCTAGTTTAGTAACGATCAAACAACAATTTTGAACGGACCTCATGTTCGTCATTTCCTGGGTAGGATCGATGGGCATTTGAAGAAATTTTTCGAAAAACGCGTCAGCAGTACGACCTCAATAGCTGATTTCCCTTAAGGGAAATCTACTAAAACAAATTAATGTTCATTGATTGTACTTCGTCTTTCTCACACACACAGAACATGAGTTCTGTCTAAATGGGTTCTTTTTACTTCTTACACTTCCGCTAAGTTCCGGATCATCTTGCAGTCAGTCATATTATGAACTGCCATATCCTGTTATAAAACTTAATTCTACAGTTTATCTGCTTTCCAGACCATCCTCCATATATATCTTTCCCGTAATCCTTGGAAGACCACCAATCTAGTTAAGCTTTGGGTATATCTCCAAGTTAAGATATACACAAACTACAGTTACTGGTCTTCTAATTTCCTTTAAGGTTTTAGTTAAATGGGGCGTAGCTGATTTAACGTCCTGGCGTTCTGTTTCAACAAACGTTTAATTCTTCCAAGTAAATGTAGTATGTCTTTACACAGAGCCATAAAACGACTAAGCTGTATTTATGTTGAAAGTAAACGCATTAACTATAAAGTAATTGTCAATTTATTAATTTTTCATGCCTGGAGTGACACATAAATGCATTCTGTAAGTAATACTTTGTAAAAATATTTGTATTACATTGCAGACAGTTTCCCCAATCCTATTAGCTCATTGACTGAAATTATTAAAACCATTTGACCTAAAATTACGCTGTAACCTCGTTAATTTATTGAATCAGCGGATCTAGTTTTGCCTTGGATTTATGCACAGTTGTTAATGTAGTGGACTAATATTGTTTCAAGTAGTTTGGTCGGTGTTCCATATATAACTGTTAATGCACAATGAGCATACATATGTTTATCATCGTCATCAAGCTAAGCTCAGAAGGATTACTGAGCTAATACATCGGTAGCATACGGGAGTGTATATACTAAATAATTTAAATTTTGTAATATGCAGCTATCAAGAGCAAGAAATTTTTTTTTTTATACTGCTTCAGTTCCACACTAAATGCCCGACAGACGATAAAGGTTTTTTTAAAGCTCATCTGTTTTATCTGGAGTACGTTTAGGACACATATGAGTTACACATGAATACTTAATATCCGAGATTGGCACTGTATGCAACAAGGAGCTATCCATCAAACACTTCAGAGATCAGAAAACGTAACCACCTTTCTTATCCCTCACAGCAACAATTTTACAAGATATAGGGGCATTTTTTTATTTTATTATGACCATTGTGTTTATATGTAAATAATTTAAGCTCCCCTTTCGCCTTTAGGCAGTCAGTGACAAGTAAATAATAGCAATTTTTGTTTGATCGTTACCAAACTCGATATTTAAACGTTTTATGCAAAAAGACAGATCAAGTTCGTTAATGGCAGAAATCGGACCAGTGGGCGGGGGGGGGGTTTCGAAAATTCGAAATATCTGTGTTACCATACGTCGGATAAAAAAATTGTATAGAACCAATCTTATTGCAAATTAATTTCACTATAAATATTGTTCTATACATTTATTCTCTATCTAGAATATTAACCGAGATATTTGCATTTTTATTAAATGTAGGTCTATAACGGGTGAGTGAGTTTCCCGCTAAAAGCTAGTTCGGCCGTTTCCGTAACTGTTCGGCTCTCGTATGGAGATTTCTCTATTGTATAACTTCACGTGGGAAATCTGATAGTTTACGCAGCCCCTGCCTGACGGAATTTTTAATGCTTATTAACTAAAATTTTATATTGCCTCTGTTCAGGTTAGCCATGCGAGTTAAAGAGTAGCCTTTAAACTCACATGGTAATCCTAGAGTGGCGAGTTCGATTCCCGCCTTGGTAAAGGAATTTTTTTAGTGAGGGAATTCATTAAATAAAACCCTTAGTCCCACCCTGGGACTAAGGGTGGTAACCTGTAGATAGCCCGTCCCAATTAGCCTTAGTTGCAAATAGTTGACGTTAATAAATAATTAATGAATATTACGTCAGTGCTCCCTAGACCCAGAATAGAGCTTAAGAAAGTAAACACAAAAGTAAGTCACTCAGTAAAATATAGTTCCTTACTTCTTTTTCTTCATTAGCCAGTTCTTTCCGTTATGTTGATAAATATCCAAGGGTTTAGATTTCAGCTTTTATCAACCAATGCAAGCTGAGGGAAGTTAGGCTTTGTTCAGCATATTCCTACCCTCTTATTAGCTACTCTAATCTGGGCAAATCGGGCAGAACTATCTCCCAACATGTGTTCATCCACTTACTTGCCACACATTAGCCTTTTTAAGAGAGGTGATAATCGATAAGGGGAAAGTTTCAGGCTTTGCACTCCGTAGTCCTGTTCTGGAAATGGCATGGAGCTGGAAGCTGGAGTAGGGGTTGTCTTGACTACCGGCAGACAACACCACCAATTCACCCTACTCCCAATGCACCCTCCTTAATCGATATGGCCTCCCCCTTTCACTCTCTCTCTCCCTCTCTCTCATTTCTCACCCCGTTCCAGAGGAACCCTCTTCCATCTCTCCCAATATCGCTATATCCCTTGCCCCCACACCTCCATGCTCGTACCACTCAGGGAATGGCTCACCCTCTCTTTCCCATCCCCTTTATTCTACCCTCCTTTTATTTTATTTAGCTTTCCTTTAGCTTTTGTCAACAGATTTATCTCCTCCTCGCCTTATTTTTCTTAGTAAGAAGTTATAAAGACCGGGGTCTGCCCTAGAGACTTAAGGTAACTGTATCTTCTAAACCCTTAGAAAAGTCCGTCACGCAGGGGCTGCGTAAACTAAGCAGATTTCCCACGTGAAGTTTTGCAATAGGGAAATTTCACGAGAGTCGAGCAGTTAAGGAAACGGCCGAACAAGCTTTTGGCGGGAAAGTCACCCGTCCGTTAGCCGCCCAGATTTAATAAAAATGCAAATAACTCGGCTAATATTCAAGATAGAGAATGAATGTATATAACAATATTTATAGCAAATTTAATTTGCAATAAGATTGATTCTGTACAATTTTTCGATCCGACGTATAGTAACGGAGATATTTTGAATTTTCAAAAATCCTCCCCTTTAAACCCCCCCTCCCACTGGTCCGATTTCAGCCGTTAACGAACTTGATCTTTCTTTTTACATAAAACGACTAAATATCGAGTTTGGTAACGATCAAACAAAAATTGCGACCGCTAGAGCGGCAACAGACAAATACACACACACACACACACACACACACATATATATATATATATATATATATATATATATATATATATATATATATATACAGTTTTGAACGAACCTTATTTTCGTCATCTACTAGATAGGATCGATGGACATTTGAAGAAAAATTTCGAAAATTCCGTCATGAGTACAACCTCAATAGCTGATTTCCCTTAAGAAAGATGAGCATATGTAAATAATCCGTCCTAATATGCCTTCGTTGCACAACTTTTAAATTCTGTTATATTCTTATCTTAAAAAAAAATCGTAATACGCCTGATTACAGCCTCTTTCTGTCAGTAGAAATGTTATTTAACTCCGACCATAGTTTCAGCAACAAATCCTTTGCTATAAAAGTCTTCGAAATTAATGTAGTACTGCTTACGAACTATTGTTATTCATATTTTCTTATTTTATAACCTAATGGGAGTGCTTTTCACTCAGATAATTCGGGGATGGGGGAACTCAGTTACTCAGGGCTGCGTAAATGTAAGCAGGTTTCCCACTTTTTGTGGCAAGAGTCACTTGCCGTTTTTCCCTATGAGTGCATGCAAGTAGCTCTGAAGATCAAGAAAATAATCTTCGAAAGCGCTTAGCGCTGAAATTAAAAAAAACTTGTAAAGAATTGGACGTTTTTTCCTCTCTCCAAGAGAACAATATTTGGTATTTAGGCTTCTTATAAAGTGCTTCATTGTATGACAGCATATTGCTAATATGACGTAACTAGGAGTGGAGGTGTGCATAATAACAAAGATATTAAGAAATTTCGAAATACTCTTCTAGACCCCCCCTCTTCCCACCGGTCGGATTTTATCCATTAAAGAACTTGATCTTTAGTTTTACATAAAACTTTTAAATCTCGACTTTGGTCAAGCAAGAATTACGACTGCTTGCACGTTATCATATATAAATATACAAAGTTTTGAACGGATCTCATTTTCGCCATTTCCTGAGGGACAACTGAGGAAATGTTTCAAAAATCGTGTCCTGAGCACGACCTCAATAGCTGATTTTCCTTAAGGGATATCTGCTAAAAATCAAATTATATTGCGCATCGATCTATGCGTAAATCAAGAAGTACACGTAAGTATCAAGTAGTACTCCAAGTTGTGTTTCTTTCATTAAAACTTAAAGGCTTGCTGTCCATTATTGTGGGTTCAGCCACCAGTCCACTAAAGATTGTTTAATTTTTTAAGCTACTGAGCTTATTCATAGTATTTCCTTAATTGTTGGTTATAGGAGTTTTAAAAATTCTTGTCATTGGAAACTACAATATCAATAATTTCGGAAGTCATATTGATCATCTTGAAGTATCCGATTTTTATAAGATTTTTGTGATTTGCAATATGGCCACTTATCATTTTCCACCACATTTCTATGCTATCTTTTTTTAAAATAGCTTTTGGAGATTAATTATCTGCTTTAGCTTGGTGGTATAGTTTTATCCCGTTTTGTTCCTTTATAAGTATTTCACACAGTTTATTTGAGACGTAAGTCTTGTTGCATAATCGACATTTTTCTGCGACCCTACTGTGTCCTTGAGAATATGACGTCTGTACAATCTAGTGTTAATTCCTCGGTATTATATAGCATTAATCAAACCTACTGTTTCCGAAAAAGATTTAACTCCGACTCACAAGGTCGACCGTAGTAATAGCCGGGAGTTTCATAATTTACCACTCTAAACGAAAATTAGATTCCTCGTGAAGTTCAGGATCTGAACTATATTTCAAGTTCAAGCCTGTCAAGACAACAAATTTAAGCATTTATTTAAAGACGAAACTGTGCCTCCATCGTATGTAATGTCTCATATTTAAAGGTCCTAAGAGTTAAGCCTATAGATGACTAGCAGGTACAGATAACACTCAGAGAAAATAATTTCTAGCACGAAAACAGTGAAACGTGTCCATCAATAATTCGAATTTAATGTTCTCAATATAATATTCTTTAAATATTCTATAACATAAGCTTTTTTAAAGATATTTGTGTCAAGAAATTATGGGATTTCTTCAAGTCTTACAAGACAAAGTCAGCTTCGAGGCATTGAGAACTCCTTTTGGCTAAAACTATCTAATTTTATTTTATATTAATATATATTAGAAATATAAAGTGAAAGGAGTGATAGGGCCTAGTGCTAGCACAATGCAAGAACAAAATATCCTTTATCTTATCTCAAACTCCCATATTATTTATTATATTTGAGTCATTAATCTCGGATAACTAATTATCCAAAAAGTTCAGTTTTAATCATTGACCCCTTCTGTTAAATACACGTTTTCTCGCCTCGTGACGTACTGGATATAGGCCCTGTCTGACTGTGTGGGTTTCTTTAACACTCCCCCTCAATTCTAGGGAGGTTTCTAGAATCGATACCCGTCGTCACGATATGCGTGGGTCTTTGGGAATTATTTCAAGACGTCGGGTATTGTGACGCTACGGAATACAGCTAAACTTTAAACGCAGGTTTAATATCGCACTTCTTGCATTTTTTGACTGGGAGGTAAAAAAAAGTCATTTGCATCATTATCAAACATAATTGAATGTGGAAAGGAAACAAAAAATATACACTTTTTTGTGTGATTTATGTTTCTTGAATTTGACATTTCCTCGGTGTCACGTGCCCGAAAGCAAACGCTAAATGGAGCCTGAATTATTGTATTCGTGGGTTCCAGAGCAGTAATTCGAAGTTTTTTTAATGATTATCATGCTAAATTTCCCAACGAGTTAATCCCCTAAAATGGATTCTGAATCCGTTTCACACTAGGTGTTTTGTTTTACACTAGTTTTGTGTGTCTTTTTAGGACTATCATGGCTTGATAACACATATTATATGCATTAATCCATGGAATATGCTATTTTTCAATTCATGCCCTACTATAAACTCCAAATGAATAAAGTCTTTTTCTTGACTTATTACGAAACAGTGCACGAGATGAGGAAAGTTAAACTCTTGGGGGGAGGACAAAATCGATCCCATTTTCCGGAATGTTTAAGAAAAAGGCAACACCCGTGTTCATTGCAGTATTCATTATTACATTCTTCTGATGAATGTATTTGAGGGATATTACATGTATGATTATGTCTGAGTCTCCTAAGATACAGCAACCAAAATGATATACTTCCTTAAAAAGCGCATACAATACGTGCACACTTCAACATGTAGAGTGCCTCAAAATAGTTTACGCAGTGATATTCTCAATCTGGACCAATGTATTTATCACTTCTCTCGTCTCTTTAGCTCCTAAAACCCCACAAGAAATGTAGTCTCTGGCAATTAGACGTGACTGTGACTCAATCTCTGTGCCTTCTCATAAATGAGTCTCTAAACGTACGTACTTAGTGACAGGAACTGACAGACCCCCTAATATATTTTCAACTCGTCAATTATCATAACTTTCTTTCTAGGTCATTACGCCCTTCTCCCAAGTTCTTAAAAGTGACTATTTTTTTATCAATAATCGGTCTTTACGTTTCAAATTATACATAGTGGTAATTCCGTCAATACTCATACTCAAGACTCAGCATACTCGAGACTTTCCGAACTTAGGTCCTAATATTAAAACAACAAAAAATGCCATCAGGAAAATGTTGACCTCAATCAGCGAAATAAGTCTTTAGACAGACCTACAATTCACGATCACAATTCTTACGATTCATTGTGCATTAATTTTGTTTGTTCTCTTCAGAGATGGGAAGGGATATGTGATATACACGTGCAGGTGTAGGACATTAGTTATTCTGTACAAGAGTAACGCATTAGAGGGTTAAGCATTATTGACTTGATAATGTAACGAACAGAATTCTTAGATTTAATGAATTTTAAGTGATTTTGGAGTTATCACCCTTAATATTTTTCTAAATTTTAATTTAACAATCCGTCTACTGTCTACAATTTTGTCCTCCATGTGAAGACATTAGCTTCTAAACATTAGTGAGTCTGGTTCTAAGGGCCGTCATGTCCACATCTAGGACGTTCGGGCACTGATGAAAATGCAGTGCATCGAAAGCGCTCTGTCGTGTTAATAAATTGTTACTGTGCAAGTGTTGACATTTCCCCTCTAACCGTAATAGAATTCACTTCCATCTGCCAGAATACCAACTTGACCTAATTGTTATGAGTGGATTCATTTTTGTGTATTCTTTTTATGTAGAACCTCGCCAAACAATTAACCCTGGTTACTTTTCACTCATTAAACTGTTAGTTTATTTCTTTTGAACCAATATATAAGTCCAGTAATATTCAAAGGAAATTCAACTACGTTATATAATCCCTAAACTCTAGGCTCCATATATCAGCATTTTTTAGAAAATTAGTATGTAAGATGTATAGCTCTGTCAGAGAATGTTATGTTAACCGTTGACGTATATAATGATTCAATGCAGGCAGTGTCATTGATTCTGAGACACTCTTTGTGAGGTTAGATAGCGGCCCCTTAACCACTTCTACCTTTTGTCCCAACCTAAATACCTGGGCTCAAGCCATCCCAGACACACCCTTCTTCCCGTCCCTTCCCTCCCCTGTCTGCTTTGCACTCTACCAATCTTTGTCTCTACCCTTCAAGCCTCAGAACAAACTCTCCTCAATCATTGCCATACGGTATCAAACATAACATTATTCCTCAGTACCATCGTTAGACGTGGTTTGCAATCGAATTTCCCCGATCGATTTTGGGCTTGAAAGACGTTTTTTTTTCAGCCTCTAGCTTTCGCAGTATTTTGCGGATCTCAATTATCCTCGCTCCTCTATTTCAACAGCTGGTTACATTCAATGTCAACAGTCCCAAATGTCTAACTTTGTAACCTTTGTACTTCCAGAGCCGCAAGCCTTCTTTCTCAGAGCTACTCAACCCCTTACTATAAGAAAGTCTCCCTGCATCTGCTACTTTCGAGAGTCAACTATGTTGGTGGAGACCTGAGCCTTTGAAAGTAGCGCTACGCTGCAATCAAAGAAGGTAAAAATTGAAATATTATCACGCTGTCCATAGACGAAAAACCGTACAGTTCTCCTATTACTCGTGCCTCGAACAGTTGGTCAAGTTACCTTTAGCTGGGACAATGTCTTTTCCTACTTCGTCCCGCTATCATACTTGGCGAACTGTTCAGTTAGAGTTGTAGCTCACCAAAGCGGATGAATGTCAAGTTGATCTCGGAACTCCATTAGTCCGGCCTTTCATTGCAATCAAAGTAGCAGTTTTGCATGCTTTACCGTTAGCATGATCGAGGTGAATCTAAGCATTGTTCTGTAATTTTGTTTGGTGGGTCGGAAAGCTTTCTGCTAAGCACTAAGGGATTTGATCCTTGGAACTTGTTTAATGTTCAATTTCTAGTCTAGTATTTACTCTTGGTTGCCACACACTCCAGGTACTTGTATCTTTTACTACAAGGTCTTTTATAGCCTGTTCCTTACCCTGAGCAGTGCTTCGCTTCTTCTTATCTTTATTGCTCCTCAATCCATTGCTCTGCTGAGCTCCGGGTCTACCCACATCTAACCAATACCGGCCTGAACTATGCCGAGCTCAATAGCCTCCAACTCGTGTAGCCTAGGTAAACAGTGAATCCCCACCACCGACTATATTTAGCCCCAGGAGGCGGCCAGCCTAGCTCTGTCCTCACCTCTCTCTGTATTAATACCATCTCATTTGCTCCTCCCTTCATATCCACTTCCAAACACATAACGAGCTACTATGTCAATGACAGAGCTCTTAATAGAGCATTTAGTCTCTTGTCACTATATTTACGAATGGGGGGCATTTTTTAGAAAAATAAATGGATTTCCTTGTCAGTAAGAATTTATAAAAACTTCTCACACATTTACTTTAAAAACGCTATCATAAATATTTCAACCCATATTAAACTCCAGTCTTTTGCAGATTAGCCTCGATTCATTCATTACCTCCGAGTGCTTGAGTTAGAATTACCGAGTCTTGAAGGATACAGACAATTGACATGCATCACACAAAGGCGTGAAGCAGGTTCTCATTGCCTGAAATTAACTAACAACTATAGTATTAGTGAAAATTAATCGACATTAAGGTGAGGAATTCGTCCAATACCAAAATTGTTTTGTTCCATGGAATGCATATACCTAGTCAGTAATAATGAAACTCATTAGATAGTGCTAAATAAGTCCTTAAACAGCTAAAACGGTCTAAAACACTTCTTCCTACTTATTACTTTGATTTTTTTGTCCTATTCCATGTATTTATCTTACATAGATCTTATTGGACTAAAAAGCTTCTCTATTTTCTTCTTATTCTCACTAAAATTCATTTTTGATTTTCTCTTTTTCGTTTTCCAGTAATTAATAAACTTTCTGATTGGGCCCATAATTCAAGTCCAATCATTACCGACGTCAAAACATTTGGGCTACCAAACACACTTTTTTCAAAATATATTCTGTTCAGCTCATTTTTAATCCGAATCGACAGCAAACAACTTACTTATTGCTTTATAAAAAAAAAAATATATTGGAAATGGAGCTCCATTTTTGATCCCGTTTCTGTCAAAGCTTGGATTTGATATACCTTATTTTCCGAAAATATCAAATGCCAGAATATGTTCATAATAATTATGTGTCTCCAAGCTAAGGATTGCGCCTATCTTTTTATCATTCTCGTTAAAACATCCTGAATTCCATATCTCTTTGGATAGTAGTTTTCAGAATCTAAATTTTGGTACAAGGGTGAATTAGTTGCCGGACACTGCAAATCGGGGGAGTACAAAAGAAAGAAACCATCTTTTGGAGCTAGTGTTGAACGATACTCTTCGTATCTCTAAAAAGTATACTTTAATTATTTTTTTGCTTTACACTTCGAACTAGTGAAGTGCACCAACAGTTTTAGGCTCACAACAGTTCTAGAGATTAAATAAACTGCTTAGGCTCACAGTTGATGTATCGTAAACATTTTGATGGGGCGTACATAACAATTAAATTGAAGCAATACGCAGTTCTGGAACGACACTGAGCCTCATCAGAGGTTTTTAAGAGCAAATCCCGCAATAGTTTAGGTTTTTGGCGGGAAACGCCCCCTCCCGAGTGTATTATTAATGACAGCTGAGACTTGGCAAGTATCCGATGCCATTCACACCGGGTTGCACCTCCAACACCCAACTACACGTCCCATTTCCAACAGGGACAACCGTTTAGTTTAGTTCATTTACCACTTTAATTCGGGAATTAGCTTGTCTACCATAAACACAACTCCTCTCATTCTTCATTATATACACTAGTCCAACATCAATCGTACATTTCGTTTTCTCATTAGAGTTCCCTCCTTTTCCCATAGGACGAATCGCCCTTACATTTTTCGATTTTATGGTAAAAAAATAACGACATTCTGATAACTTAAACATAATTAGATTTAGAGGAACGACAAACTGTAAACGCAAAACCAGAGAGCCTCTTATGGCAGTTGCTTTCCTGAAAATTTAGTCAGCCAGCGGTTATTTCCACAATCTTTTTTTACACCCTTCATATTTCATTAAAGATGGTTTTCATCGAGAGATACTTACTGAGCAGAAAAAGCTCTACGCCGTCTGAGTATGCCCTTTTAACATTATAACCTCTTTGTAAGTTTGACATGTAGATATTGTTGCCATTCCTTTTTGTGTTTTGTTGAGTTGTCTATGACTGATCATCAAGTACAGTTGGCAAGTGCTTTGGAACCGAGAGTATAATATTCAAGCCTGTCAACATCTTATAGAAATATTCATTAACAATTTTGTATAGAATTCCTACACTTTTTTGTCGTACAATTTACCAACTAAAACACTTATATTACCAATTGTTCTAAATAGTTTGTTATTTCTGGAAAACCTCATAGCGTCACTTCTGCGGAAATGATGGTTTTCAGAATTTGCCCGAATCTCATTTACATCCGCGAGAACATAGTAACTCTTCCTAAGTTGTTAACGCATAAAATATCATTATTAGAAGGAAGTATCTCTTGAGATTCCTCTGAAGGTGTTCGTTTTAGAATCCATTTAGAACTGATATGTCGTGCTAAAGACTTGAGCCTCCCTCGTAAAAACAGGCATCTTGTCAAACTCGTGAAAGGCAAGGTTTTTATGTTAGTCCAAACCTGTCTTAGCCTCAGGCTGCTCGTTTCTTCTGCACTGTCACTTTTATGTCCCTCAACATTTTAGTATTCAATTTTCAACATTTCATTGGGTTTTAAACTTATAATTTTCATAGTCTTATGACATTTTTTATTATTATTACTATTTTTATAGCTTACGCTAATGAGAATTGATAGTTTCTTCTATATTTCGAGCTTGTCAAAATCCACTAAAGTTCACGCTATCGAGCATCAAACTATTCACTCGAGTTGTTATTATATTAAAAGAAATTGTTCTTACTTTCCACACTTTGTTTTACAGACTACAAGACGATTGCAGATATGTTCCAAGAGATCATAGGTTTATACGTACCACATTTTGAGTTAAAAATGTTTGCAGAACCACGTATTGGCATCTCCTGTTGTCCTCATATTAGTAAATAGTGTATGTGTTCATTAAAGATTATTTCCCGGCGGAAAAATAGAATAAATACTTTATTGGTCATGAATTCAGCCAATAATTATTACTGATAAATAGTAGTAGGGATGACATTTTTTTATAGAAATACATTTACCAGCAAAACCTCAATTTCACACAGAATTCAGGCTTCAAATTAAATTTATTTTATGGGGTCAGGAACAAAAGTTCTCAAAACCTTAGTATAAATTATTTATTACAATATACCGCATCTACTATTGTCATTATCGATAGGTGGTTCTATATTTCTTGGAACAAACAGGTTAAAGTAAAAAATACAAAAAGCTTTTTTATGTTCTTTATCGTTTCTAAGTAGTCTTATTAGGTTCGGTTTAAGGTTCAATGCTCTTCTTGGAAGATCGTATTTCTTACAATTGAGGAGAAGATGTGAGACGGTAAGATGGACATTACAACAATCGCAGGTTGGTGGGAATAAGCCCTTCAATAAATAACTATGTGTTAATTTTGTGTGTCCAATTCGGACACGGGCAAGAACGACCTCCTCTTTTCGGATTTTTCTACTTGCAGTGTTCCAACGCTCGGTAATTTCTTTGATTTGTCGCAGTTTATTGTCGTGTTTTTTCGTCCAGTCTGACTTCCACCTTTGAAGTATGAGCTTTTGAAACTCTCGTTTCCAGTCGTCCGGGGAGATGAAGGTTACTGCAGTTCCTAGTATATATAGTATAAATCTTGTCACATTAAGAAACAATTATTGACAAGTGATTTGTTTGTCTTGACAACGTGAATTTGTGGCTACATTACTTTTGTTTTAATGTAGCGCCTTTATATTTAGTTCTACAGATATTTAGTCAAGGGAACTGTCAAAGAAGGTGTAGATTACAGCTTGAATTGAACCTATCATTTAATTCGAAACCAATACAAATATTTAATCTGCCCCATCAGCGGCGTTAATTTCCTGACTATCAATCATATAACTCTGTCTCCTGACAATTATTTACTGAGGGCAAAGCCCCAACTCAGGACACCTTTATTGACAGCATTTCAAGGTTCTAACCTTTTAAGTTGGAGGTTATCTTATTTAAAAGGTGTGAAAAGAATCTTTTAGTCTTCTGAAGGATGCTCTGTTATTCATTGTATGCGGAGATGTCTAGCGCTAAATCCTTAGCCTTTGACCTCTGCACTGGAATTCGTTCTTGTTTCATACACTTTATTTATACCGGTTATCCACATCTTGTTAATGAAACGTTAGGATAGAGAAATATTCAAAATTCTTCTCTATTGGAAATCATTTACCAATTTGAACCCAAATATTTTATTGATTATTGTACCAAAAAGAGGACAAACCGACATTAAATAGGAACAGGAGATAGTCTCTTTCATCAAATTACAAAGCGAATATTGCATTTCTCGGAATTCAAGTTCAGCTGTACTCGTCGCCCATGTTGTTAGCCAGTTCAGCCGAGGTCACCAATGCACTTATGTATTCCCGGCCAACTTGGCTATCTTAAATGCAGGCTATAATGATAGCAGAACACTTTGATAAGCAGAGGTTTTACCTTAAAATTTGTTACATCTTTTTCGACATATCTTCGTTCATGTTATCTTATTCAGTTTTTCCGGGCTAACCTGTATACTCCATTTTAGCAGATTTCCCTTAAGGGAAATCAACTATTGAGGTCGTACTCATGATGCGATTGAAAAATGTTCTCAAATATCCATTGATCCTAACCAGGAGATGAGGAAATTGAGGTCCATTCAAAACTATATAAATGTGTTTGTTAACGCTCTAGCGGTCGCAATTTTTGTTTGATCGTTACCAAACTCGATATTTGAGCGTTTTATGTGATACTAAAGATCATGATCGTTAATGGCTGAAATCCGACCAGGAGAAGGGGGGTTAAGAGGAGGAGAATTTCGGAAATTGTTAATATCCCGTTTATTATGCGTCGGATCAAAAAATTGTATATATCCAATCTTATTGCAAATGTGTTGTTCTATAAATGTTGTTATATACGTTCTTTCACTTTCCTGATTATTAGCCAAGATATTCTGTTAACTTGTTTTTACTATCAGCTTAGAAAATACTGTTCTTCAGCCCACAAACCTAAGACGCCTTCGCACGAATATTTTTGGGTAGGTGAACTGTTCTGGTAGAAGTCCAACTTTACTGTTCTGGGTGGTTAAGTGCACGTGGGGCAAATAAGAATGATATTATTGGACCAGTGCAGTTTAGGTTGACTGCCATCTTAGTATGACTATAAAATGTAAACGAAATACTCTGTGGGAAGGATAGTTGCGGATTGAAGGCTTCATTGTCCTCATTGGGTATGATTCTGTGAATCGTTGAGTATTGTCAAGTCAAAATGTCCGTAATAAATAACGTCTCCGGATCTTTTCTTAAGTCCCAATGACCGCCCTCTCGCAGAATAAATGGCTAATGTTAATGTTGTCCTGAGAGAGAGTTGAGCAGATTGAGATCTAGATTGTGTAGCTGCATTCCCCCAGAGAGTTCCCAAATTAGTGCTAACAGAGGGAGCTGGTGATGTGTCGGTTGGTTCTCGGCCAGATTATAATTTACAAGGAGCTAGGAGGAACCGTTCGCGCTGAGATTCGCGGGCCCGAATTAACTCCCTCCGACATATTTTCTAGGAGCGCCTCTTATATCTGTATTAATGCCGGGAGGAGTGACCCCCAACTCCATTTATACGCAGCAAATATAGTCTGCAGATTCCATTTCTCGTTTCTGCCAATGTTGTTCACGGCGGCGCCGGGATCAGGGAAGTTGGCAGGGACAGGTCTTATAATATCTTGGGGTCAATCGCTTTCCACATAAATTGCCCGATACACAAACATTTGCGCGGTGTCCTAGCAAAGGATTAAATGGAGCTGTCGTGGCTTCAAATGAACTAACCTATCTGAAATGATTTTTCCAGAAATGTCGGACGATAGAGGAACCAATTGATCAGGAACAATTCCATGTGCTTGCTGATTATCTGTCACTTTAGATCTTAAATGACTGAATTTTCAATGCTCAGAGCAGTCAATTCAGACGTTAATAAAAAAGCCTTGTCCTCTACAAGTCTTTTAATTTAAGTGCACTTTCAGAGTCACCATTCCATCGTCAGTGACGGGAACAAAACCCTGAGTTAGCTGGAAGCCGCCGGGCGGTTTTTGGTCCAGGCTACACTTCTCCAATCAGATGCTCATGATTGAGCGCTGACCATGAAAGTGCATTTTGCATAAATTAAAACACTATTCAAGGACAAGGCTTTTTTAATTACCTCTGAGATTTGAAAATTCTTTTTTTTTTGATATTTGATTTTGTCAGATAATCAGCAAGCACCTGGAATTGAAATATTTTGAAGGTCATGAGTAATCATAATTCTGTTTCTTGTCTACGCGTCCTTTACTAACGTAATATCTCAATTATTTCATCAAGATATGCAGACTTGAAAATTCTAAATATTCTTTCTTTAAAATTTTATTCCTGAAATAATGGATGAAGGTATATTACCTTCAAGATCAAATATTATGAATCCTCTGAATTTTTTATGGTTTATTGCTTGCTTCACTCACTGAAACGTTATGTGCAACCGCGTTCTTTCTTTCTAAAAACGTATAAAGAGTTGTTTCGTTGTTATAATGGATGTAGATTGCAATATCAGCTTGGCATTTCCAAGGAATACTGTTTCATCATCTCTGGTGCTATTTAATAAGAATAATAGAAACTCATAGTATTCTCAAAATTTATGAATACATTTTTAAATTACGTAAGATGTTTTTTTGATAATACGAAATCTCGTTTTCTTCATGCACAACTATTTTGAAATGGCCTTCAGTTTTAGTCTTAAAATATTGGCTTTGATAAACTACGTAAATGAATTTCTACAAAACAAGTGAGCTATTGAATTTTAAGTTAAAAAAGTTTTACAAAACTTAACAATTAGATACACATGACTCCATTTTACATCCGAATAGTTTGCATTCCCAATTCTGTGGGCATGTTCTCTCCTCCAAGAATGTAGACGTCATCATTAGCCAATTTGCATTTCGTCACTTAATTTCATATGCACCGGGCACACTCTTCCTATTATGCACTTCTCATTATAATTCAGGAATGCCCCTTAATAGATCTTCACTCTGCAAGGGATGACGTTTCTTATTCCAATAGAGATAAGAAGAACACAGTAGCTGGTACAATATTATGTTTGTGGGTCCATTACATGTGCTTATCTAGCGAATTATTATGATTAATATTTAATTTAATTATTATTTTTTAATGAACCTCGTAGTTGGCTCTCCTGAATTAATTAACTGATTTTTTATAACTATATTTAATATATTTCACTATGACTCATAAGTTGATATAATTTAATCTGAGCCATATTGAGTCATGTATAATTCCTTAACTTACTAATGAATGATATATTTATTCCCATCGTATTCTACGTGATATGGCAACATTTTTAGGTCTTTCCCACTCTAGTGGTGAGGTTTATAAGGTTATGAACATATTTTAAGATTGTATATTGTATTGTATATGGTTTGGAAGCCCCATTTCATGATTTTATAATACTTTCTTCGGGAGACAAAAATGAGGTACGTTGAAGCGCGAGTGTGCAATTCCTTCAATGTGTATTAAAACACATAGACAAGTACATAAAGTATTCTATACTGTATATAGTGTTTATTATTATACTACGAGTTTAAACGATTCATGTTTAAAATTCATCCTATGTTCATTAAGGTCGTAATTAGACTAGTTTATGTAAGGAGACAGCTCAAAATTGTATTGGGATCCCCCTTAACGAAATCTGCTGTTGAGGTCGTACTCATGACGCAATTTTCAGAATATTTCCTCAAATGCCCATCGATCCTACACAGGTGATGACGAAAATGAGGTCCGATCAAAACTATATACATATATATATATATATATATATATATATATATATATTTATATGTGTGTGTGTGTGTGTGTGTGTGTGTGTGTGTGTGTGTGTGTTTAAGCTCTGGCGGTCGCAATTTTTGTTTGACCGTTACACAACTCGTTATTTGAGCGTTTTGTGTGAAACTAAAGATTAAGTTCGTTACTGGCTGAAATTCGACAAGTGGGATGGGTTTTGTGGGGGGGGGGCGTCGAAAATACATATATCTCCGTTATTATGCATCAGATCGAAAAATTGTATAGAACCAATCTTATTCCAAAGGTAATGTTCTATACATGTTGTTATACGTTTTTCTCACTATCTTGATTATTAACGTAGAGATATTTTCATTTTTTAGTTTACGGCCATCAGTAAACTTCCACTTCTGCTCATGTCACATTAACAATAAGATGCTGCATTATGAAGCACACTATTTGAAGCCTGTAAAACAAATATTCTTCTCATTCAGCTTGGCAATCTGTTTAGTTTACGCAGCCCCTGCGTGATGAACGTTTTGGCTAATTCGGAAAGGTTATGTACTGGTAACGACTTCATTCTAGCCCGTGTTTCTAGTGCTAAATAAATTCCTATTGCTTGAATCGAACTCACGACTGTGGGTTTACCAAGTGTAGTGAGACCAACGCCTTAGCACACTTGAGACGTGATGTACTTTGACTTTTCTACTTAGTGCACCTATTACGAGGCTTTACGTCCTCCTGCCTCCTTTCATTTCACATGGGTTTGAAGTTTAACAGTCAGGATTGTCCGAACACTTTTTTTCCCTCAGTAATACGAATTTTCAGTTTCCACTTCTAAATGTATCCTTAGATTCTCCTGCAATAAGCTGCATTGTTGGGAGTCCTTCCTTGATGCACCTCGGTCACTCAAGGCCGACCTCCACGTGTGGCGCTGCATCCGCCTGCAGTTCCTCTTCCGGGATGACATTCTTTAGAATCGTGCAGTTAATGAAACACTATTAACTCGGCTTCTACGAGTTTTATGGAAGCTAGGCTACGGTGTTATTTAGCAATTATTGTTATTTATAGATATGGCTTTATGTAGTAGTTTTGAATGACATACGTAAGACTGTTTTTAGCCGATTTCCCTTTACAAACTCGATATTTAGTCGTTTTATGTAAAATGAAAGATCAAGTTCGTTAACGGCTAAAATTGGACGAGTGGGAGGGGGGTTAGAAGGTATAATTTCGAAAATTTGAAATATCTCCGTTACTGTTCATGGGATCAAAAAATTGTATAGAATCAATTTTATTACACATTAAATGTACTATAAATAGTGTTCAACAAATATTTTCCGTATAATGAATATTAACCAAGATATTTGGATTTTATAGTTTTCCGCTTTCAGCAAACCCCCACTCTTACAAGTGTCATATTAATAATAAGCTGTTATATCATTAACCACTTCACTAAGGTTAAATACCAAATATTGAGTTCAACAAACCTTTATTATACGAGATACAACCAAATACGTTCTGTTGCCCCCCCCCCCTCCCGATCTTTTGTTCTGGGATTACTAAAATCTGATTGATTGAGATAGAGATTATTCTGATTCATTTCAAATTACTCCATTAGCTATAGTAAATAGTTTTCAATAAAATTATTATATTATATTCAGATATATTTCATTAATAATAGTAATTCATTTTTCAGGCCTAGAATAATTCTATCTATTCAGCCCTGCCCTGTTTGTTTACAATTCGGACGCTTTCCTTTGTAGATATTAACTTGTAAATTGACTGAATGATTTCTCATTACCGTTTCTATTTGTTCCCTTAACATTCACGGTATGTAGATTTATCTGTGTAAAACTTCCCATGGGAACTCTGCTTAGTTTACGCACCCCCTGCGTGAATCTTGGGAGAAAAGATCCAATCTTATTTCGTTACAATTCTCAAACAGATCACACCAAACAACTCTCCATCTATGTCCTTTGTTGTTCCTTTGCCAGTTTCAGTGAAATTGCGCTCACTAATCGAGATCATATTTGTGAAATGATTGGATCCGTTGGAAATGAAGGAAAGTAGACGGCGAAGGGGTGTTATTGAATATGATGAGTGAGATAATTCTATTAGCGGTAGGAAGACTGATGCAGACGTCACGATCTGCCTTACCTCGTGCAGCTTGCAATCTGTGCGAACATCATATTATTGCATGCAGGCTGGCATCACCGTCTCACCACCTTGCCCCATTTTGAAATATCATCCTTCAAAGATTATCGCATAGAAACAGGCGATATTTTCTTGGGATTTTATTGAATAACTCAATATCTCCGCTAACTTAGTAAAAAAGGGGGGGGGGAGGTTTCTTTGCACCAAGAGAAATGAATTATATTTCATTGTGTCCACTAAAAGAGTTCCGCCATTCTCTCAGGTGAATGAAAATTCACAAATCCATTATTAAGTCCTATAACTTATAGCGTACGCTTGATAAGGTTCAAGGTATGCGTTTTTAAATTATTTTGTAAAATTGCAGCCACTTTCTGTATGTTCGGTACATTTATTTTTTCTCCCTCAAAATGTGACGTTATTAGTCAATTTCCAATATGTTAATTAAGGACGTACTCATGACATCAAATGTCCATCTTAGGATCGATGGAGATGACGAAAATGGAGTCCCTTCAAAACTATACGAGTATAAGTCTGTAACGCTCTAGCGGACGAATGTTTTGCTTGATCGTTACCAAACTCGAATGTTGTTTCATGTAAAAATGAAGATCAAGTTAACGGCTAAAATCGAACCAGTGAGAGGTGGTGGGGGGAGGGGGTTATTATAGATGTGTCCGTTGCTATGCGTCGGATCAAAAAAGTTTATAGGAAAAATCTTATTTCAAATTTAATATTCTATAAATGTTGTTGCATTTTGTCGCTATCTTAGGTATTTGCATATTTCAGTTTTCGGCCTTCAGTACACCCCCTCCTACTCATGTCGTATTAAAAACAAACTGTTATATTATGAATTATTTTAGTTGAAACCTTAATGCCTAATATTGTTCTCATTGAACTGAGATAAATGCAAATGCAGACAAAAACAGTTGTTTTTTCATTAAACTCTGAATAGAAGCGGTTAACATTTTTTTTGTTCCTTTGGATCTTTCGTTTTTGGCCTTTACGTCAGATGTAGAAATGCTCTAATTAGACTAAGTTTGATTCTGGATTAGTTATGACCCGTCTCAAAGATTACAGACCATATTGGTATTCCTGCTAGCGAAGACTGAAATGGAAAATCACGATATTATTGCCTATTCGATTTCGGCATTTATGCACATATTTAACACTTGAATATTATGTTGTTTAGAGTTATTTTCGTTATTTACACAGCACGTTATATATAGGAACGCTTAGGATGGTAACTATAGCCAATAAGAGAATTATGCATTCTGGTAATGCCATTTGCGTCCCAATTCCTTATAATAAATAAGAATCAATGTAAATACATTGAAAAAAAATAGCACTATCTTTCAGTTTTAATTAAATTGTATACCTCGAATTCGTTTGGTGTTGGATATTAATCACACCCCGTTTTTTTCTGAATGTTTTGAGTACTTTGAATGTATTTTCTAAGGAAATGTAAATCATTAAGAATTTTCTATTTTCTAATGTTTACAATATATATAAATAACTTAATCAAAAAGGCACGGGGTAATCATAGCTTTATCATTGTGGCCTTTATGGTATATTTGTGATATATATTAAAATTGACCCTGCGTTATATTTACGTTGCATACTTTCTATGAACTGAAATGTACTGCTGTATTTATATAATTTCTTTAGGTTTAGGGCTATAATGTATTTTTTTAAATTAGCTCAATTGATGAGATGGAAGCTCGTATGGAAAGAATACTTGTTGACCATAGTTGCTACGTTAGTAAAGAAGCAACATGATACTGGATGTAAAGATCAAAATTATAGATTGAATAAAGTTTTGTTAAAATGAATATCAGGCACTCTCATTATTCGGACTCTAAAGGTTTTGCGAATAAAAAGTCGGGATCCTCAGCTAGACTTTCGGATAATTCTTCAAAACGTTTTAACTTTTATTTTCTATCTTCATCTAGCCTTGAATGGCAAGTTGACAGCAGGAGTTTTTCACGCTCAGACTTTTAACAGTTCAACTTCTTCAGTAAAAAGCAGGAGCTGTCATAAAACTTGAGAGTTTAATCTTTTCGTATTGCTTTACTTCAATAATGGAGTAATTCCTGCGAATTACACTTAATTTTTTAAAGCGTTTAAAACAGTAAACTACTTATATCAATGATGTTAATTCCCGAAACCTCTGATACTAATTAGTGTCAATGCTATAAAACCAAACATTTATACTCGGCAATAATGCAAGCTTTTTAAAATCTTGGCATTTCATTCAGCTGCCCAAGTTAGATTATCTGGGACAATCAATAGACATCCACCTCATTCCATGGCACCAGCTCCTATTATTTCGTATAAATATTATAACAACCCTTACAAAAAAATATCTGAAATCGGGAACAATGACTATAATATTTCGCAGCACTTAAATACACAATAGACCTGATCATTCGAATTTTGCTTTTAAAAGATAAAGGGCAATTATTTCAGCTCGAAAAAAAGTGAAACGTCATTGTATTTTAACGACAATTACAATTTTTTATGCTAACATTCCTTATGGCACAAAAAAAGGCTCATATTACTTGACTTAATGAAGCATTTAACAAAATAAATGTTGTAAGTTAAAATTAAACTTCACAAAATAAAACTCACTTAACACATGGCTTAGGACAGTAATCTGCGTTAAAGCCTTAATCTTAATACGTTTGCTTAATCAAGACTCAAAGGTTCGATTCTCACTCGTACAAAACAATTTTCTGTTCTGAACAACTACCCCCTGGTAGAAAAGGTGGGTTAACCCTAAGATAACCTGCTCCGATTAGCCGTAGTGGCACAAAGTGTAGGTAAATAAATAAACACCAAGCTCAGAATTATACCGTATCATTTAGTCCTAAAGGTCAAGTTCACTAACCCAGAGCCAGGGAAATTGAGGTTTTAAATATGGAATAAAATGTAAAATCGTGAATTTGTCTATTATTATTCCAAGTAGCTACCGATGTATTTTTTTTATTTGAAATCGGCTTGTGAGTTTGTGTGAATTATGAAAAATTTCCAGATATTTCTATCCAATCTTTCTAGCAGATCATGAATTTAGATCAAATATTTACCATACCGTGGTGTTTGAGATGTTTCACAGCAGTGTTTGTTGGAAGTGAAGAATATTTACGTGGAGAGAGAAAAAGACGTCCAATTCTTCACAAATTTTTATATCAGCGCTAAGCGCTTTCGAAGACTATGGTCTCCATCTTCAGAGCTACTTACATGCGCTCATTGGGAAAGACAGCAAGCACTTTGAGATGTTTCTTTGCTCGCTATCAAACGTGATATTTGATGGTTTCATATAAAATTAAAGACCAAGTTCAAATGTATCAATGAACATCTCATACCCAAAATGTTACTCTGTTGTACATAGGCTTCTCGATAGGTGACCAATAGAGAAAATAGAATGTGGGGTCCCGTCATCAGTTTGTAATTGATTTTCGTTCAATCTGCTTAGTTTACGCAGCACCTGCGTGACGGACTTATTGTTTTCATGACACTACAATAAAGTTGAGAGAGTATGCGTCAAACCAAAGCTATGTGACAGGCCTTGGGGAGTTGTGCAGTAGATTTTGCTTTTCATATTTTTTTCTTTTTTTATTCTTGAGTAAATTTAGACTATTTTAGATATGGGTCGTTCTAAACTAGGAGTATGGAATACAACTTAAATTGTTATCAGTTCAATGATTGTCAGATCTACTTATTTAACCGTCCTGTGAGAACACTTTTAAAATAAAATTTTTGTTCCAGCCTATATTGTACCATAATGCAGGTAACAAAGAGAGAACAGCTATGAAGAAAGAGGCTAAATATATTCTATACTTTTAATCCATACTTTACATCAGCCCTTCTCTTTATAAAAAGGTTTTGTGAACTTTGCATGCTCCGCTAAATTCTACCAAAAATAACTCAGCCTTCGGCTTAGCGTGTTACTCCTATTATATAAATATTCATAAAATATTAGTCAGTTTAATAAAGTAATTTATTAGTTACTTTTTTTTAGAAGATAAAAAATAAATGTCATTGTTATTTTCAGGGAATCTTTGTAAAACTTCAGCTTCCATAAAACAAGGTACTTTGTCCAACGTGAATTTTCATTGGTTGAAGTATTTTGTTTTGTTAGTCCTATTGAGTTTTATTTGATATGATTTATATATATATTTTTTTTAGTAATGTTATGGCATTTCTTTGTTTTCCACATACTAATTTTATTTGTATTACTTATATATTTCTTTAAAAAAGGGCAATCCTACTGTCGGGGTCATATCAATATCCAAAAATCCTTCATCCTCTATACCTTTAACACTATCAACTTGTTTTAACTTCATCTGTAAAGATAAATAATTTACTTTATGAAGAGTCAATTAATTGTACTATGTGTATATTTGACAGTTTTCATTTTATTTTTTTAAACTCTTTAGTGACTAATGTATAAACAATATCTATTGATATACAAATTTATTCACTAGTATTTCAGATTTATTTTCTTGTTTTTCTTTTTAGCAATGCTAAACAATTTTTTTCTTGAAATCAGTGAGATGGGCGAAGCATGACAATTTTGCAAGACTCACAGATCCTCTGGTATTCGTTTAATATTTAAGAAATATCCTTAAACGTTACCTACCGAGAAAATTTCTTATTTTTATGTGTATAACTTGTTTTATCATGGCACTATCTTCTCAATAACTTTTTTTTATTATTATTCTGTGAAATCCGACTTATAAAACTCCTATCGGAATAACTATTGACCCAACACGATATATTTGAGTAAGTCCGAATTGGAAGAAATATTTATTTTCCATTAGTTTCCATGATAAATGATTCATTTGAGTTATTGTAATTGCGTCATAAGTTATTGAAAAGGATTAAAAGGTTAGATTTTATGAATATAAATCGTAAAAAAATTGAACAAATGTGGTGGCTCTTTAAAAATGATGAATATACAGTACATTAAAAAGTTATAAAATGACTATATAATATTATTATATAGTATAAAATTGTCATACGTTGATGACATTGTGCTATTGAACTATGTTGTTTTGTTGATAATATGTTAATTGTCGTAAATTGAGACATTTGAATAATAAAAATACATTTTTTCAATGTTTAACATGAACTGATTATTTATTGTGCAAATCCGAATAAGTTGCTATTTATATATTAACAAACAAATGAAAATAAATAAATAAGAAAAAATGCTTGCCTTTTATCTCGATCAAATAATTTTGCTTGCTCCGTAAATTATATTTTTTATTTTAATGTTTGTGAGTGAATATATACGTAATCATATAATTTCTATAATCACATAAAATTAGATTCCATTAAATATTCTATTTATAATAAAAAAATAATACATTTTCAGTTCGCTTACAATGAAGCCAGAAAGGTAATACATAGATTATCCGCTCCGTTAAATGTGAATATTATTTTTTAATCGTAACTTCGAATTTTGAAAGCTTCATAAATCACTCGTCTGAGAGTCAGATTGCAAACCCAACCTTGACACGTCGACCCTTAAGTTTTAGTTGAATTTTTCAGGGCTGATAATGATATATAGAGTTAAACGGTGGGAATGTGCTCTGATATTCTATGTGTAGTTTTAGTTGGAAAGAGCGAGAAAAGGCTGCATTAGAGCTACATCTATTTTTATCAATTTACAAAAATATCTCAGTTTCTTAGGCCAGTTCTTATCTCCACTTTGTTCATTCATAGCCCCAGACTCTCGCCACAAATATAAATAGATTTACATTATCATATATGTGTTTTTCCCCCATGAACAATTACTCCTACACAAGGAGTTTCTTTCACCCGTGATATCGTGAGATATTGTAGGCCATTAATCATGGAAGACGTCAGTTTTTGTTGTCTTTCTGTCACGTCTAAATGTCCAGATCTTGATATCTAATAGCGTAGGAAGAATACTCCATGCGTAGAACTAAATCTATAGTGATTTATTCGTGTTATGTGTCTAAGAAATATTGTTAATATGTATCTATCACGCACGACATTGTAGCTTGCATGTGAGCTGTCGTCTTAAGTATTAATGTCAAAGCTAAGAAACGTGTTTCATTCGTGAAGCTTTTATCTATCCGGTAATCTCTTTGATGCGAATATTTCAAAAGATGTTGTTTATTTCAAAGAATCCGTAAACTAAAACCTCGTTGGGAAGAAAAAATGCTATAAGTAAAGTGCCAAAGAAATGAGTAAAAGTATAAGTAAAGTAAAGAAAAACCATGGCAATAATAACACGATAAAATACTATTAAGAAGAAATGTTGTAAGTATTAATGAATGTCTTCGAGAAATATTGTTACTATAGTAGTAATTGAGTTAACATGAAATACTTTTAATTCCAGTATATGCTATATTTGGCAGAGCATACATAAACACCTATGCACAATAAAAATTTATTACGTTTCATTCGTACGTATTTTGTGTTTGTTCAGTAGTAAGTCATTGAAAGATGCCATTTTGGAGTTAAGATAATGCTTTGAATTGCTTATAATAATTATGCGTTACTGTGGGAACGATTCAATTCATCTCATTTCATTTAATAATCCTTGACTCCGACACGCTTAAGTAAGCCTCATACAGAAGATTTAACTGTCACTTCGTACTTTTTTATATTTTGAAGTGTTAATAATTACTTATAAAAAAGTATAGGCACGAATTCTCCAAGAATTGTGTAAGATAATAGCTGATGGCGTGAAATAAGTTGTATAAATGCGGAGAATTAGTTTTGTAATAAGGAGGTTGAATTTTACCACGTTACGTTGGCATATGTTTAGCATAAATGTTTATAATGTGAGATTATTGTAGATGAGCGTGCTGGCATGAAGCTATAATTCGCGTCGAATGCGACAGACAATAGAAGTTTCCTAGCCTCAACCTTGGTCCCTATACCCGTCCGTTTGTTCCACATTCTGGCCGACCTTCCAAGCTAATCTCAGCGGGATCCATCTTCTTACTGTATAAAAACCCGGAGAAGATTTTTCAACATTTCAAAAAGATAGACTCGTGATTCTGGCTCCGAAACTAAGGTACAGCACAACGGTCAGCAGACGTTGTCACGGACGGTACATTTCCTCAAATCTTCTATAGTTATTAGCATCGTTAGCGGTCCTCAAAACGTTTTTCTCAATATTAAAAACTTCTTGGGAGCAGTCTCGGGCTAGAGTGCACCCACTTACCTTTGTTGCTTACTGGATATTCTTCGCTATTTTGCTAAGGCGTTATTTCGTAGACCTCTTCGTCTAGCAGGTCTCCCTAGGACTCCAAACAGTCGCAGATCCCTAACTGGGACAAGGCTCAACTCTATTCTTCTGAAAAGCAGAAGTTCTTCTTTTCCGGAGAAGGTCCATAACTATAATTTGCTAATAGAACACCAAATGACGATGAATTTGTAATCTCCTTTCTATGACCCGGGAGTTCAAGGGATTCTTCTTCTGAAAATTAGTGGAAGAATGACTAGACTAACATGATGATGTAAATATTAAACTGTTGTATCATTAGTACGAAAAACAACGAGGAACAAATACGGTCCAGTTCAAGCAACATTTTAAAACTGACTTTTAATGCAATTTTCTTATCAATAATAAATCGTCAAGATTCTAAGGTCCGAATGTCTGCTCCATTTTCACTAATTTTTGGGGACTCTGCAGTCTCCGTTCACAGTGTGTCAGAAGAAGTGTTATTATAAGTCACAAGGACTAAGTTTTTTTGCCTGTCGCCCATTTGTGTATTTTGGTCGCCAAACCTATAGTAACACTTATGATGATGGACCACCACAGCAAGGAGACTTAAGGATTTCCAAAAGTTAGTGGAAAAGACGATGGCTGGTGAAGGCATTCACAATTCGAGTTTTGGTGACATCTCGTAGATAAGATGTTTGAAGAAGTGTTATCATTAATCTTTGAAAACATATAAAATGTTCAGTTAGAATAGAACATTAGTGTTTCTAAATTTTAGCGCAATGTATGTTGGTCAGCGAGTTGGTATTTGCTTCAGATATCAAGTTCTTTTTTCTTCCTTCTTCCTGTCCTATCCTTACATTGAAATCCCCACTCCAGAAGATTTTTATCCCGATCCTTTAGACTCCCGACACTAGAGGAGCCTTTTAAGCCCCTTCGATTGGTGACTGAGCGGTGACTTCTGCTTGCCTTAGGGAGTGGTCACCAGGAGGTAGCGGCGCGACGAGCCAGCAACAGCTGTCTGTAGTGACCACGGTCTGGGGAGTGACCACCTCCACCCAATCAGAGGCTGCCTTCGGAACCGGCAAACCCACTGCACCACCTCAGGCCCCGCCCCCCCACTACTCCACCACCCCCAACTACAGGCACTCCAGCCCTGGGTGAGTCTATGCACTTATTATGCACTAACACTACGCCTA
Source organism: Riptortus pedestris (assembly GCA_019009955.1). NCBI lineage: Eukaryota > Metazoa > Arthropoda > Insecta > Hemiptera > Alydidae > Riptortus > Riptortus pedestris. The sequence goes on along the minus strand of CM032232.1, from coordinate 103,605,713 downwards.
CATGTAACCTTTGTCTTATAGTTTTGTGTAAGGAACTCTAGAGAGTTTCCACCGGATGCTTTTGCATTACCAGGTCAGACCTACTGACAGTGTTAGATTCCTAGAGTCATATTTAACCAAGAGCTGAGACCCTGCAAATTCATCATCGAACTATTGGATCCTTACGCTCTTTTGATCCTGATAGAGATATGCCACTCATAATAAACACTTGACGTATTTGATAAATGCAGTTCCTCTACACGCAGGAACAAAGTAACATCATAAAATGTACTTTCTTTTTAAATGTCTGGACTTGAAGAATCTAACACCCCACGTCAAGTAGATGGTTCCACAGTAACCGTACTAAAGGTTATATTTTTGTGTAATAATGGTTATTAGGCAAATTGGCCACCAAAATGTTTATATTAACTAAACTCTGACCTCTCTCTCTCTTTCACTCTTTTATTTCTTTCTCGATCTTTGAACACATCTCCATGTGTCTGGAGAAATGTCCTGATCCTAAACAATGGGATCAGAATCACTCACTGAAGAGGTATGTATCGTCATCCAAATTCATTCACATCATGTTCATGTATTAGTTAGTAACTATATAGCAATTATTTACAATTGTCATCACATCGGACACGAAGCACCTGAGAAATCCTTAATGTGCATCCTATAAAGTCTTGTGTTTACAGTGTCAATTATAAAATGGCTTATGATGTCGAATAAGATCTTGTGAACGTTTGAGATTTTGAGATATCTGAAGTGTCTGTCAAGTTGTTGACAAACTCATTGATTATGGTATCAATTGGGATTATTGTACTGAAGTTATATGTATTCTGAAAACAAATAGCTTAATGTTTACTTTGAAGTGATTATGAAAATACACACGGTATAAGTATGAACCAATGTGTGCAATCTGTGTACAATACCAAGAGTTGTAGATTACATTCATATAGAATTATATCTGCTTTATTATTGGGAATCTTGAACTTCCTGTGCTTCATACAACATATTTGGGTGGACATTTTGAAAACAATTTAAGTCATTTTAGTCCGTTGAGAATTATAAAGTGTCCTTGTCAAGACCATAGGTTGACTAGATCTTGTGTCCGGTAGGGGACATCATTACTGACTTTATCATAGTAATGAACACGTGTAACGTTCCATGAAGCTTGTCGGCTATCTTCTGTAGATATTTTACATCAGTTTAATACGAAGTGTTCAAAATAAAAGCATTACATTCACCATAACCACCTTCAGTACGCTTTCTTCTCTTCAGAAAATGGTGAGATAAAGTTGTATGAGATAAGGGTCTGATTTGATATAAATTTAATGGAAGTCAAGATAAAAATGGTGTCAGGTAAGAGGCATAAGATTTTTCTGAATTGTTTACGTATTACTGCAATTAAAAATGTATAAAGCTGTGGATTATTTCAGATTGACATGATTTGGATTTCTTTATGGATGAGGTGCAATTATTGGGGGGGGGTTCAAATTTGGAATTTGTTTGGTAGGATTCTGGTCCTAACATAAAAACCTGGTGTCACTTAAATAACTATAATCACAATACAAAGAATTTCATTTTCAACATGGGACAACGTTTTTTTTATTGTGGGAAGCATCTTGCTTAGTGCACAATATCATTCTCTAATATACAATAATAAATTGTTTCACCAATAACCTAGATTTTGAGATTTGGAGATACAAATATATTCTTAAATGAAAGCCATACTAACTGGTTTCCATTTTTTTTCTCCATTTATTTTAGTGAAGCAAGTAAATGTATTCACCTTCCTTGGATAAATCTTCCGTGCTATTGTTATAATCTTAGTTATTCCCAATCGGACAAGGTTTTTCAACACGCGACTGTTCAATTACTTACTTACTAGGGAATATGAGAGATCCTTTTATTGTTTTGTTTTCACATATATTGTTCATTATCTTTACAAAACTCTGAGAATGTATGATTTAATGAACGACTTGGAATCGCTGAATATATTATGAATACCATTTCTTAGGAAAATCCATTGCAATTTGCTTTAATAAAAGCCAGACACGTTTTCGTAATGAGGAATATTTTCCCAATGCCTCATAAATCACCTGAAGACTCGTGGAATAGTTTGATTTATGCCAGTAGAAAAATGCAAATGAATCTCGTTTTTAAAATGAAGGCAAATTACACTGTAAATGTAAACAGGTCTGTTTGTTGACGTCAAGTGACAGGACATTCATCGTTCGCAAACATATTCCTAATCTCCTGTATCTTATGCAACATGAATGATGGTAACCTCTGTAACCGATATGCAGGAAAGAAAATGTTCTCTGCAACTCATAAGGTGGAGTGTAAACGCTCTACAATTCCGATAAGGTTGGGGTGGAAATGTCTTCTAGATTCCACAGGCAGGAGCAAATATATACACTGCTACCGACAGACTAAAGTCAAATTGCCCTAGGCGACCGATAGGTACGAATGCACCCTCTGCAACCCATTGCCTGGAGTGACAATGCCCTCTGCAACCCATTAATTGGAGTGAAAATGTCCTCAGCAACCCATTGCTTGGAGTGACAATACCCTCTCCAACCCATTGCAAGGAGTGATAACTTTCTGGAGTTAGTGTACCATGTCCACTCCAACCCAGTCCTTTTAGTGGCATTGTCCTTTGCAACCCATTGCCTGGAGTGATTTAGCCCTCTGCAAACCCATTGCCTGGAGTGACAATTCCCTCTGCAACCCATTGCCTGGAGTGACAATTCCCTCTGCAACCCATTGCCTGGAGTTAGTATACAATGCACCACTCTCCAACCCATTCCTTGGAGCGGAAAGCCCCGTGCACCCCATTGCCGGGAGTGACAATGCCCTCAGCACCCCATTGCCTACAGTTATTGTACAATTCACTCTCCAATTCATTTCCTGGAGTGACATTGCCATCTGCAATCCATTGCAAGGAGTGATAATGAATGCCCTCAGCAACCCATTGCCTGGAGTGATAATGCTCTCTTCAACCCATTGCCTAGAGTGACGATTTCCTCTCCAGCCCTTTGCCTGGAGTGATTTTGGCCTGTGTAACCCATAGCCTGGAGTGATAATGCTCTCTTCAACCCATTGCCTGGAGTGACAATTTCCTCTCCAACCCATTGCCTGGAGTGACAATTTCCTCTCCAACCCATTGCCTGGAGTGATTTTCCCATCTGCAACCCATTGCCTGGAGTGATAATGCTCTCTTCAACCCATTGCCTGGACTGACAATTTCCTCTCCAGCGCTTTGCCTGGAGTGATTTTGCCCTCTGCAACCCATTGCCTGGAGTGATAATCCTCTCTTCAACCCATTGCCTGGAGTGACAATGCTCCCTGCAATAGATAGACTGCAGTGAAGTCGTATCCAAGCTCTAAGGTTTACGGACCTAGGAGGTAAGCTGCTCCCTTCCTCCAGGAATAGAGAAAAAATAGAAAAAAATCCCCAATAAGAAAAAGGTTTGTAGGTAAAGCTGGAGGGCTCTACCTGACATGCGGGTCTATGTCTGGCCCACCCTCGCCGGCAGGCTTCCTTTCACACAAATATCTCCTCTTAATGGCGCTACTGCAAAAATATTCCAGAACTCCCAGAATGACTGTAATGATATAATTCCAAAGAGGTATAGTTTGGTTTTGATGCAAGAGACACACGAAATTCATCTGGTTTCTTTTCTTTCAAGAAGAAAGGAAAGCAACCACTTTCAGACAATGCCATTTCTCTTCATTTGTGAATTCATAAATTTCGAGTTTATAATAGTTAAAATTTGGGCCACATGATCGAAATTATTCTCTTTCCAAACCAAACCCTGTTAACATTGATTAGTGATGTTTCAATGAATTAGAATCAGCTATAATACCAATAATTACTTAACATTTATATCTTTTAAATTGTAAAGTGTTTTGAAAGATGTTATAAAGATAAAAAATGATAATTTTCTAAACATAATAAAATTCTGTTAAATAAATCTTCGTAATTATTACATTTACATGAGCAGATTAAGTATGTGCGTTCATGGTACATATAACGTAATTGGAAATAATGTTTTCTTGGTTTTTAAATTTCTATTCTTCTAGAATATTTTGATTATTAACTTAATTTATACATATATCTTCAGAGAGTATTTCGTGACGGGTATTCTTAGCCACGCATGGATAACATCTGTGTAACGAACAAAAAAAAAAAAATTAATAATATGTAAGTACTAATTAAGAAAAAGTTATTAGAGTCTTAAGCTTAGCTAATGCATGATTGTGACTTGGAGTTTGCTTTCGATTGTCATAAATATTTAATTTATCATTTTAAATAAAAAGATAAGAGTTAATATTTTCCAATCGGTATAATGGGTTAGTAACGTTGCATTCCGCCTGAACTCTTCTGCCCAATAATGTCTATAAATCAAATGTTTACTGTGTAGCTTTGGAGATAGTTTCCAAGATAGTTAGGTTTATTTATATAACTTACTCATATAGAATTCAATTCTCTCCCCAATTTCGTTGTTCATTGATTGGCCGTGGCCTGGTAATTGCGGATGTGATATCAGCGATCCATAGTCTGCCTGCAAATCCTCAAATAAATATTTAAGTTCATGGAAACCCATCCTGGATCCCAAAACAAAGCGAAAATACTCCCTGAATAATTGATTCCCTGGCCCTTTCATTTTTGTAATGAAATCGGAAAATGATATTGTATGTTTTGATCATGACGATGACTACAATCGATTCTTTTTGACCCGAATGAAATAATTATTAGGTTAATTTTAGAATGATTTTCTAGATTCATAAGAATTGGAAAAAACTCCGCAACATTGAAGTTATGGTTGATCGAATCTTGGGATATGAATTTAGGTAAAAGTCGATTAATACTTCCTAAAGCATTTAGGATCTTATTTTTTCAGCTTTTAGCTTCTTGTAAGTTAAATTTCTTCTATTATGAAATGGTTAATCACATTCCTTGTGCATTACAGCAGTCATTTATACAATCACTTAATCAGAAATGTAAGGAACAGGGCAGATTATTAAAGGTGCATTCAGAACTCCGAGAAATCCTGGAAGAATAGAATTATTTTTATAATGAATATCAACTAATAGCATGCCATTCATTCAAAATTACTTTTTAAGCAAATATTTGTATTATATTTATTCTGTATTCTGTAGATATCTGATGTAGACTGGTTGTAGTTTGTATAAATCAGATCGTTATCAGATGTCTACTGTAATCTGACTGCAGTTAGTACTAATCAGATCGTAATTAAATGTCTGCTGTAGACTGATTGTAGTTTGTATAAATCAGATCGTTATTAGATGTCTACTGTAATCTACTGTAGACTGATTGTAGTTTGTATAAATCAGATCGTTTATAAGATGTCTTCTGTAAACTGACTGTGTCTGTATTAATCAGATCGTCATTAGATGTCTACTGTAATCTGACTGCTGTTAGTACTAATCAGATCGTAATTAAATGTCTGCTGTAGACTGATTGTAGTTTGTATAAATCAGATCGTTTATTAGATATCTTCTGTAACCTGACTGTAGTCTGTATTAATCAGATCGTCATTAGATGTCTACTGGACTGATTGCAGTTTCCTGTAAATCAGATCATTATTTGATGTCTACTGTAAACTGATTGTAGTTTGTATAAATCAGATCGTTATCAGATGTCTACTGTAAACTGATTGTAGTTTGTATAAATCAGATCGTTATTAGATGTCTTCTGTAATCTGACTGTATTCTGTATTAATCAGATCGTTATTAAATGTCTACTGGACTGATCGCAGTTTGATTAATTCAGACCGTTTATTAAATGTCTACTGTAGACTGATTGTATTTAGTATAAATCAGATATTTTATTAGATGTCTACTGTAATCTGGCTGTAGTCTGTATTAATCAGATCGTTATTAGATGTCTACTGGACTGATTGCCGTTTTCTGTAAATCAGATCGTTATTAGATGTCTTCTGTAAACTGATTGTAGTCTGCGTTTATCAGATTGTGTATTAGATGTCTACTGTAAACTGATTGTAGTTTGCATTAGTCAGATCGTTTCTTAGATGACTACTGAACCAATGTGAATGAACTTTATTGATATAAACATTGGGGGTAAATATTTACCAATATGTTGATACTTACAACTCGTTATTCTAGTAAACTCTGTACTGGCAAACACCTGTTGACATTTGGCAGCACCCCATACTTGATGGAATAAAACCTCGGCGAGAAAGAGACAGAGAGGGTGGGAGGAGGTGAAGGCCCCTGAGGAAGTAGCGGGTATCGGAGTGAAAGGTCGTACTCTAGGAATCTAGGTCTCTCTGATGCAATAGCACCCAGGTTGGAGGCTAGAGAGCGGTAGTCATAATCCACATCAACAGCATCATAATCTATCGACATTTTCACCACAAGTCCTAGATATCAGTGATTGAGCATATAGTGAAATATTGATTATCAGTTGCCCGATTATTGCTCGTAGGGATTAACAGTATCTATTGTATCAGTAATCAACTTCGTGTTTCTTCAGTAGTTTTTTTTTTTTAGATTTTTTATCTTATTGAGAATATTTTTCATCCTGCATTCAAATGCATTTGGTAATGTGCGATATGTACAATACAATAATGACACACCATCACTCTTGACAGTAGCCACACCATTTCACCACAATAATCCTCTCCCTGCCTGGTAAAGGAGTCAAGAGCTAAGGAGGAATGGCACTTGAGAAAAAAATAAGCCACCGCTATCACTTCACTTTACACTTATAGGAGATCCCTGGGCCATTGTCTCTTGAGGTGCCGTGGAGGGGAATAAGGATGAGTGGTACTGGAAAGGGCTAGAACCTCTGGATTAGGATGATTGGATAGCCTGCTGTGGAATTTCTGAATCTTAAGGGAATTAGGTCCTTTACAAATTGGATATTAAGATCTGAGAGTGTGTTTTGTAACATAATATGGAGCATCTACTATCGTGCGCAGGACCTTGGATTGGAAGGTTCTTTAGTAGTAGCTGTCATACAGAGAGCATGTGTGAATCTTCAGAAAGGAACAATCCTCCGAAATCGTATTGTTTTGAAGAATGTTCTGGCAACAAGTTAAACTTAAGTAAGTTCAAACATCTTAGGAGATGCGTCAACAAGTCCTAACTAACCATTGATGATTGTAAAAGAATTTACAATTGCAAGCCTTATGCAAAACCAAGAGCAGTCAGACAATATAATTCTACACAAAGCTATGAAATTTACAGGTGCTGTACCTACAGAGAACTACGAACATTCCTACACCAGTTGTTCCAGTAAGAAAAAAACAATGCAGCTGCTAGTATTACTCAAAGTCCCAGAAACATTTCAACAAGTACGTTTTTCACAAACCAAGAAAGTTATGGAAGCAAGTCCTACTCAAAAAACAATGACAGCAAGTACACTAGTGTGGCAGAAGTGATGCAGCAAATGGTTTTACTCATAACCAAAAAACTTACAGTAAATTAAGTTCTTTACAAAATCAAGAAATTTGTTGGAACATGGCTAACACAAACCAAGTTGCGACAAGTCCGCTATTCCAGAAAAGCTGCGATTGCAACTAAGTTATGAGAGCAAATCCTTGACTGAATTCAGCATCTTACTACCCCATCATCTAAATAACTAATTAGTGTTGCTAAACTATAAATGTAGTCCTTAAGAGTATCAGTCAGTCTTGCTGAGCCGAGATAGAGTTGGAAGAGCACATACCTGGCTGGATGGATGGTCACCAAAAAAATGTCGGGGAGGCTCTCCTCTCTTTTGGACTTGGGGGCAAAAAACGCCCCTCAAATGCCACCGGAAATCCCTCTCCCGCACACATAAGATCAGCCTGCAGGTAAACAGACGTCATCAGATCACCTTCACTCATTGTTACAAGCTGCTCTTCCCATGCATGTATTGTCTGCAAGTATTTGATTGATTTCTCATCGTATTATGACTGACGTTTCGATTAGTATGAATGGTCGAGGGAAATATTACAGTCTGATCTTACTCTATACTGTTCCTATTTATTTTACCCAAGGAGAAGGATTTTAGCTAGTATTCAGATCTACCTGTTTTAGTACTTTAGTTATCATGTCTAGGACAAATGAAATGTTGATATCTCTGGAATATGGTAGAGGAACCAATTGATGAGGATCAATAAAAAGTATCAATCATCTACTATTTTTTTTAATTTTATACAAAGTGCACTTTCAGAGTCAGCGCTCCATCGTCAGTGCCTGCTGACAAACAAATACCTTAATGTAAGTAGGATGAAAAAATTGTTGGCTACACTTCCACTATAATAATTTATTAAAACGGCAGAGCGCTTTCGATGCTGTGCATCATCGTCAGTGTCCGAAGGTTTTAATAAATGATTAGAGTGGAAGCGTAGCCAACAATTTTTTCATCCTACATACATTAGAAGTCACTTCCACCTGCCAGAATACCAACTCAAAAACCTCAAGTCAATCTAACAATCATAGCATGGCTAGCAGGTTAAATAACAGTCACAAAAAATAAAGATAAAAGCAGGATAAAAGCAATAGACCATTTAATAAATAGTCAGCTAATAAAATTAAAAAAGTTAAAAACGATAATTGTATGTCAAAGATATAACTTAAAATCTATAAACTATAAGTAAAATTAAAAAAAGTCCGTCACGCAGGGGGCTGCGTAAACTAAGCAGATTTCCCTCGTGAAGTTTAGTAATAGATAAATATACATACTGCTAACACAACACCGTGAATAAATACAAACGGAAATAAGAAATGTTTCATCCAATTTCAATAGCCTGCCGACAGGAAGCGTTAGGTTAGAAGTAAACAAACGGGTCCCGCCTCACACCGGAAAGAAAAACAATTACTGAAATATATCAGAATATAACACATTAATTTTATTGAGAACTATTTACTTATCTAGTACTGTAATTAATAATGAGTCAGAATAATTGTTATCTCAATCAATAAAATTTTAGTAGTCCAAAACTTTAAGATGGGGGGGGGGGAGTCACCAGTACATATTTGCATGTATCTCGTATAATAAAGGTCTCTTGAATACAATTTTTGGTATTTAAACTTCCAATAATGTGATTTATTATTTATCAGAGTATTGTTTACGTAACATGAGTAGAAGTGGCGGTTTGGTGAAAACTGAAAAATGCAAATATCTCGGTTAATATTCAAGATAGAGAATAAATGTATATAACAATATTTATAGTACATTTAATTTGTAATAAGATTGATTCTGTATAATTTTTCGATCCGACGTATAGTAACGGAGATATTTCGAATTTTCGAAAATCCTCCCTTCTAAACCCCCCCTCCCACTGGTCCGATTTCAGCCGTTAACGAACTTGATCTTTCTTTTTACATAAAACGCTTAAATATGAAGTTTGGTAAGGATTAAACAAAAATTGCGACCGCTAGAGCGGTAACAGACAAATATATATATATATATATATATATATATATATATATATATATATATATATATATATATAGATATATATATACAGTTTTGAACGGACCTCATTTTCGTCATCTACTAGGTAGGATCGATGGACATTTGAAGAAAAATGTCGAAAATTCCGTCATGAGTACAACCTCAATAGCTGATTTCCCTTAAGGGAAATCTGCTAAAACAAACTAAAAGAATTACAGATAGGAAAACTATATTAACGTATCACAGTGGGACCTTCTTCTTAACTAATATGAATTTTATTTTCCGATGGGAAAATAAAATCTATTTCTTGCTCTCAAATCTCTATTAAAAGTAAGCCTGATTGGTGCACTGATTGTAAATTACAAAAGATTTTAGTACGACGTCGGAACACATCATCAAATTACACGAATCACATGTTAAGATATTTCCAAATCACATTACTTTTTCTTAAAAAAGATCCATGTTTTTTTTTTTTTCACAATTATAACAATTCTATTGGCTAGAAGTATAAAGGAGGAAAAACCTTCAATTGCTAGTTACAAAAGTCCTTGGTCTGAAGCTCATACAAGGCTGCAATTGCAGTCGTCGGAAAGCAACTTCCATATCTGACGAGGTTTGTTCCCTCGCTGTGAAGCTAAAAGCTTGGCAACCGCCCCGGCTGTGGATTTATTAAAATCAATACTGATTTGAAATTTAAATGAATGGTTTCTTATTCATACAGATTTAGTTGGAAGGTTTCTCTGCTAGGAGCTCTTGTGTAATTTCCTTTGTACCGTTTAACTCCGCTTTATAACAATCACTAAATCCATTTCGAAAGCCAGAAAATCTTAACTTGTTGTATGTTTTGTACTGAATTATTGCTTTCAAATCAAAGGGTAACTCTCCTAACTCAGGACTGATTTAAAAACAGAATAGTATTCTAATTTATATCTCTAGTTATAGAATCATGTATATTTGATGACCTTGCCAGTCTCATTACAGATATCCAAAATCGTCGCAATAAAATAATGAAATGAATTTTGCTTGTTTGCATTATTTAATTTCATCTGCTTTTTGGATAAGAGGATATAATTAGCTTTTTTACAATTTTTACACGAAACCGAAATAAAATGTTATTAAATAACCGTAATGGGACGAGTCATCTGCAGGTTGCCACCGGTTTCAAGCCAGGATGGGACTAAGGATTTTATTTAATAAGTTCCTCACTAGATAAATTTCTATTGCCCATTCGTGGAATTAAATTCGGCACTCTAGGTTTACCATGTGAAATTATGTCCAACTCCTTAACTCACATGGCCAACGCCTGAGCCTTATCACTAATCTAACCATTAATAGACTAATTTTCCTTTCATGAGCATATCTACTTTTTAAACATATGATCTAGCAGAAGCATTGTTATTTCCTTGTACATTTTCCAGCACCCTTAAGATTTTGGATCCTTTGGGAAAATGTGTTACCTGTATGTATTTCTACTTGTGTTTTTTTAATCTTGATTAAAAGGTTTCATTAGAATTTTGCAGTTCAGAAATTATTTTACTAAATATTCATAGTTTCCCTTTTAAGAATTTAAAAGCTCAACCACAAACAACAAAGAACTTTTTACCTCAAAGTAAATTGACTGCATTATTAAAGATGTTTTTCCTAAATTAATACAGTTTAATCAGCTTACCAGCAAGAATTATCTGAAGGTAAAAAAGCATTAAGTGTTATCAGCAAATAAAGTTATTATTTAGATAATTTTATTTATTTGGAGCTTCGCAGCTTGGCGATGTTGCTCATTAAAAAAAACTGTAAAAAAAACCAAATATTTAAACTTGAAAAACGAAAATAAAACTACATAACTCATTAGAAATTGAACAGGAAAAACTAAATTTAACACAAAACAGAGATAGAAACAAAAAACAGAATGGAACAAAAAAGAGAAATAGATAACAAAATCGGAGCACAAAACAGAACTGAATCGGGAAATATAAATGGAACACAATTACAAAATGGGAAACAAGAAACAGAAATGAAACACAAAAACAAAATGGAAAACAAAAAACATAAATGGAACACAAAAACATAATGGAATACAAAAATCAGAAATTGATCATAAAAACAAAATGGGAAACCAAAAACAGAAATATAACACAAAAACAGAAATCGAACAATAAACAGAAGTCGAACAAAACAATGGAACACACAAAAGATAGAATCCAAAACTAATTACAAAAACTAAAAAGTGAGAAAAACAAAAAGTAAAAAGAGATTAGATGATTTTAGTGTATACGTAGTACATATGCTGAATATACATTGACTTTAACAAATAAGTAAAATAAATTGCCAGAATAAATAGTTAACGTTCATGAAATATGGGAGTCTATGTACATCAAGCAAAAATATTGGAGACTGGTATAATATACACATTCATCTATAAAAATATGACCAATACTTTGGGGGTTAAGCTGAATATCGACAAGCAATTAACATGAAACGCGAGTAGTTTCAGGAAATATAGGGTGTTAATGACATATCGATCCTTTGGCAAAAATGCAAACACGCCATATCGATAGGTCAAGGTGCGTCACCATTGATTAGCTTCCCTTTCCTGCTCTTTATCAATGAATGATTCTTTCGTTATCTGCCCTAAATCATGACAGGCACCGTCTCATATCTCCTGGGCTTAGATCACTCATGTTCATTGAAGACTGTTTTTGTAAATTTACTACTTGTTCTCAACATAATTGTTGTTTTAATTAGAAGTATTTTTAGTGTTCGATTATCTTGGGTTAACTGTCGTTTGTTACGTTTTTTAAGTAAGTAAAATGGAAAAAAATTGATTTCTTTTTACTTCACCATTTGGAAAAAATCTTATCATGAATGACTCGCACCCTTGGAGAAAATCCTAAATATTTCAGTAGTGTCTATATAGCTTAGCTTATTTCAAGGCTTTGGACTTATTATGACGATTTTTGTTTTAGAACATTTTTCCCTACTATTTTGCACGGGGACGCAATTGTCATGCACTTTATGCACACAAGGTGCTGCAAAAATTAAAGTGATTTTGCTCAAAACACCCCCTGCAAAACCACTCTGATATGATCCCACATTCTACTGTCTATTTCTTTCGTAAGCCTCTGTAAACAGGACTTGAATTAAACTAGACGCGAGATTAAGTTCTAATCGTTTGTATAGAAGTGGTAATGACTAAATACTGAAAAACTAAAAACAAATATATGTGAAGATATTCTGATTAAAGAAAAAAATAGGTAGACTCGTTATATACCTCGTCGATCGGAGTAATACAATAATGGAGATATTTCGAATTTTATACGTAACTTCTCACCCCCACTCCTCCTAGTCCGATGTTAACAATACGTTTCATTTCAGGTTAAAGTAAGAGCATTCTTGATCTAGCGGATTATTGCTAATAAGACATGAGTAGGATTGTGAGTTAACTAAAGGCTGAAAACAGAAAAATTCTCTGTTAATCTTATGAGTTCGAGAATAACAATTGTAACAAATTCGTTCACTATTCAATTCAACGCAAAATAAAGATGTTTCTAATATTTTTATGCCGCATCTTCTGACCTCTCACCAACCTGCTAGTCCGATTTCAGCCATATTGTTATTTAATGAGCATCACGTCATTATTATTACCGCAGTACCTGACTTTCCTTCAGTAACACCTTCCCCCCCCCCGCCTTCTACACATGTCAAATTAACAATAAGGGGTGATGTTATGAAGCACATTATTTGAACCCTTAATACCAAATATTGTTCTCATTGAACTTTTACTTTTTGAGATAAATGCAAATATGTGACGCACAATCGAAAACAGCTTAGTTAACGCAACCCTTCGTGACTGACTTTTTTTTTTGTATCATCCCAGCTCGTGAAAAATCAGTTTAGTTTACGCAGGACTTGCGTGACTGCCCCTTCCGATTGAACATCCCATCCTGCTCGACGAGCGGAGATGGTTTTTCCTCCGCTGTCCTTGTCGGCAGACATCGTGTATGTAGAGCACGTCTACCCAGAGCCAGTGGCTAGATATCATGCAAGTACTGTATAGATTGTATTGGAGGAGTAGATGTCCTTCACCCACTCTACTGTAGATCTCGCCTTCGTATTGAGGTCAGTCCAGCAATACAATCCCTGCCACTCTATACTCTCCTAGCTCCTCCCAGCTCTTGCGTACTCCACGTTGTAAGGGGATACGTACCTTATACCGGGTAAAGTTCATTCTTTCCAAGGGAACAGATGGATATGCAACACACAGCTAGCTGGGGAACTTGGCAATGTCTTGAGGGAGTTAAAGGGAAATCAGCTATTGAGGTCGTACTCATGACGTGATTTTCGAATAACACCCTCAAATGTCCATTAATACTACCCAGGAGTGACGAATATGAGGTCCATTCAAAACATATATATATATATATATATATATATATATATATATATATATATTGGTCTATAAACGCACTAGCGGTCGGAATTTTGTTTCTCGATCGTTACCAAACTCTATATTTAGACGTTGTATGTAAAAACGAAGATCGAGTTCATTAAAGACTAAAATCGGACCAGTAGGAAAGGTGGAATTTCTAAAATTCCAAATACCTCCGTTACTATACTTCGGATCGAAAATGTGTATAGAACAGTTCTTATTTCAAATTCAATGTTCGATAAATATTGTTATATACGTTTTTTCACTATCTTGATTGTTAACCGAGTTATTTGCATTTTTTTCCCCAGCTAAATTCCAAATATTGTTTTCATTAAGCTTTGGTTTTTTGGAGAAAACTCAAATACGTGCGCTTACGAGGAAAATCTGCTTATTTTATGCAGCCTCTGCGTGACTGACCTTATTTTACGAGTTATTAACACATTCAGTCCCTTTGTGGCCTGCGTGACCAGTCACCCAGAGAATCATAGGCTGATGCAACTGTCACGTGATTTATACTGGTCCTCTGTAACTAAGTGTATTTTTAAGAACCTCATTATTTTGAGTTGGCGTTAGTTGATGTATGTTATAATGCTTCGAGGTATATCTTTATAAGACGATTTAATTCCTTGTCAGAAGTACAAGAAGTACGAGAATCGAAAAAAAATAAGGTTTTCATTTTGTAGAGAAACAAATGGTTGTTATCCTTGGAGAATGCGTACCTATCTCGCATAATTCAAAAATGACTAGCCTTAGAATGTTGAAATTTAATAATTGAGACTGTTCTAAGATAGGATTGTTTACATTCACTATTCAACTAAATCGACTAAGATAGAGGAGGTGTTTAGAGGTGGGCGGTGGTTAACAAATGTAAACATCACCTGCCTCAGATTTAAATGATTTGTAAAGGAACTTGTTTGTTTATATGAAACGCTCTATATTTTGTGTTATATGACATTTTTTGATTAGACGTAATGGAGATGTGGTATATCACTTTCATATGATGTTAAGTCAACTTTGTGTTGCTCAGCTGATTGGGAGGGGTTTTCTACAGGTTACCACCCTTCTCTACTCTGGGGTGGGACTTAGGATTTTATTTAATGAGTTCATCACTAACCTAATTCCTATTGCCCATGCGGGATTTGAACTAGCCCCTCTACGTTTACCAGGAAATCTAATTTTAAAGTACATCTAAACATTTTGTTTCGATTTAACTGCAGTTCAAGGTAGGTGGTGACCACAATAGATTTTCGTTAAGCATAGATTTTTGCTGCACATTGTCCTGTATGTTTACTTAACATAAATGTAACTGGCCTTATCAAGAGTTACACATAACCTTTATAATCATGGTAATCGTATGCCACACAAAAGTAAAATGCTCTGTTACCCAACATTTTTAAGAACACTAGGCTTTATATAATCATTACTCCTAACAATAAAATAAAACAGTTTTTCCAAAAAAACAAAAAAGCCTTTGAAGTGCTTACGTAACATTTTATACAAAGTTTACAAAAATAATATGGTATCTACAACTTTATCTTACACCGTACATTGGGGTTTGTGGGTTATCTGCCTTATCTCTTAGAAATGGTGTGAAGGTTATTGAAATAAACTTAGCTCATTTTCCTTCAAAGTTGAAAATATCCCAATCTTATTTTCCTTTAAATAACTAAAGGCTATACCAACAGGAAACTCATTGATTTAGTTCATTCATTCATTTTGTTGTGTTTTTAATGACGATGACATATAAAGGAGACAATTTAATATACATTGAGAAATAATTTGAATTCAATAAGAGCTAAGTTACAATTAAAACATTGCTTTGAATTTAATCTGAATATAATTTTATAAACCGAGTTTTTCTGTTCAAAATGTATAAACAAGGGGGTAATTTATACTCGATTAAAAACAATTTCATGAAATAATAATCACTTCTCTGTAACTTTACCCAAAATACTTTTTCTTTGTCGCTCACTCAGAAATTGATAAAGTTGAATTCATTCTTCTTTTTAATAAAATAATCACGTTTACGAATTGAAAAGGGACATTTACTCACACCCATTTTATCCCCTACGGCTAACTGTTACATGTTATCTACGAATAAACTCTGTTTTAAGGGTGGGACTAAGGATTTTATTATGCCAGTTAGTCATTATATGAATTTCTATTGCCCACACGGGAATTGAAACCTGGTTTATTAAGACAATATTCATTGATTAAGAAGTGGCTAAATCTGAGCCCGTAAATTGTATTTATTATTTTATAAAAATGTATATTTGCTGTTATTAAAATAGGTCCACACACTTTTGATTTGTTTATCAACAGACAACTAGAAATATAGACAAATGCGTTTATTATAAACTAATTGAATGAAGACAAAATTCTATCGAATGCTGTAGTTCAAACGGAATAAAGAAATATTTACCTACTTATATTGATGTCAATGTTTATCAGTCATAGAAACTATAAGCAAGGTCCTATAGTAAACGATAAATATTAGAAATAAATATGACTCTTAGCTGAGCCTGTGGAATTTACTCAATAGTTGTCAATAGTCTTGGTCAACATCAGCGGATCTGTCATTCAAGGTTATTGATACTTTATTCAATAGATGATTTCGTTGCAGTAGACTAAATACTAAAATAACAGTTCTGGATTTTTTCTACGATATTTTTATGTACAGTTCCCACATTTATCTAGCAGCCCCAAATTTAATAAAGGATTTGATATGATTGGGATATTTATTTATTTTCGGATAATGTATCTAATTAATGTTTTTAAAACGGTAGGCTTAACAATGTGAGTTGTTAGTAATTTGGTCCTTTTAGTATGCTTGCTATAATCCTGGATTTGTGGTTTCGATTCCCACATGAGCAATAGGAATTGCTTTAGTCAGGATCTCACTAAATAGATTCATTAGTAAGTTGTGTATAACCTATCTCGATTGGCCTCATGTGTATAAAGTGTACATAAATTAACCACTTTTTACATTGTAACCTTTTACAAACTGCAAATTGGGTAGTTTAGCATTGGCGGCCATCGTAAGGAAACTATCCTTGCAGCGGGGACAATGGACAATTCACATTTCATTCAGAGACATTGGCCGTATTCCATTATTTTCCGAAAAATATAAACAAAACGAAATTATTCCTTACAACCTGGGAATATTCCCACGACATTGATGTCGTGTGCTACCTGCGCATAGAACTAAGCCTGTGTCGTCAAGGTCTTGGAAATGGGGTTCTGTGGGGACGTTTTTGCTTCAGGCTTGTAAGGGGATGGTTTTGAGAGAGAAAGAGACGAGGGGGGGGGGTCCATCCTTCTGCTGCCCATCTGTCGATCATATGGTCCTTAACGCAGCCCCTTCCTTCTCTGCCATAACTCTGAACAGAAAATACCTGTTACAAATGGAACGAATGAAACTAATATAATTAGTTATCGATTTATTCGGAGCTTCCTAGCTGACATTATTTCTGTAAATAAAACTCATTATCTCAAATATTACTTAGAAAACTAGCCAAAACTCTATCCTCGTTTGATAAATGAGGAATTAGTTTTCGCTCTGTCCGGGAATGTTCTGTCTGTTTGACACTTATTTATTTTACAGTCTTTCTATTACAGTAACAAATATGTTGTTATTTTTTAAGACACGTCTCATGAAACTGCCCAATTGGGACGGATTATTTACATATTACCACCCTTTTCTAAGCAGAGAGAGGATATAATGTAATAGTCAATAAATAAATGTCTATTGTCCATTGGGAATCGAACGCAAACTAGGTTTACCAACTAAATATACAATAGATCAACGTCTAAATTCGTACTTTACTATAAAAATCATTTTTCTGTTCTCCTACATGGGCCCTTGTACAATAGAATCGTTATTTCGTGCGTCTGTCAATGTATTTCTTTCTTTTCAATAAATAAATAGCATGGAACGCTTTCATTATCATTTTTTGTTTGTTTTAGTAGTCACTAAAGAGTACACTAAAAACCAAAGTCACAGTAGTGTGGAGTTCGTCTTGCTTGGAATATGTGTAAGCCAAATATGTGTGGTGAAGGGTTTTTTGGGGGGGTTAAAAACGTATTGTTGGGCACTATCCAGATATCGTATAATATACCGTTTTAAAGTTCCGTTGTGTACTCTTTAAAAGTGAATTTGGGAATTTTTAAGTTTTCTGAGACATGAAACATTTTTTGCCCCTTCTCCAATCTAGCGATGTACTCTAATGAAGCTTTTGATAATAATATAAAATGATAAGGGAAATCCGCTGTGGCTTATTTAAAGTGTCACTTCGTTTTATGAGTTTTTTTTTGTTTTTAAAGTTTACAGCAATATTATAAATAAAAAAATATTAAATTCATTTTTAAAATGTGTACACATGAATGCTTCTCTACAGATTATCATCCTACCTCAAGCTGGTATTAATAGAATGTTATTTCTTCAGTTGATTCATCTAGTAAATTATCGTGCCTAGGAGGGGACTCGAACTTACATCTCAAAGTTATCCAAGGTTAATCAAATTAAGGCCTTGACCCAAAAGGCTGTCCTGCACTCTTCAAATAGTCATTTCAATATGATAAAAATGCCATGCAACATGGTAATAAAAAAAGTGTATGAATAAAATATTTTCATATATTGAGTATAGGAGAGATGATTATATGGTTATCGTGCAAGTGAGGCTAAGCCAGAATTAGTGTTTGAAACATTCAAATCTTAGATGTAGCCTAGTATCTATTCAGAAAGTGATGGAAAGATAGAAGGCTATTAATAAGCTTTAATAATCAGGCTTTTATGTGGCTAGTGAGTAGTCACTGATGAGGTGACTAAGGGGCAAGAAACATATGGAACTGACTAATGCATTATCTCATTAATTACCAGATCAGTTATATTGCTGGGTTAAAGCTACAATGTAATTGTCTGGATAAATTGGTTTAACCCCTACCCCCCCCCCCTCCGTCAACTCATCTTACAGAAGAAAGTGAGAGGTAAAAATGGAATATGGTTAATCTCTAGATTAATGCAAAATTCAAAATAATTCCTATTACACTACAACTAATACAGAATTGCATTGTGATATTTTTACTTAAAGAATTCACGGTTGCGTACTATATTCCATTTATATTTCAATAGGAAGACACATGTTTGAACGGAGAGAAGACCCAGGTATTCATACTACTTTTGCCAGGGAAATCAGCTGTTGGGTTTTCACTCTTGGCGCGATTTGGAAAATATTTCTTCACATGTACATACATCAATCCTATACAGGAGATAGAAACTGAGGTTCGAAACTTTCGGGTATGCTTATCAAAATTAACGAGGGTTAGAGAGAATTCTCTAATTAAAATTGTCTCCATTATAATGAGTCGGATGGGAATTTGTTATTGAACCAATCTTTTCATCTATTGGTGATCTACAATTGTTGTTTTATACATTTAAGTCAAATATTAAGCGTGTTATTCATTCTTGTTTTAAACTCTCTTCTACTCAACGGGTTTTTATTTAGAATTAGAGAACATATGGTGAGAATAGTAGTGTTTCATGCCAGCAATGGAAAGATCAGCTTAGTTTGGCAGACCCTGTGTGATGGACTTTTTTTTGGACATCACCACGAGCTGACGATTTCTATTAGGATAAATTCAAACATTTACTGTTGGCATCACACATAGGTTCCGTTGCATTGTTGCTGTGAAAAATACGGGTATTCATTCATTTCCCTTCCATGTCGATATGACACACTAACGATTTATTCTCAGGTACTATTCTTTGTTTCTTCTGTAATAAGAACCCTATTTATGAACTACTTCCCGAGGATAAAATAAAGTCCGTCACGTAGTGGCGGCGTAAACTAAGCATATTTTCTACGTGAAGTTTTACAATAGAGAAATCTGCCTACTAATAACGGCAGTAGTAACGAGTCTAAACCAATTTCACGAGAGCCAAACAGTCACTGAAAGGACCAAAATAGAACCGAATTCAGCCGATCTCGTCATGTTATCCGCACACACTTAATAAAAATGCAAATATCTCGGCTAATATTCAAGATAGAGAATAAATGTATATAACAATATTTATACTAAATAAGATTGGTTCTATACAATTGTTCAATTCTACACATAATGACGGAGATATTTCGAATTGTCTAAAATCCCCCCTCCCATTGGCCCGATTTCAGCCATTAACGAACTTGATCTTTCTTTTTACATAAAATATCGATTTTCGTAACGATCAAACAAAAATTACGACCGCTAGAGCTTTAAGAGAAATATATATATTTGAACGGACCTCATTTTCATCATCTGGGTAGGATTTAGGAAAATCGCCTCATGAGTACGACCTCAATAGCTGATTTCCCTTTAGGGAATTCTGCTTAAGTACCGAATTGGATTAGATGGTATTGTTCTATTTGCTGCTAAAGGTTACCTTCATTAGATCTGTGCTCCCAGATATTAACTGGAGGCTTAAAATATCACGTAAACAATTGTTATTCATGTTAAACTGGTTTAAACCACCGCGCAAACATTTTTCTTTTGCCACCCGGTAAAGTAGAGGTTTGCTTCTGTAATGAGCGGCTAAATTACGATCCATTTCCTTGTGTGGACAAATTATACGCGTTAAATCATGGCCATGACGGTCGGGAGAGGTTATTAGCTGCGCAAATAAAACATAATAGAGTCTTGAGGACGCAAGGTTTTTACTGGCTTGGATTAGTGATGCCGCTCCCGAGGCGGAAGGCGAGCTGGGGATTATGAGCGTGTCGGAAGAGGATGGCTAAGGTTATGTATGTGTGTGTGTGGATAAAGAGGTGTAACCTCTCCCAAGGCCGGCCGTTTTTATTATTATTATTATCATAAACGATGACCGAATATTATGTAAAAGACTGACTGGGGCCGGAGCGGCCAGGGTTTCGTCGGAATAATCGCCTCTAACCCCCCCCCCCTCCCCCCACTCACCGGTGAATAATAACTGGGTTAATAACATAACTACATTATTCATGACAGAATTTTAATGCCGCCCCATTCTCCGGAGTCGTAGATAGGTCGCGGCCAGTCCAAATATCAACCCCCCCAACGACGTGATATTCAACACGTGTCGAAAAGTTTTCTTCTGCTCAGTCGGTCAACACACGATGACGCAACTGGTGGGAAATTTAACTCAACCCCATTACAATTGCTTATCAACATCTCATTCGGGATTCAACATCCTCCGTCTAAAATCCCATAAATATCCAACATTAAAATTAAAATTTTAAAACCATTGATGTAGAATAAAATATATATTTATTTGTTAAAGATTTACATCTTGTACAAATTAAATAAAAAAATAACAATTCTGTCTTTTTAAATAAAGAAAGAAATTTATCCAATAGTCGCAATTTTATTCGTATCACATAGTTCATTCTCATTCTTATTTTCTCAAAATAAAATTTCTTGAAATTACCCTGTATTTCAACTCATATTTTTTTATTACTGTAAAACTGCCAGAGGGATATATTAATTTTTAGGATATTATCCCGATCCCAATTGTTATGTACAACAGATAATATTGTGTAGAAAATCACAGTTTATAAATTCGTCTTAAATTTAATCCCCATTGAGATCAACAATAATATGACAATAAAGAAAAACAAAGAAAAAAGCATTATAGTGTAAAAAGTAAAATATAGTACATAAAAGATAACTAAAAGCATTCTATAAACCCTTTCCCGTCTTAATATAACATTTAACTGGAGTGTGGTCCATCAGCTATTCCAGAGTATATATTGCCATAGATTCCAGACAGAGTATCCCATGCTGACGTGATGAAACAGTAAATCTTGTGTAGTTTTACGACGCTATCGATACTAAGTATCTCTTCAATTGTGTGTAAAACCATTGATGTAAAAATATGCAGTTCAATTGCTTCAGAATCTACTAGATTTAATAAATAAAAAGGTTTCCCTTACACTTTACTCCACTCTCCTTAATTCAGTTTTATAGCTTTGAGATTGAATAATCTTGATTTATTTGCTTACTTTGAAAATCTGAAGTTTAACTGTGGTGGGGGGGGGGTTATAGAGTATTATTCAAATTAAACAAAACAAATACAACAACAACTGTAATAAATAACTTGATCAACAACATTATTTATGGAGAGTTTTTCCATACATTCACAAACATATTTAGATTACAAACTCTTGACCCAATCCTTGTCGCTATAAAATATTTAATTTTCAGCAGGAGGTGTTGTAATAATATTCTTTATACTTTTCTCACATTCAGTTAGGCAAATTAAAACTTTTTCGTATTCTATAGAATATTATACTTTAGGATAAGTAACTTATATCTGTTGATGAATACCCCATACAGATAAATCCCATATCATAAAATTAGACGAAATATGTAAGTGGTGTAAGAAACACATTTATAATAATCTGAAGCATATAATGCTTCATTGCCATAGACTTGCAAATCACAGACTGCAATATTTACACTCATATGTAGTTAAAAACAGGGACGAGCATTCATTGGAATATATGCTAAATATTAACTCTTTTTTACACTTCTATAGGAGATCTCTGGGTCATTTCTCATATAAGGGAATAAGGATGAGTGGTACTAGTAAGGACTAGGACTTCTGGATTGGAAATATTAACAGTATTGAAAAGCAGAATAACATATATTCCTTTATTAAGAGTATATTACTGTCAGCCTATTAATATTTAATTGTTGTTTTTTTTCGGAACCTATAGTATAATGAATATATATTATTATTAGAGAATTTGAAATTCTTTTATAAATTATTTAACTAGAATACCTAACGATACTAACATAAAATGGCCAGAGCCCTGGCAACGCCCAAGTATTTATGCGAAAATAAATAAATAAAAAAAAAATACTCCTGATGATGAAGCCAGTTAATAGCAAAATATGTGGAGTGCATTTGTAAGAAAGATACACAATTTTATTTCAAGGCATCTTTACATTCCACCTTTTAGAAAATACCACTTCACCTTGTACTGTGTTGGTGATTTTAAGTGAACTTAAAATATTGTGATTGGTTACAAACTTCAAATAAAGGTTAAGGTATATTACCTTTTTCCAAATAATTATATCTTGTATTCAAAAGGCTAATATTCATCAGTACTCAGATATAGTTTTTTGTTGATATATCCTTTGGACGAATTTAAGTACATTTCAAAAAGTGGTCAAAAATTACGTGTGAGTTCTCAGTAATGGGAAAGTCTTTGTTGACTTTACTACATTTCTAGTATATTCCTAGTGGGCTTTAGAAGTTAATTACTACTGATCAGTGATGTTAATTACAGTTAATGGTTGAATTGTAGTTAACTGTCAGTTATATTTGGTAGTGAGTGAGGTAGGTCTAGTAATTATGTCACTTAACTCTCAATGAACTATTTCCAATATAGGTACAAATTGCTCTTCTTTTCTGTTAGTCTATTTTTATCCAACGTCCTGAATAAAAAAAATTACAGCCACTTCTATCAAACAGTTTTCTGCTATTGAGGTTGTACTCATGGCACTACTTCAAACTTCCATTACTCGGGATAGGTTATAACAAAAATATAGCTCAATTTATATATATATATATATATATATATATATAAAATCGTTAATGGCTGAAATTTGTTCAGGAAGAAGGGGGTTTAGAGAAAAGGCCAAATGTAGAAACTCAAATATCTGCTTTATTAGGAGTTAGATCGAAAAATATTATGTTACCAATCTTGTTGATAAAGACATCCTAAAATTTTCGCTCTGCACATTTAAATCGTACTCGAACATTAAAAGTGTTAGTCTCAATGGTTTAAGTCAGACTGGTCGGAAAAGCATGGCAATTAACTGCGAAAAATCAATGGAACTACTGAGCGATGGAATTCTGAAAGAAGAAAAATCCGTAATGTTCATTTTACTGTCTCTCCTCAATTGTAAAAAGTCCGTCACGCAGGGGCTGCGTAAACTAAGCAGATTTCCCACGTGAAGTTTTACAATAGAGAAATTTCACGAGAGCCGAGCAGTTAATGAAACGGCCGAAGTAGCTTTTGGCGGGAAAGACACTTCGCCCGTTAGCCGCCCAGATTTAATAAAAATGCAAATATCTCGGTTAATATTCAAGATAGAGAATAAATGTATATAACAATATTTATAGTAAATTCAATTTGTAATAAGATTGATTCTGTGGTTTTTCGATCCGACGAATAGTAACGGAAATATTTCGAATTTTCGAAAATCCTCCCCTTTAACCCCCCCCCCCCCTCCCCGTGGTCCTATTTCAGCCGTTAACGAACTTGATCTTTCTTTTTACTTAAAACGACTAAATATCGAGTTAGAACTCCTTAGAGACGATGATGAAGACTTAACAAATTTTTTGTATTCTTAACTGAAACTTCTTTGTACCAAGAAATATAGATCTATCTATCGCTAATGACACTAGTAGATGGGGTATGTTGTAATAAATAAAAGGTGTTATTTGTATTTTTGTGACTTCCAGTGAACTGCTGTTTTTCTTGGCGTAAATATATTGCGGCCAGCTTATATTTAAAATCTTATTTGTGTGATGTTTTAGCTGAGTGAGCTAAACGAAATATATTACGTCAACTGAGTCATTCCAGCACGTGGGAATTCTGCTTTGTTTACTCGGCGCCTGCGTGACGGAGAGGATTCCTATTTCTAAACTGATAAATATTTCCTTGCTGTTAGTCGATCATAGAAGCAACAAAATGAAATTTCATTTTATACTCTTAACACCGGCATTGACGTCAATTGGGCGCCATCATATTCTATTTGAGTACATAGACGTAATTTATACAGTTTACGTATGTAAGTACGTAATTGAAAGGCGTAAGGAGAAGAAGCCAATTTTCGTTTGTAGGTTTTAGGTGAAAAGAAAAAAAATAAACTTTGTTTAGTCTCTGTCTTGAGATTATATGTAAGTGCTCTCGTGTGAGTTAAGGCTTTGGTTTTAATCTCTTATGGTTTACCTAGAGTGGCGAGTTCAACTCCCGTCTGGGCAATAGGAGTTTATATAATGACGAATTCATTAAATAAAATCCTTAGTCCCAACCTGGCTAGAAAAGAGTGGTGACCTGTAGATAATCCGTCCTAATTAGCCATAGTAGCAAAAGGTGGTTAATAAATAATATTATTATTATTTATTAACGTCCACTTTTTGCAACTTAGGCTAATTGGGACGGGTTATCTAAAGGTTACCACCCTTTTCTAGCCAGGGTGGGATTTTAGGACGTTATTTAATGAATTTCGTCACTAAATAATTTCCTTTGCCCAGGCAAGAATCGAACTCGCCACTCTAGTTCGAGATAGTTATTTTATTAGTTATTTTATTAGTTTTTTATTAGTTATTTTATTTTAGTTATTAGTTTATTTAGTTTAATAAATAATAGTAATAGTTTATAACACATAACCTCTGTAAAATCATAATAACATATTGTTATAGATATATAATGCTGTAGATTTACATAATGCTGTAGATTCAAACATTACTTATACAAAGTAATTTGCTGGAGGAACTTATTTAAATCTGGAGGAATAAGTCTTTCTTGAAACTCAAACAACGTGCTGTATTTTGGTTGCTGTATTTATTTATTTTAAATAGCACAAGTCTTTAAATCGCACCATCTGTGCAAAAGGAATTTATTTAATGACGAATTCATTAAATAAAATCCTTAGTTCCACCCTGGCTAGAAAAGAGTGGTAACCTGCAGATAACCCGTCCCAATTACCCGTGGTAGCAAAAAGGTGGACGTTAATAAATAATAGTAATAGTTTATAACACATAACCTCTGTGAAATCATAATAACATATTTTTATCATAAATTATTTTGGTTAGCCGTTCGTAGGCTACATTTGTTATTTCTTATTGAAATTATTTAAGCGGGCTCAGGTTAGCTATGTGAGTTAAAGCGTTGACCTTTATCTCACATGGTAAACCTAGAGTGGCGAGTTCGATT
Organism: Riptortus pedestris; assembly: GCA_019009955.1. Taxonomy (NCBI): domain Eukaryota; kingdom Metazoa; phylum Arthropoda; class Insecta; order Hemiptera; family Alydidae; genus Riptortus; species Riptortus pedestris. The sequence goes on along the minus strand of CM032232.1, from coordinate 103,579,903 downwards.
CTCGCCTGGGCATAGGGAATTATTTAGTGACGAAATTCATTAAATAACGTCCTAAAATCCCACCCTGGCTAGAAAAGGGTGGTAACCTGTAGATAACCTGTCCCGATTAGCCTAAGTTGGAAAAATTGGATGTTAATAAATAAATAATAATAATAATTATTATTTAAAAACACAATGTAACTAGAGAAATTATATGCACATTCATTGCCAAAGTATAATATGGAATCGAAAACTAAAAAAACCTTAAGCTTATTTTTTTTTGTATTTATTAAAATCTGAATCTAAACATAACATTTTACCCTTATTATAAATGTGAGTTTGTTTGTGTAAAGTAGCGAGATTGTGAATATTAAACCTTCAATACTGTTTGAAGAGGTTTTAACTACTTTTAGCAAGTGATGGTAATCTTAATACATAAAACATGCAACTGACATATGTAACGTGTACATGTCACTTTTTCAATGCACATTTAGAATACATATTATGAAAACTGAAATTGTTTATTCTCGAATGTAAATTTTTTTTTTTTCTATTTTACTAAACCTATCATTTGGTTTCTGCGTATGTCCTTCTCCAAGTATAGCATAAATATTAATCGCGGACAGCGCAAAATATCTCTCACAAAGATCATGTAAATGAAAACCTCTTATTTTTATCAATTTAAATGTAGGTATTTCAGCCTTTGCGATTATGTAAAGTAATTGGGAGGGAGGGTGAAAAAACCTTGTGATTCCACTTACTAATACATTATTTATGCGTCTGTATGAGTAGCGTGATTTTACGTCTGAATACTAAGTCTGTTTTAAAGGGCAGACTTTTAAGCACCGGGATACAGTTATTTTACTAAGTCTGGGAGGAAAAAAAGCGTACGCCAAAAAGAAATATTTAGATGGCGTATTTTTATTTTTTTATGTTTGATAACACAGTAGCTGTAGCATATGATTGACGGATAACCTTGACTGTCATGTAAACTTCCTTTCATTCTACTGACAACTGAGCAAATCGTTCACATTTTCACCTGCTCCCTATCCTCGCATTCCGATAAATAAACAGGTGGCAAACATTGAATTTAATTTCAGGTATTCGTTTCTGCCAGTTATGGAAATTGTCTTGTCTGTAGTATTAACGGTAGGTTTTGTAACCAGACATCATGTGTGTTCAAGCAAGGTTAACTTCATTTTAAAAAATCTTGACTAGTTATTTAAATCCATTCATAAAATTAATCTAATCTCTACCTCAATAAGTCTGATTATTAAACAGACAGTTCACTGCTTTTAAGCCCCAGAATTATATTAAATTAATATTATGTTTTTTTTTCAGCAGGTAATCCATTAAAGTAATTAGTAACCCACCCCCTCCGCTATTTATCCCGTTCATTTTATTTTTGTATTGTCGTACATTAGTAATCAGCCACTCCTACACTTGTTACCTTCATTTAAGAGCCTATGAATTTCTCATTTCCAGTTTATATTTCAATAATTGCTTACATAGAGGAAAATAACTAATAAACTGTGATATTACGTCATCTGAGAGGTACATACATAAACAGATATCTAAATAATAGATATTATTCATTGAAATTAATTTATTTTTTCTTCAATTCAACAAGTTATTAAACGAATGTTCTGGACTACACATATAGACCATTTTATAATTCTTAAAATTTTACTTTAAAAGGGGACTAAATTCATAGGGAATCAGCTATTGAAGTTGTACTCATGATGGGATTTTCGAAAAAAAATTCAAATGTCCATCTATATCGTAGTACTCTGGAGATAGCGAAAATGAGGTAAGTTAAAAATTACCAAACTTGATATTTGAACGGTTTACGAAAAAAACGACAATGAAGTTCATTAACGGCCAAAATCGGAAAGAGGAGAGGGGGGTTTAGAGGAGGCAATTCGAAATTTCGATATATCGCCGCTATTATACGTCGGATAAGAAAATTGTATAGAACCAATCTTATTGAAAATTAAATGTTCTATAAATGCTGTTATATACACTGTTTCGCTATCTTGATTATTAACCGAAATATTTTATTTATTTATTAAAGTCTACTTTATGCAACTATGGCTAATTGGAAGGACCTATCTACAGGTTGCCTCCCTAGCTAGGTTGGGACTAAGGATTTTATTTAATGAGTTCGTCGCTAAATAAATTCCTATTTGGCCAGACGAGAATTGAACTCGCCACACTAGGTTTACCATGTAATATTAAAAGCCAACGCTTTAACTCACATGCCTAACCCGAGCTCCCCGAAACATTTTAATTTTTTTTAGTTTTCGGTTTAAAAAGTTTTAAAATACCAAATAAGAACTTTTACTTTGTGAGATAAATGCAAATAAGTACGCCACGTGATAACGTCATCAATTATTATTATTATTTATTAACGTCCACTTTTTGCAACTCAGGCTAATTGGGAAGGATTATCTACAGGTTACCATCCTTTTCTAGCCAGGGTGGGACTTAGGATGTTATTTAATGAATTTCGTCACTAAATAATTTCCTTTGCCCAGGGGAGAATCGAACTCGCCACTCTAGGTTTACCATGTGAGATTAAGGTCAACGCTTTAACTCACATGGCTAACCTGAGCCCCACGTCATCAATTAAATATAAAATTTTACCAATTTAGTTAAACTTTTGATTTTCTACAACTGTCACTTCATGCATTCTGACCCAAGTATTAAATAAGTTATTTGTATATTTACAGAAGCCTTCCACACTGAATTTTATGGAATTATGCTTATTTCGGCTAAATAGCTGCTGAAAGAGCTGGAATGAAAATAATCGTTCTGAACTATCATGAGCTCCTGAATAACTTCCTAATTGTTGGACTGCATGCATGCCATTAACCCTGAACGGTATACATCTTGAAGGGATGCATCTTAACCGAGATGCGAGACCTAGCCTAGCTAAGTGCGAATCCCCTTGCGGTAACCCAGATCGGCCGGACTATAGCCATCCTCCGATCTCTCCTCCTTTCCCCAAGGAAATGCACCGACACAGGAAGAGAAACTACCCCTGATCATCCCTGTCTCTTCAACCCACTCTCCACAAACTACTTTCCTATTCTTGAGGTATGCGAGGAAATCGGGTGAAATTATTATTAAAAACTATTGGGGACCCTTTTTAAACTCCGTAGGCGGACTTCGTTTGGACCTTTAGTACGCAATTCGTGTTTTAGAAACAAGAAAAAAAAATTGTTTGTATCTACCTACGCCTACCGATTGTGATATTAGTTAAATAATGGGCACCGACGGCTTTAAAGCACAACAAATAGCCAAATGTTGATTGATGAATATGAATATCAGCCAATTTTAAGTATAAATATGTTTTCAAACTCCATTTTCACCCTATTATAAAGTTTCTTTTATAACATTTTAAGAAAGGAATATCGGCCATTGTATTCGACGAAATTTCCTGCCTAAATTTCAAGTTTTATTGTGTCGGTTGAGGAAGGTAATCTAGACGGAAGGGTTAATTTCTCAAAAAACTCACTTAGACAAACCTAAAAAAAAGGTTTTGTGCAGCAGTTGATCGAAAAGTCGCATCGCTCTCCGAGACCTTGTCTTTATTTACAATTGTCTTTATTTCTGCATTTCGTCATCGTTCAGGAATTCTCTCCCCAAGGCAATATTTACATCACAGCAGTCGTTTTCTCTTCTCGATGAATCAAGACGTAGAGATGGACCCGCCGAGCAAAGGTAGAGCCCTGGTGTTTTTTAGAAACGGCTGGAATTGGTTTTGATCAACAACAGAAGTCCTCTCGTTTATTTCCGTCCTCTTTTGACATTGATCGACTATGACCTTGTGTCCATGCAGATGATGTCGTGAAGGAAGGAGGTCAATAACTGTCATCTACTGATAAATGAGTTTAATCTTCTAGAACAGCACACGTTTTAGCCGCGAAGCTCGAAACAGCTAATAACATTGCATAGAATGGAAACCATTCTACAAGCGAATCACAACAAGATTCAATGAATGGTTCTGTTATGGGAATACCTTTTCTTAGAATCTCAGTCTCCCTATTTTTTGAATATTAGTGTCACTGCTCATATGAACGATAGTTTATGCCTCACCAGAATATATGCTTTACATAAGAGATTGTATTTCTCTATTGGGCTGCTTTACCCGTTCCATACAGATCGTGTCTATTGGGAACGTTCAAAGACAAGTCTGTTTGCCAGATGGAGTGAAACCGTAGTTCCAATTGCTTCTGTAAACACGCTGTTGGGTCAACGGAGAACCATTCTGGGACGTACTAACATTCCAGATATCTGATGTGGTATGAATTAGCAATTCAAGAAAATAGTTCGGAAAGTTATAAAGGGAACTGTCCGAGCGATTACACGGCTCGATGTTTCTTATTCGTGTTTATTGGTGTTTGCACAACCAAATAGCTTTGTCGGAACTTTTCTTATTGGCTCACTTAGAGCCCCAGATGTTAACACTTGGATTATATATAAGCCCTATTCCCCTAGGAGATGTGGTAGGACCTTGGTACGATAGCCGTCGACCTGTGACGCGCGACCGGCCAGCGTGAGAGAGTGTGACGAGAAGCTGGTCTAGTAGGGTTCTCATCGTGCTTGGGCTTTGCCTAATAGGAAATGAGCCATTTGCCCGAGCGGCCAGACTTCCTTACACTCCCATCATTATCGGCCTCGAAGTACACTCACCCGAAACCTCCGCGTTTGCGTCTTCAATAGAACTGGGTTTTTACTTTATATCATTCTATTCGCCCGAAGGGACAATCCCGAGAATGGGGTCAAACTGACGGGGAATATGTCGTCAATTTGGAACAGGCAATGCATTTGGAACTGACCAGAGAAGATATCATACTGGAAATCTCGAGTTGCTTAATTAAAGGCTCTGATACAATCTTCAAAAACCTATGTGCATTAAAGTCACCTACTACTATTACTGAAGTGTAGGTCATGTCCACAAAAGATTAATTAGGATTTCAGACGATGATCTCATATCATTCATAATTAGCAGATTTCCCTTAAGAGATATTAACGATATTTGAGAAGCTTCAGCAAATGTCTATCGATCCTACCCCGAAGATGACGAATATGATGTCCGTTCAAAACTATATATATATATATATATATATATATATATATATATATTTGTCTGTTTAAGCTTTAGCGGTCGAAATTTTTGTTTCATCTGTACCAAACTCGATATTTAGTTTTATGTAAAACTAAATATAAAGTTCGTTAATCGCAGAAATCTCACCAGTGGGAGGGGAAACTTCGAAAATTCTTAATATCTCCGTTATTATGCGTTGGATCAAAGAATTGTATATAACCAATCTTATTGCAAATTAATTTTCTATAAATATTTTTATGTATGCTTTTTTCACTATTTTGATTATTAACCGAGATATTTGAATTTTTTTTTTTTTAGTTTTCGGTATTCGGCAAACCCCCACTTCTACTTATGTCACATTAAAAATAAGCTGTTATATTATGAAGCACTTTACTTGAAGCTCAAATACCAAATATGGTTCTCAATGAGCTTTTACTTTTGAAATAAATACAATTACGTGGCGCACGTGGGAAATCTGCTTACTTAACGCAGCCCTTGCGTGACGGACTTTTATATTCAGAATATTTCCAAATCTCTTAAAATGTTAGATATATTTAAAGAAACACTGGGTTGCCAACGAAATTGTAATAATTAATTGAATAGGACTAAAGACCTCTGCAACAGAACACTTTGAAGTAAAAATATAAATGATAGAATCATTGTCTAACAGTACTGCAGACCATTACCTGACACTATGAAATTCTGATCAGCAAATATTCATATTAAACAAACGAATAGATTAGTTAGCTGACTCATTTCGGAATAACTTCATATCATCCGTTGAATTAGTCCTGATATGGGTCAGCCATTAATAGTGATAAATTTGAGTTTTGTTGAATGTTGTGCAAAACCGAATGATTTTATGATATAGTGAATGGATTTTTGATCTGAAGGTCGATCCTTGGTTGAAACCTTACAATCTCTTGAGTCTTTTTCTACGAAGTATCAGCGACCTTTTTGTCGGTTAGTGCTGCTTTTATATATGTACCTTTTTTGTTAAATCAATTTAAGGGTTAGAACCGGCAGTATAAATGATACTGTTCTGTCGTCATATCTGTCGGTGAAGTCTGTCGTTAAAGTAAAACTCTAGACAGCTAGAAGACGGTGCCTTCGCATCGAAGGTAGTTAGTAACCGTAAATACTATTGACAAAGTTTTATGAATAATGAGGAAATAAAAGTTACCATACCTCATTCGTTAAACATCCTGATGGTTATAAAGAAGCAGCCAAATAGAAAATATATATATTTATTCCATATACGTCACCACAGGGAACGTATGCAGTTCAGTTAAGATACTTGCAGTTTAATAAGAAAACGATAATTAAATCATGCAAAATTAAAGAATGGTTCAAATAAAACAGTAGGTATTTTTATTGCAATGCGGTAATTCTGCAAAATACAGTGCAAATATCAGCTTGTTCGAAGTTGTGAATTTCCAGGAACATATAAATTGCCTCTTTAATAATTACTAAACAACAAAAAAAGGTACTGTTGCCATACCTGTCGGTGAAGACCGTCGTTACTGGCTGATGATCGAGTACGTCTGACCAGCGCTTTCGATGCGAAGGCACCATCTTCTAGCTGTCTAGAGATTTACAAAAAATAACCCCCAGAGAAGCCATCACGACTTGTCTTAGTATCATAATATGAACGTTAATAAATAGCAGGAATAATGGTCTAGATAAATATAGAGGTTCAGTTTCCTGCCTGTGCAATAGTAATTTATTTAAACAAACAAATTAACTCCCAAGCTCTAGATGTTAGTTGTTAGAATAGCATATTGATCAATATGCTATTGATAGTTGTTGGAATAAAACAAAAATTGAATAAGCTATATGGTATTTTAATCATTTATTGAAACTAATTTGTAGTGCACTCAAAGATTGTAAGAATTTTTTTTAGGTATGGGAATTTTATTATTACAATTACATTAGTTATAATATTATAACTTGTGTGACTTTACTAAAAGTAGTACATTTCAGAGGTTATATGTCATCTTTACAACTCAAAAAATACTTCAGGACTAAAAAGACAGACGACATATGATTCAATTAAATATTATCATAACATAATAGGATGCGTCATTTGTTTTTCTATTAAAAATATTTCTAATATTATTCCACAATCTTTACAAATTATTGGAATTAAATTTATACTTATGTAATACATTCGTTAAAAAAATAGGTCTAATTCTAAGAATACGTAGTACAAAATTCATAAATTTAAATAAATATATACAATAAATTAGTTTCATTAACAATCTTAATACAACTCTAAAAAATACATTATTTTAATTGTTGGCATAAAAATTTATTTGTTGATAACAAGCTTTATGAATAATGAGAAACGTGTCCCATCTTATAGAGAGAATGTACCTGATTACAAATTATTTTAGACCAATATTTGTGACAAATATTTAGTGGTTTTATTTAATAATTGAACATTTTTGAAAGTATTCATCTTGTGTATAGTAAGCCCAAGGGATGAACATAGTTCTTTAGCATTCCTTAAAAAAATATATTTTTTCAACAAATATATATGTTTGGGATAATCGCTGTCCGAGCTCATTAAATATATCTTAAAGTCAATATTTCAATCAAGAGATGTTAGTATTGATTGATATCGTAGGTATCGCTTGGGTAAAACATTGAATTCCAGAGCCGTTTATGAAATGAAAACTTGGCATTTCCCTAATTCGTTATGTATAGATACATTATTTTTCCTGATGATTTATTTCTGTTGGGCGGAAAACGCCGATGAGCAACCAGCTGAGTGAATGGTCGGAGACGGGTGGAATTGGCAGTGTGACTGTTGATGTGGCGGAGACATGGGCTGAAGACCCAGGTAATTGGGTGCAGGTAGGGAGGGGGTTGTGGGTAGGTACTCTGTAAACACTGGAGGTAGAGGCTAGCTCTGGAATCCTGTCTACCTGGAGGACATTGTTCACGCTGGACAATCCTTGGATGTTCTAACGACGGCTCTCTTCCTGTGAAGGGGCGCCTTCGCTTTGACAAACTGTTTACCTCTGCGGTATGACCAGCCTTATAAGCACGGGCAGTTCTTGAAGTATTGGTTATGCCACTCACAAATTCGTAGGATTTGTTTGAAGCTTCTCTGATAACACAATGACACTTGTGTGATCGTCCACGTAACATTTTTAGCAGATACTCCTTAAGGAAAATCAGCTATTGAAGTCGTGCTCATTACGCGTTTTTTGAACAGTGTCCTCCAATGTCCTTTAATCCTAACCTACGAAAATGAGGTCTGTTCAAAACTGAATATATATATATATATATATTTGTCTGTTAACGCTCTAGCGGTCGCAATTCTTGTTTGATCGTTTTATAACGTTATATGTGAAACTGAATATGAAGTTCATTAATGGCCGAAATTCCACTAGTCCACGTGGGGAGAGGTTAGAGAGGGAATTTCAAAAATTCTGAATATCTCTGTTATTGTGCTTTGGATCAAAAAAATGTATAGAACCAATCTTGTTGTAGATGTAAATTTCTATAAATCTTTTTATGTATGTCTTTTCACTATTTTGGTTATTAACCGAGATATTTACATTTTTTTAGTTTTCGGCATTCAGTAAACCCCCACTCCTACTTATGTCATATTAACAATAAGCTGTTAAATTATAAAAGACTTTATTAAAAGCCCAATTATCAAATATTGTTCTCATTGAACATTTACGTTTTGAGATAAATGCAAATACCTGAACCATGTGGGAAATCTGCTTAGATAACGCAGTCCCTGCGTGACATACTTTTCTTAATTAAGCATATTTCACTTAAGAGAAATCAACTACGGACGTTTTACTCGTGAGGCAATTTTCGAATAATTTCTTCATTCGCCCTCTACATTCTACCTATGTATGACAAGACGAAAATGTGGTCCGCTCAAATATATGTATTACTTCTTGACCAGCTTCATTAACGACTGAATTCGGAGCAAGAGGGGCATCAAATTTAAAAGTGGAAATATCTCCGTTATTATCGGAACATCGTATCGAAACATTTAATATACTACAAATTATAGTACATTATGGGTATTTATAACCCACAAATTGATTTCCCTGACTGTAATATTAACCTGATATTTGCTATATATTTTTCGTTTTTCATTAATCTCACGCATACGATTGGGATTAAAATTTCGAGTGAGTTGCTAAAAATCCTTTGCCCTACTTAGATTTCAAGTCCTTTTTACATGGGCTGGAGAACTGAGCGGTGTTTATTTGTCGAAAACTGCTATGCCCGACAAAAATACTCTCTGGTTATACACATTTCCTGCATTGAGAGATGGGGCGCATAGAGTTGATTATATATATTAGTACATACATTTCATTTCTTATTTAATTTTTGGCTTAATATTTTTTAATACCTTCAAGAGGCCAATGAAAAATATATAAGTCCTCCAAAAATTATGTCACTCATGCACGCAGATAAAAGGGCTAAACATTTGACGATACTTCTTTGCTTTCGCTGTTATTATAAAGCGTCATCATACATATATGATGCAAGACAATAAACAATTAGGAATTGAGGCCACTAGAGCGTTATAAGTCTTGGGCACGCGTTTGTGTATGCCCATCTCTTGAACGACTCACATATTCCTTAAAGCACTTCTTTCCCAGGGATGTAAGCCGGATTGTATCATTGGTGTATTATATGCATTTCAATCATTTCCATATTTGCGTGTGTATTTTAGTTATCAATTGTGATGAGACTGTGCTCTAAACTCACTAATTTTACTATTTAATTAGTTCACAGTATTGAAGGAAATTAATTTATAAAAATGAAGGTTATCCTTTAAAAAATCTCATTTCTTCAACAAGAATTATAGAGAATGACGTGAAAACGTTTTTCAAACATGTTTTACGTTATCAGTGGCTCGCTGAGCTAACCTTGGACGTAATTATGACACCTTATGCTGTATTATACCAGTTCATTTATCTCCTTGATTCATGTCATTCTCTAACCTTGGCGTTTTCGATTCTTACGTCTTAACTCGCTAATAAACTACACAAATATTAAGATATAATGAGCAACATGAACTAACATTGGTCAGTCCATAATACGTTGATATAAACGGAAAAAAGATTTTTTATATAATATTTATTGATGGCATTGTGTTTGGTTCACCTTATAGCAAACTTTTTCTTGAAAACTCGTGACATGATTCTAAAAAAATTCTTCACATAACCGTCCAGCTAAAACATATCAAAAATGATATATATATATATATATATATATATATATATATATATATATATATATATTTGATCATTTCAAACTCGATATTAAAAAATCTAATATAAGCTACAGTAAATTAAAATTTATTCCTTTCCAAAGTTAATTTAATGAATTTTTTATAACTTCTGAATTAGGATTTATGTTATTGTACATCTTTAGTAATTTATTTTTAATTATTATCCGACTTATGTAAGTATTGTTTGGAATCATTTTTTTAATATTACTTCCATTAATGGAAAGGTTAGATTTTTTCACTAACTAAATAGTAACAACTCTCAAAACATGATAACAATAATAATACATTATTTTCACTATCATTTACTACATCTTAAAAGGTCTTTCTGAATTTTAAATATTATAGTAAATATATCTTTTAAAACATTACTATATTGTTGTTTACAGTTTTATTTATTTATTTTTAGGTATGTCATTGTTCTATTTGAGGTGCAATATATTTAATGGAGATATGTAAGTATAGCCTATTGTAATTATAATATATGTAGATGTATTAAAATACAAATGAACAAATACTGAATAGATTTGTTTGCCATTGCTAATAATGTTTTGAAATAGAGCTCTAAGCGTTTCAGTAAAGCTGGAACCAAGTTCAACATCTTTTGATAATATGAAAAAGTTGTCTGACTATTAGATTTTTTTATTTTATTTTACTGAAGAATCTTGATAAACAGTCTTCATTTTGGATTTTATCTTTAAATATATTAAACCATCTGTGAAATTCACTGATGAGATTTAGAATTAGCAGCTGTGCATAAGCTAATGATAACAGTTAAGTAGATTATCATGTGATTGTTATCACCCAGAGCGCAATCAATATTCGATTAAAGTTGGTTATTGTTTATGAATTATAATGTGTGCTTAATTACTCCACAACTCTATGAACAAACTAACGCCCCACAGTTTCCAATCAGTTTCACATTAGTGTGGTAATACGATTACTACTAACGCCAATGGTGGTAATCCCTTGTAATATGTTGCAGCACATTGATAGTTTTCAATTAAAGCCTGTCACACCCCTATGCTCTCATTACAGCTCGAATATAAGCCATAAAATCAAATCATTCTAATTTGACAATATAGTCAAACATTCATCTTAAAAAGTCTTATGACGTGAGAACTGCACAACTGTTTTGAATATGTAGTCTTAGAGCAAACATTTAACACTATATCCTGATTTTTGCAAGCTATTGGACAAGAATGCATTCTTATGTAATTTCAACATCAAGCCCAGGTTACCCCCATGTGCGTTAAAGCGTTGGCTATAATCTCACATATTAAACCTAGAGTGGTGCATTCGATTCCCGACTGGGCAAATAGGAATTTATTTAGTGGCGAACTCGTTAAATAAAATCCCTAGTCTCACTCTGGTTAGAAAAGGGTGGTAGCCTGTAGATAACCCGTCCCAATGAGTCATAGTAGCAAAAATTGGACGTTATTAAATAACACATCCAAAGTCAAATAAAATCTTTAAAAAAATCATGTGGGGATTACAGTTTTTTTTTTTTTTTTTTTCAAATTTTAATAATTTTATTTCTTGCCCATAGTTCATAATACTTCAATAGTATAATTGTTCAGTTCAAAATACGATAATACTTCTCAGGAAAGATAGCATTGTAATGACTTTTATTAATGTTATAATTTAACAAAATGAAACATGCTAACATCCACAAAATAATGACTTACTCCTGCTGTCACATAATTCAAAACAATGCATATATCGATTTTAATTATATTTTTTTATCCACCTGTTACGTTTTTATTTAATCTGGGAGTAAGCAAATTCTATTGATACTTGATGCCATTCACTGAAAACTGTTTAAGATGAAAACGGAAGAATTAAATCCAATTGAATTTATAAAAGGGATATTCTACTCCGTAGCAGCATTCTTACTTTCTGACGCTTTAATAGATAGTGAAATATAAGCATTCTATGGAAAGTAAAATGACTTTGTTGACATTCAACAGGTGGGAGCTATGTATTTTCTTTCGCAGTCTCATTAAAAACTCATACCTCTTCTTATTGATATATACACCCCTTTTTTTATTTTTTTAAGTATTGCTATTGGGGGAAAAACCAATACCTTTTAATAGATCATTTATTATCTGTAATTTGAAGACGTATTTAACCCATATTTTTTATTTATCAAATAATTACGTACTTTACGTAGTGGATAGAATACGTCAGTTCTTACATTGAAAAAAGTATACACTCAATTCTCTTTATAAATATTAAACAATGACGTTACTAAAAAAAAATCTGCTTTGTCATTTGAATTAGGCTTTGTAATTACTAAGAAAAAATACATCAGGTAAAACCGGAATTCTCTCTGAATATAAGTACGTAAGTTTAATAGTATAATTAAACACGAATTAAGCAGTTCTTGTGAGTGTTGGGCTGTTTAAGGGAACTCGGAACACACGTGCCGGGTTACTGTCCCCCATGAGATATGCTCTTGGTCACGCGACAACACCATCGAGGAAAGCAGACTTTAATGAATTATCCTAATGGAAATGAATTTGTGTAGAAGTACATAAAGTAGGCTCTGAAGGGTCTCATCTAGGTAATCTGATATTGAGAAGAAAAAAATCCAGTCAGAAAAGGGTTACGTAAAAATTGAATAAATTTCCGAAGTGCAGGAATGACGCACGACGACGCGAACAGTCTGCAATGTCTTTTTCTGCTTCCTAATTATCAATACCAGACAAAACTTGATACATCAGCTGGGTATCAAATCTTAAGAGGTGTAGTAGATTCAAGTTAAAATCGACTAATTAGGAAAGGGGTTTGTAAATCAAATATCCATATGAACAGACCTTATTTTCGTCATGCCACCGTACGAGCAATGAAATTATTTTGGAAAATGATGAGCACAATCACAATAGATGATTTCCCTTAAGAGAAATCTGCTAAAAATAGTAGCAGAGCATTCATCATTGACTGAACTTGATCTTGACCGGCGAAGGCAGCAATGGAAGAGAAAAAGGTGGAATTTATTTCCCAAATGCCATTCCTTTTTAGCAAAAATTTCCCTTGGAATTCTGAGAACGTAAGTATGAAGTCCGCGGCCTTAGGTCCCGTGAATGTTTTCCACCTAATCCGAAAGAGAATATAGAGGTGCTAGCTTAGCCTATAATAAATAGTCACTAATTCAGTCATTGAATGTTTTGTGACTTTTAATATTAGTTCTTTATTTTTGGAAATATTGATCTAATCACTTTGCAATAGACTTGTTACAATATTTTATACCAGCGTTGCTTTTTTCGTAACTTTATTAGTGCATTTTGGTTACACCACTTTTTTTAAATTGAATTCTATTTTATATTAATAATTTTGTTATTAAAAAAAATTGTAATGTCGTCGGATAGATGTGCTTACTGTGTGTAGCATCTCAAATAGTTCAGGATCTCCAATTTTAATATGTATTCTAGTAAACCACTCTAAAAGTGATTTTAGTTTTACGGCAAAGATGTATAAAAGATGCATTGGTAGTAAGAATGTCAGTAAGTTTGGAACCTTCTTATTGGTGAATTTAGTTTAGTCAGTGTGAAGGTGTATATTTTAATTGGTTTTTGTAAGAATTTGGGTGACGGGTAAATTCTTGTTGTCTGGGAAAATTTGAATGGAAATTGCAAACAAATTCTTCAGTTTTCCAGTCATATCATTCCCAACAAAATTTATAGAACATTCTCTGAAAACCTCTATTAGCCATAGTGGTTTCACATCCCTTTTTACATGACTTCAATTGCACACTACACTTCTCTCTCTCTCTCTCTCTCTCTCTCTCTCTCTCTCTCTCTCTCTCTCTCTCTCTCTCTCTCACTCTCTCTCACTCGCTCACTCTCTCTCACACACACACACACACACACACACACACACACATTTATTTTCTTTCTGCTAAGTGGTGCGTGAATAAAATGTCGAAGTTTTGGAAATATTTACTTAAACTGAGGCTTGAGGTTAGATGAACTCAAACTATACAAAATGGCGGTTTATACCGCAGAATATCTAGCCCTAAATAGGTTTTCCTACAATGCGGTTAGGTAAAATGTGTCACCAGTCTCATTCCACAGCTTGACATTCCAAATATGTCATTTAGTTGATTTTCTCCTAGAGGTTTCAAATTCTATATAAATGTATGTCTTATAAGACATCATTTGTTAAATTATTTAGGGCCCTGGCTAGCCTTGTGAGTAAAAGCGTTGGCCTTAGATGCTTTTTCTAAATATATTCTCCTTATCCTTACCCTAAGTAGATATTATGTAGTACGTTTTAGTTCAACAAACTGCTTTGGCTCAACAGATCATTAGAGACCACATCTTCCATCGCATGGTTTACGAATTTTCATCAAAACGCTTCAAGAAGTGATTGTTGGAGTTTCTACATATCTATCATGACGCTCTTCGATTTTCCATGCAGAGTAGGGAACGGATTCGTCGAAATGGAATCGTCAGTTTAAATAATGTGATTTATTTTTTATCGGAACAGAGTTTTTGAGTGTTCAGTAAATAAGATTACACCCTAACGGTGCGGTCTCAGAAGTACAATGGAAGGTACTTATTTCCAAACAATAAATGGAAAGGGGCTTGCCAGGTATCTAGTCTGTCTTCCGTTCATCTTTTGGGGTCCCACAAGGATCACTCCTGAGAAGTCCCTTTTTCTTCCTTAACAACTTCCTTTATTCGTTCTGAATGTTGATTTCGTTTCGTGAAAAATTGGTCAATTGTTAGGGGTCTACATCAAAAATTCGTAAATTTTATGTGATATCGCTTGCAGGCAAATGGTCGATAAGAATATGGGAACGTAAAAATCTTATATATATATATATATATATATATATATATCACAAAGAAAAAGGAATCACAGAAAAAAACTGAGATTAGGCACTTGAATAATACCATCCAATCTCCATATCAAATAAAAATTTGACACATATTTAAATTAGCTTTAATTATTGACGCAACATTATCAGGGATTTTTTTTTTATAATACTAACATCGACTGTAAAGGTATATTTATGGGAAATGTCGTTTGTGATTACTTAAAATTCATTTGGATGCCAGGTGCTCAGTTGCTTAGGATTTCGGTAAACCAAACAGTTAAACTCCTAGACGAGAATACTACTTTAGATTTAATTGATAATGACAACTGCAGATAATGTATTCAGTACCAATGACGATGCCCTCCAAAAAATAATTATAATTAATGAATATTTATTGAAACTTTATAAAATTGAAAAATCATAAAACAAACTTTTGAGCAGCTCAGTCTCCCTTAGAGCACTCAGTCTAATGGAAATAATTTCGGGTATTTGAATTTTGCAGCTATGCAGAGATAATTAATATATTCAAAATAATTAGCTTATTTAAATATAATTATTGAAATTAATAAGTCCCGCAAGAGAATATAGTTGTAGACATAAGCAAAGGAGTCTATTTAAAAATTTACTATTTTGTGTACGGAGATGGTTATCATCTTCATCGTTGGTTATCGTTCTATATTCATGCATCCATTAACCACCCATTTTGGTTTTTACTAAGTTTTAAATAATTTTTAATGAAAAACAAATCACTATACAAAATAACAAAAATGTATATGCAGGGGCATCCTCAATTTTAGCCGTCATGATGAAAAGTAAAGAAAACAATTTAAAAATGATGTCACCGACTAGACTGATATTGTCCTTTATTTAATGTTTGCTTTCGAGGTCTTTCTTGTCTAGTTATTTTCTGTTTGTTTGAAAAAATGAAACGCTCTTAAGAAATTTGTTAAGAAAACTATGAGTTTGCTAAAGTGAAATGTAGTAAATAACGAGACAGTGTCCAAAGAGTGAATTATTTAATGTATTATAAATAATAATAATTGGTACAAAACACTGAATGAAAAAAAAATCGACGGAGAACATTTAAATTCATATTTTCATTAATATATAAATCATCTGACGGGGAGAATGATGTATAGCTTTCCAACGTCAGGCTTTCTATTTGAGTGGAGAGAACGCTCAGTGTTGGATCAGGGGACAATAACTCAAGTGAAAACCACATTGTGTGTTAATTTTCGCGTGTTCTATGTCCTTCGTCGGCATATACGTCATCGCTATGTCTAAGAGATCATATGTGTATATCAAATCACCTGGTCTTTAAGTCGAAACAGCTGTGCATTTAGAAATTAATAATCCATCCGTCCAATTTTTATTCGACCAAACTGTCTGTATGCTACTATTTTATTTTTATTGGAATAATCCCATCACGGCTTAGTTCCGACTTCAGAATATGTCTGTCTGGGCTTAAGTGGTAGAATGGAAATTTTATTGGACATTAATTGCCAAAATATTCAAGACCTCATGAATTTTAATACGAAACAAATTCATTTGAATATAATCTGGCTTGGGAGAGAATTTACATGAATCGGAACTAGCATCTTTCTTATGTATCTGGAGCATAGGTTTGACGGATATAGTAGGTATCATTTATGTACGTATTAGTTTCATTGAGTGTATATAGCATTCTATGAATTTACATATTTCTAGACTTGTTAGATCCACACCTGCCTCAAGCACAGCAGTCACAATTTTAGGATTATGCCATTTTTATGTCTTGTAATTATAATTTTAGGGTATATGAATTTCTATACAAACTTTATATTTTGTTAAGTGCGTTTCCTTTCGAATATAGAGATTTTAGGCAGTAGTTTATCTGTACATCGTTTGTATACAGATATTTTATTAGCCTTAGTTGCAAAAAGTGGACGTTAATAAATAATAATAATAAATACAGATATTTTAGGCAATGTTATTCACAAACATTGACGTTTAGGAACGGTTAAAGAAATTTAAATGAAATCATACTCCTTCCAAATCTGGACTATTTTTTTTTTATTATTCTTAATTTTTCTTGTTTGGTTGAATTATCTGTTGCAATGACCCTCATAATTTATTTACTCTATTGACTTTTTGTCCCTCAAAATTATGTATATTCTCTACACAATGTATGGTTGATTTTTCTGTCTGAATTGCCAATGTTAAATTAATTCTGGAACCAATTTTTCCCCGTTTTTATTTTGATGTACGAATTCTGAGAATAAAATACATTTTCCACTTTATGCTGTACTAATTTTTTCTCTGACACATTATATTTATTTATACCAAAATATTTTCCACTCAATGATCTGGATTCTCTCTAAGCAGTCATAAATTATCTGAAGAATAGCGTGATCTGTTTCAACTCACGCCATTGAATTAGTCGACTAATTTATGTTGAATATTATAAGGAATTAAAAAAACAGAAGACACGTGCTTTCCTTGACATTGTTTTTATTTTATCGTTTATATTGACAGTTTTTTTAACTTATGATTTATTGACACCTTATTTAATGAATAGGTTATTTTCATGGTCATTTGTAATAAAGACGATTTGAATAATGTTCATTTGGTCACATTTTTACTTTTGATTTTTATTTGATTAATTTTAGTCTACTTGTTGATCAAATTGTTCAAAAATGTTTAGAGCTAAAGGGGGGGGGGGTATAACTTGTTACAGAATTTTAAAGCTGATTTACTAGCCCTTTGTCCTGGGGTGTTAAATTCATGACTTATTTTATTTACTAATTCTACCTTTTTTAAAAAATACTATGGGAACATGACTTGAAATGTAAGCTACACAGGAGGCGTTTTGTGGTGCAGTAACCTTAAGAAAATTAGGAAATTTAGGAAAGCGGATTTTGTGAAAAGTGAAAATTTCAACCCGATCTCAGTCAGTAATGAACCTACTTTTATGAGTGTGTGTGTACATCGACTAAGACCCTTTATGTATGTTATATATGTATTGCGGGTAGCGTGATTTTTAATGATTTGACAGTGGTAACCTGTTGAAAATCTCTTCCCAATTAGCCTTAGTTGCAAAAAGTGGACGTTAATATAAGTAAATAATGTTTCGACAAAAAAAAAAATGATTGATACATGTTACTTATTTACGTCCAGTTTGTGACTTTAGCTAACTGGGTTGGGGTTTCTACAGGTTACCACCCTTTTCTAGCCCGACTTGGACTCAAGATTTTATTAAATGAGTTCGTTTCGACACTATTTCCCTGGCTGGAATCGAACCAGTGGTTTTAGACTAAAAGCTTAACTCACATGGCTAACATAAGTCCCTTAAATTGTTATAAAACACGTGAATTCATTTCCTACAATTTAAAGCTATGTTGACTTTTATTTATCAGTCAGACGGTCGGTTGAAAATATAAAGAAGTGAAAGAAAAAATTAGGCCTGAGCTGAAAATATAACCTCTTATAATTGATTTGAAAATGGTAGGAAGTAAATCCCTTTATCCCTTTATGGCCTTAAAATTGAATCCGTCGGTGTAAATTATAAAAAGTTTGTGATTGTTTTTCCTCCAGCTCGAGAAGTTTAGGTTTTTGTTTATAGAATAACTAGGTTATCGGGAGTTTTACGTTCTGAATGCGTTCTCTGTTGTGTGAAAGAAAGACACGGCGAGAGGGGACGAGGGAGGAGGAGGGAGGATTTTCTGGCAGAAAAACTCCTCTGCGTTGTGTGTGTGTGTGTTTTTGTGCTACCACAATGGGCAGTGTTTCCCACCCATGGGGGGTTGCGTGGGTGACACACACAGTCACAACTACGCACACACTCACACGCAGCCACACACACACACACACACACACACACACACACACACACACACACACACACTCGCACGCACACGCTCACACGCAGCCACACACACACTCACACACACACACACACACACAGGAGCCCGCAGACAGAGAGAGACAGGAGGCTGGCCCAATGAACCAGTTGCTGGCTTGGTAGATCAATACGGGCTCCCCACCCCCCCTCCTAAGTCCCCCCCCCCGCCGTCTAAGTGCCAGTCGAGTATACTCCACAACTTGGAAGTCCTTTATTCCTGTTATAATACCCCCCATAATGAGTATAATAAACAATGCGGTCATGGTTCAATAAGTCCTCATAATCTCCAGTTTAAACACCTTTGTTGTGTGTGGCCCATGTATCCATTTTCTTTATGCTACCCTCAAACCTACTCCTAAAATGTGTTTATCCATTACAAGCTTCCTATTAAATAAAATTATATTAAATTTCTCACTAAGTCTAAAACTACGGACTCATTAAATAAACTCCTTATGCCCACCCTGGCTAGAAAAGGGTGGTAACCTGTAGATATCCCGCCCCGATTAGCCATAGTAGCATAAAGTGGACGCAAATAATAATATACATAATTAACTATCCTAAATATCGTTAGTGGAACTTCGTCTTTTGCCAGGTCTACTGGATGGCCACTTGCTTATACAAGTCTTTATTTCTCGCAGATGATTTTTGCTGTTCCATGTCAACATTTTTGCCATTCATTTAATGTTGTCTGTATTATCTGTAAATTAGTGAGCTCTAGGTAGGAATGGTGATTGGCAGCTTGGTTAAGGCCTATCGGCTAGGTACAACCTCCGCTAATTTCATCCTTCCGTACACAGCGTACACACTGTCGTATTTATAAATGTATGTCTGGTAGGGTCAGTAAGTTAAAGCCAGAAGATTACCTCTGGGTAGCATTTTGGCGAGTTTGTCCATGTCGTTTGTTCATCCAATGTTTTCATGTCCTGGAACCCATATCATTATCACTTTTGTCTTTAATTTTTACTAGAATATGAACATTTTAGATATGAGATTGCGGTTGTATGATTTAGTTATTTACGTTTACTTTATGAAATCACTGTTTGGTGTCTACGTTTCGATGCCCGTGAGCTGCCATAGTTCCCAGAGTGGCCTAGATGGCGCTGACAGCTTACCGTAAGCTGAGCGTCATTTGCCGGCTCATTTAGCCCTGATTCCAGAAACTGCAGTTTCCAGGCAGCAGCTTATTGCAGTCTGGCCCATTTCTCGAAGACGGCACAATAGGCCACACGTTGATTTCTTTTTCATTTTCTCCCCAATGAATCCGGTACAGCCTCCTTTTTCTTCTGTAGTTATGACCACAGACTACCCCGTGTACAAATGACACCATTGGTGTTCACAGGTTTTCTAATTTGCCGGTCCAATTGTATTTTGTCATATCTTCAAAGGTTTCCTTTGGGAAAATCCTCTGGAATGTCTTAAAATGTTTCTTGATCATAGCCAGTAGGGGCTGCGTAAACAAGCAGATTTACCAAGTGCTGCTATAACACTTGTGATCCCGTATCACCACGTATACTCTATTTATATGTAAAACCCGATGAGTAGAAGGGGAGAGGTTACTGAAGACAGAAAACAAGAAAGTACGAATAAGTCACTTAATACTTGAGGTGCCAAACTAATGCATGGAGCATTAATTGGGAAAATCAAAATTTTAACAATATTGGTTCTATAACATTTTATGACCCATGATTAAGCCATTTTCAGCTTGTATTAAACCCCATTTGTGTTGAGTTTAAATTACAAGTTTCGTTTATTGGGTTGAAAAGGGAATAGAACACGAGATGATGCTGTTTTTGTACCATTGTAGGATGCGCGAAATATGCTAATTTAACAGAGTTACCCTAAGTGACGGACTCTTTTTCACTGTGTTTTTCTCAGCCTCATAATGTTTAATAAAGTAGTAAGAAGTATTTTTTGTTTGCAATTACTATACTTTGTGTGTATTGTAATAATTCTTTTGTCATTCATAACATGAATGGGGAAATATTTAAGATGACTTCACTGACTTTTGCTCACATTTAGCATATTTCTATGTTGGCCCTTATTTCAAAAAAATATTCTCCCACCATATATAATGTGGCGGTCATATATATTGTGTTGATTATTTCTCGATGTACTACACTAACAATTTTTTGTAGCTATTTAAATTCATTTCCCGTTGTCCACTAGACTTTAAAATTGATTTCTATCACGATATTGTGTTAATACTGTGAAGAACATAATATTTCTAAACAATAGCCTCCTTATCATATATTTTACCTTGATCGTGGAGTCCATTTAAATAAAGCAGCCTTTGACTAGAAGTAACTGGTCTTCCGCATTGAGTTGATTATAATCCGCTGTTCAATAGGTCTGGCGTTAGGTCGTTACGTAACTATTTCACATGAATCAAGATTATTGGTTAAGAGAACTCACCTGTTGACGGCATGAGAAAATCACGATAATTTTCCTGGTGTTAAAGCCAAACGAAACAAAACGAACGGAGATTGAGGTGTAAAAAAACAGACAGCCTAATCAGCGAGGCCTATGATTTCCTGTCATTATGGTTGTCACGTGATTTCCACCTTGATTTTCCTGCACTGATACCACTAATACTGTTAATCGTTCATTACTGACTCCGTTAAGACGTAGTAATGCCCAGATGACAGCTTCACATTAAATTGGATTCTGTCTTCCGTCGTTATCAGTAATTGTTTTGAAGCGACAGCAGTTTAAAAACATTTTATTCGTAATCAGATTTCGTCTACACATTCCTGTAGTTATGTGCTTCAGTTTAGTCCATAAATCAAAAGTGACTGATTTGATTCTGAGATCATTTTCAGCTTTACTCATAATTATGATTAAGTATGTAGCAAAATGTACATTTAACAAATTCATCAGTAGTTTACATATTCATGAAACGTCATATAGGTAATTAGTTTTGACTTTTCTTGTCATCTCATGCGTCTAATTTGATCTCGAGATGAAAATACCGTAGCCTGATTGTGTCATGAATGATTTACAACATTTCGTCTAGAGGTACATTTAGGTTTTCTTATTACGTGCACCTTTTGTGTTGGGACATTATTTACAGGAGTTTTTGTTGGCATTTATGTAACACACAAATTCCCCCGATTGCCGCTCGTGAGCTGTCTACGTCCTTTGACATCCTAAAAACGGGAAACCATAATCGAATTATTTTTCAGCGTAACATTTTGTAATTTTTGTTTAAACATTGAATCCACTTTGGCACTTTCCCTTCTAATTATATATATGATTGTAAATTTCCTGCACAATCGTTTAGGAAGAACGTCATTGCATAAAAGTGTTATCTTTAGCAGTAAATAATAACTTCTAAACTTCATTCTCACTCTTAATTTCCTCCATTAACTGTGTACATTTTATCTCATTTGGGGGTACCATATCACAACGCGTTTTGAATAGTATTTATTAGTAGATAAATTCAAGTTCATAGTTGAGACATCCTCATTAAATACAGTATACTGTGAAGTAAACTCTATTCAGAAACAAATAACTGTTACACTTACCAGATGAATGTGCAATATAATTGGAATATTTAAAATCAATACAATTTTGGAGGGAAAAAAAGTTACGGCTAAACGTCAAGAGATCAAAAAATAGCGTATTTGCCCGTAGTTCAGAATTCTATAACACCTTCTTCTGTTGTGCTACCATCTTTAAGAGTCTCAGTTCATTATTTTTTATTAGAGTTACTATTTACTTTTCTCAGGGTGTTGAGAACATATCGGTGGAACCAATAAAGGCAGGTATTAGAAACTAGCGTTGCCCATCTAAAATGTTAAAATCCATAAATTTAAATAAAAAATGATCAGCATAATTATTAATTATAGGATACTGACAGTTATGTGTAGATAATCAAGTCACTTTATTTATTTATTTTTAAATGTGGGTGTCCCGAAAATACTTTAGAAGCTTTTTAGGTACTTATTTTCTGTCTTTCTCGCCATAAAACCATAGGTTCCAGTATTAATTTAACTTTGTTCAACAACATGTTTTGTTGTGTAGCAATTAACGTACTTGCTACAGGTAGTTTCAGATGTGAAGAGATTTTTTTTTTTAATTCTAATAGTAAAGGCTATTTCTTTTCTTTCTAGAAATTACATAGCCAAACATTTTCGAAATCTCTCTTGAATTCAGTAGTAATTTTGTTTTTGTTTAATACACAAAATAAGGTGTGCAATAAATCTTCCTACATTTTTCTTAAAATGTACATTAGTGACCGGACACTTAAAACTGTCATTAATTAATTTCACATGTGTTAAAATGAATTATATATAGACTGTCACATATATTAAAACTATTAGCTGTGGTCCATTTCTAATGGAAATTTATTCTGTTGTCGTTGAAAAATGGGATTAGTTCGTTATTTATAGCGAATTCCAGCATAAATATTGGGACTGTATAAATACACAAATATTGCTGCTTATTTGTGTATTTGGAGTCCGACCCCGTTCTAGAAATGGCAACTATTTTAGACTCCTCCCGCTGTGCATACAGGCTGGAATTCCTAACTAGAATAAGAAGGTAACCTGATAGTTTATATCCACAAGAATGTGCTGTGCTCAGAAACGGGTGAAGTCCATAAATTGGGTTTATGTACAGTAGATGCTTAACTCTTTGTATTCAGAAAAGCTGACTGAATCTTTCGGTGAGTACATCGGAATTTTCAAATGATAGAGCAGTCTTTGGCCTGCCTAGAAGAAACTAACTAATAAAATACAAAATTTGGATCTGCCCCGTAAGGTCGCGAACGAATGCCTATACATCCCAAATAACCATTAATAAAATTGAGAAAATATGCTTTTGAAAAATATCGGATACCGCCCTTCATTGCGGCTCTATACTTCTTGTATATTTTTTTATATATTATGTTTTTATAATGGCTATAACAGTCGAAATTCTGTTGTTGTTTTTTTCGTTCAGCCCTGCATACATATGTATACGATTTTAATAATTTTAGATTTTCTAGTTTGTAAATGAAGTTCGAAATTTCCCCAAGACGGCTTTATTTCATTAATATTGGTAATCAACAGTTTTGTTTCCCTTAGTAAGCCTATACTTATTTAATAATATAAGATAACGTAAAAATTATTCGAGTAGATAAATTTTGTTTATTTTTCAAGCCCAAATTGAGCTTTATTTTTAGAATTCATTATTTTATAACAAGCGATTTTTGGGTCTTTTTCATTATTTCCAATGGAATTGGAGATAAGATTAATACTCTCAATCCCTTTTTTGTATTAATGTTTTATTTATTTCATTATTTGTCTGGAAAGTCAATATAAAATAGTTACAAACTTGATTCAGGCATCCGATTATTAATTAAATAAGGTAGAGGCGTCTTAATACAATTTTCGAAAACTAGAGTCACGGCCTGAGCATTAAAATGCTGACTGGAAAAGGATGATAGCCTGCGTAGCGCATATCCCGATTAACCATTGTTGCGAAAAGTACGTTTATTAATTAAATATCTATAAAATTAGAAGTAATTTTCATTCTTTTTGTACCCAGTGACTGTTGTAAGATTCTCATTTATAGTGTTAGCGTGATTGAGATGCAACTAGTGTTCAATGTAACTATCTTTTAACTAAAAATTGAATCAATATATTTAGATTGTTTTTAAAGGTTTGTAATTATTATAAAACTGTTTTAATTTGTGTCATATTCATCACAGTTTCCAACTTGCATAATGCTGGAATGTGTGGTTTATGATGTCTGTTAATGAGCTTATATAATTCCGTGTCGTCTAGAAGATATGTGAACATACCGGATATATGGTATGCTGGCAACGATCACTTGTCATTTCTGCAGTCAATCAGTGTTTTATGCCATGGCCCACTGCAGTTTCTGTAATTCGCCCGTTAAGTGCTCAGGTGTTCATTTTGATCGGCCAATTCTTAGGAAGCATTTTACAAAAATTGCGCCATGAGTACGATCTCAATACTTTAAGGACTCAAAATTTGAAAGGGAAATTAGCTTTCTGGCATCAGAATTTCTGTCTACATGATCCACTTCTGTGTTTTTGACCAACTATTCACAGATTTCGTAACCAGAGGGTGTTCAAGAGTTGTATATTTTGTCGCTAATAAATTTTCAAGAAATTAAATTACAAGCTAACATAATTCCTTCTGTTTATAACCCACTCACTCAAGCACAGATCCACTTGACTACAAGCCATCAAGTTATTTCTGCTAGTAAGCACAGAAAATAAACCAAATACTATTTAGCATGAAGTTCAAAACATTTTGTTTTAAAATGGCAGAGGTAGTCTTTTTGACGGTTCCATCGGATCGGGGACCCAGTAGCCTTGGCATTTAGACCTCCCGGCTATTCATAATACTCCAGATTCGGTTTTCGGAAAACAAGTACAAAACCCTGGGGCCGCGGTGTGGGCGTTTTACCAGCTCCCTCCAGGAGTTGATGTCGTTTTGAATAACCTTCGCGGCTTATAGGCTCATTGAAATTGTCTACAATCAAACTCTGCCTTTCAATAACGATATAACTCGCTGAAAAGCTCAATTTCACATTCGGCGACCCCTCACTCCCACCAATGTAAGAAGGGTGAACCATTACCGAACATAATTTTTAATTTCGACTGAAATATTGAGATTAGTAACCATAACTCTCAACAAAACACATTTTCATCATAACCTGGATAAGAGTGTTGGACAATTGAGAAAATGTTCGTCAAGAGTACAACCTCAATAGCTGATTTACCGATATTAAAGCTCATGTTTTATCGGTGCCGCTCAAATTCGCAAGGCATAGAACAGAGGGGACGTAATTTGTCTATGAAAATAGTTTAGTTCGTTCGTCGGTGTAGGTTTGGAGTTTTGTATTGCCTAAATCACACCTCAAATGAGTAACACTTGGTTGACAAATTTAAAACTGCTGTGTCAGCAATACGAAAGAGATAATAAATATATGTGATAAGGAAAAAAAGAGTTTGTGAATAAGCTGCTTATCTGATTCCAAACCTAAAGATTACCTTCAGACACATTTCAACTTGAAATAGAATGTTCCTAAATACTTATTTTCACTCTGATGCCATTTTCTTGTTGCTTTTCTTTTTCCTACACGTATTTTAACTTGGTTTAATAATAACTTTGGGTCCACGACTTTTTCCTGGAAAAAGCTCCACAATTTTTATAACAGGATAAAGCTTGGTAAATAATGTGATAAATATAGTTTGTAAATAATAGTTATTTTATTTTTTAAAGGGCTTTCGTTATATTTCTGGATTTAGTCTGGCTTCAGCAAACTCAGACACGAACACCTTACAACATTGTCATTCGTGAAACATGTGGTACAAGATTAATGGTACACTGGATAGATCAGATTAATGTTTGAAGCTGATTTCCCTTGATGAAATTTAATTAAGTTTTACTTGCCAGTCTATTTTCCATAAATTTATGCAAATGACCATGGTTTGAAATGTCTGTTAAAACACTTATTGTGGCCCCAATTTATGTCTGATCGCTTACAAACCGTATTTCAACGATTTATGTAAAACTACATATACAGTTCGTTAGTGGGTCAAATTGGGACGGAAGTAGTGGTGGTTTAAAGTGAGTAAATGCAAAAATTCTAATTATCTTTGTTATATTACTCTAGTCCAAAAACCAGGTAAAATCCTAAATCGTGATTGAGGTTGAATTCTTATGTTTTATTCCCTGGCTACTAAAATATGATAATGCTCCCAAGCCTTATACCGTATTTGGTTTGTTCTGGTGGTCGATGGTTGTTAGTCTGTCATATTTCGATTCTTTCAGGTTCATATGTCACCCCTCATTATTTGATTTCCCGCGGGTTTTGGCTATCCAACATTAATCTATTTTTCTTCAATTTGTTCAGCTGTAATATAGTACCTATCTTTAGACAGGCGATATTAATTCAATGTATATAAGTACGTCATTTATGCTGATATATTCACACGCACATGCTGTTTTCGGTGCAGAATTGGAGATCATTGCGTGACAAATCTAGGGATTGGAACAAAGCAAAGACTTGCTCACACAGACACTTCTCTATAGTGACGGAAATATTGACCTCATTTCCCTTCCGCTGTTGGCCAGTTCCGCGAATTTCAACTCATGAATTATCCTACTTGCTTTAATGCCTAGTTAATTCCTTTTGTAGTTCTCTATATGTGACTATAACAAAAGTCCGTCACGCAGGGGCTGCGTAAACTAAGCAGATTTCCCATGTGAAGTTTTACAATAGACAAATCTGCATATTGGTAACACAACACCACCGTGATTAAATACACACTGTAATGAGGAATCTTTCAGTTAATTAAAATAAATTCCCAAATGA
>CM032232.1:102587500-102795000 GCA_019009955.1 Riptortus pedestris | reverse complement strand
GTTTCTAGAATGTGTATGCGTTGACGGACTACCTGGAAACAAACGTTGAAAGATTTAAGCGCAATAAAAGGTGAAAGAAGATCTGAAACAAAACAGCGTAGTTCATATTATTTGAAAGTCGAAAGGTTACATCGGGTTTTCTTTCAATAAGTGACCAAACTGGCTCCCTATACAAGTCAATGAATGCGATAATGGCAAGTACCCGGCCACGAGGGAGGCCGAAGATGAAGTGGGTTGACAGATTGAAGAAAGATGCCACGGAGTTCCAATTAGTGGACTGGAATGCCATCACACAGTAGGCTGGTAATAGTGGCTAACCAACGGTGGTCTGTAAACTCAACCGAAAAAGAAAATTGGCTTAAGGAAATTTTCCCTCGAGAATCACAAATCATAATGTATGACATTACATTTTAATCTACCATACTGATCTTTTTTACATTTTCTTTTACTATTGGATGCAAGAAAAGTGTAATTGCTTGAGAGATTACACATTCAAACCAACATATATGTATACTAGTCATCTTGATCTCCATATTACCCTTTTATTCACCCTACTAATGTGTATTGCATTTTAACGTTTGGGTTCAAAGACTTGTTTAATGTGTTTCTTTTCTTCAAAGTCAGACTAGATTCTACTCTTGGAACGCTATGAATGCTACATCTCGATTGCATTATAGTCACAACCATAGCATTCGGCACGATACACTGTGAGAGAATATTCTGGCGCTTGTTGAAGAATGTCAGGCGTTTACCCGCAAGAGCTCGGCAAGATGAGTTGAAGTGCTGATAAAGGATAGGTGAGGGCTTATGTGTGTGGGTAGAAAGAGAGAGAGCGAGAGAGAGAGAGAGAGAGAGAGAGAGAGAGAGAGAGAGAGAGAGAGAGAGAGAGAGAGAGAGAGAGAGAGAGAGAGCAGAGAAAGACGTCCTAAGACGATAAGGAGGCTGACACGAAGTTCGATAGATAAAGTGCTCCAGAGATTGTCGGTATCTCTAGAATATAGCGAGATGCCTAGTAGCATATAACATTATATGTTCTTATGTGATATCTTGAGAGGACCCTCTTCAAACCCACAGACAGTTTCCATTTCACCCATCAAATCTACATCCAGCAACATACTCATTCATCCTCAGACACATATGTGATATTAAATTACAAAAGGTGTTCAGTGCAGTAAATTTGGATATTTAAAAGAAACCCGATGGGACCTATTCGGAACTCACTTTCGATCATGATTTCAGTTTTCAGTGAAGTACTCTGCTAGGTAAAGTTGTTTGATAAGGCAAAGACAACTTTTAGGAGATTTTTCTTAAGACCTACTAATTGTGGCGTATCCTCATAGTTATGGAAATGGATACATCCTTGGCTTGACGAATAGAATTTTTAAATGGCCACAGGTTCAAACCAATCTTGAACTGTTTGGAGTTCTACGAAGCCAAAATTGACTTAATTAAATCAATTGACAAAAAAAATAATAGGAATTAAATAGAAAACTCGAAGGAGATTCTTAAAACATATTTATTGTAACTTTGTACATCTGCGTTATCTTTACATATATAATTCTACTGTTCGTATGTATGCCACTGAACTCCTAAACAGCTGGACCGATTTGAATGATTTATTTGTACGCGTTTGGGTGACGCCCTGGATTGTTTAGATTCACAAATCAGCTTGGCAGATGGAGCAGGAGTAGGGGTCGTAAGGAAAGCCTAAAATTAAAAATAGCGATTTTTCGTTTCCTATTGTTTTTTCGGCAAATATGCACAGGAAAAAAGTTGTTTATGTTGTTATTTAGAGTAACCTTTGCATATTCACTTTTGTCGTATAACAAAGTATATACGAGATATACACTAAAAAAGTGGGAGACAACAATATTATTGGGCACTAACGATTGAACGGAACTTAACAAAACTCAAAATGTAAATTAGCTTTAATTCTTCCATGATTATAAGCTACATTACATTTTTTAGGTCGAAGTGGGGGTTATAAGGGAGGCCTGAATAAAAAAGTTTCTTGCAAATAAATTGTAATACCCATCTATTAATTATTACATCACTAAGTACCTTACTCTCCATATCACAATGTGTTGAGCCTATAAAAAATAATTATTAGAGGTTATTATTATTAATCATATATATGTATTATATAAGGTTGTGAAGAATCATTTTAGTTTAAATATAATTAACATCCAATAATAGATTTAATTGGTTAAATTTATTATGAAATGGCGGACTAATGTAATAAGTGACGTAATAATTAATAGATGGGTCTCACAAATTCAAAGAGAAATATAAATTTAAGATACTAAACCTTCTATGATATAACCTTTTACCAATCAATATTCAGCCTATATTACTAATTTCAAGTGTTGGTTCATTTCAACGAGGTTTTAACTGTTTTATTGAAACTGAGCTAGATTTCGGCAATGCGTGAAAGTTAAATGTAATATTGGGAGTTTATAACCTAAGATCTTAGCAAAATGTAAGGACAGGCAAATTGATATTTTAAGTGATGATTGTTTTGATTTAGTTTTTTAAGGCGGTTTAATGATTATATTTTATGTGTTTACTCCTTGAAAAGGAGCTAAAGAGCCTGAGAAACGTAGGTGAAATTTTCAAACAAAATAAATTTCACATGTTGATGTAACTTGGAGCGTTTTCATTTAGCCTAAATGATTAACTTTTTGTCATGCTTAGGTGGATGGAAAATTCATTCATTTATTCATTATATGTACCAACTGGCCGAACCTATCGACTACTTGATGTGACACTTTCATCCAACCTTGAGTTACAACCAAGAGTTACCTCTTAAAAGAAAGAATAAGCGCACAGCGTATTGTTTTATTATTTCAGCTTGATAATGAGACCGACTATGATAGATGGACGGGCGGGTGGACACAATAGTAAGATTAATAGGGTCCTTGTTGGAAACAAAGAGCTCGAAAAATGAACAAGCTTGAAAGATTTCCAGCCTCTCAAGTTCTTGGGGTCTAAATCACTGGTAAACGAAGAAGCAAAATTGGACTGAAACAAGAACTACCTTCAGTTTTCCCGAATGAAGAATCTGTTAAACACAAATACCCTCCATTTTCCCCCCAATCGTGAACAACCACAAATAATTGGGAAATGACAATTAGTTGCAAATCTTGCCACTAAAATTGGATTATGGTTTCATATGTTGAGCTGGCATCAAATTCCTATGCCAAACCCCACCACGAATGTTATCTACGAGCATTTAGAACAGCACATGTAAAATCCACGTGTTGAATATGAGAGTTTATGCCTACCATAAATTTCATAGAAAAGTATCTTTGAACCAAGTCCTACATATTTCGGAACAGTGAAAAATGCACAAGAAACAACACTGAAACGGACAAAAGAGATATATACAATAAGATTTCTATTTCTACTTTTTTATTAAGATTTTATTAGGTTTCCCTGATTGTATTTTAGTCATGAGAGACTGAAGGTTAATTAATTTATACCTTGTATACTAACGCTATATAATCCACTGTTGGAAATATATTTCAATATTCTCACTTACTTCTTGCCAAGACATATTAAGACAAGCATTTATCATCTCTTCATAGCATCTTCACACAAAGATATTCATTCTTTTTCACCAAGAAAATATTTGTATTATTTGTAAAAGGAAAAGGTGGCTCACTTACTTGGAGTTTTGAAATTCGTAATAGAACTCTTTTAGTTTAGTATATCCGTTTTGTGACTAATGGAAGTATGTAAAATGAAAGATCAAGTTCGTTAACGGCTAAAATCGGATATGAGGAAGAAAGGGTGAATTTTGAAACTTCGAAATATCTCCGTTGTTATGTGTCGGATCAAGAAATTGTTTAAAATCAATCTTATTGAAACTAAAATGTTCTATAAATGTTTTTACGTACATTTTTTCATTATCTTGATTATTAGCCGAGATATTTGCATTTTTTTAGTTTTCGGCCTCCGTAACCCCCCCCCCTCCTCCTCCTACTAATGTCATAGCAACAATAAGCTGTTATATTATGAAGCACATTATTTGAAGCCTAAATACCAAACAATGTTCTTTTTGAACTTTTACTTTTTTAAGTAAGATACGTAACGCACGTGGGAATCTGCTTTGTTAACGCAGCCCCTGCTTGAGGGACTTTTTTAGTTCTGTATAAGCTACAGGTTCTAATTTTGTTGTTGCTTGGTAGTTGTTTTTAAATCAAGAAGTTTAATTCTAAACCATTTATGAGACATTTCTTTATGTTTTTTTTTGCTTGAGAAAGGAAATATATTTTTCAGACACGTAAGCAAAAGAGTTTTTTTTAGGATAGCAGTTACTTCTATTCGCCGATACACACAAAGAGGATAATCAACATGAATCGTTTCCGATTATAAATTTGTATGAAGAATTAAAATAGTATATCACTTAATTATTTTATGCATGCCGGTCTAATGCTGTCGAATAAAATATTCTTTACCTTTTACTCGCACTTGCTCAATAATGTAATTCGGTGTTTGGAAATACGTTGAAAATAAGAATAAAGAGAGGTTTTAGAGAGGGAAGGTTGAGATAAAGATGGCAAATATAAGAGCAATAACCTTCTAGGCGTGTAACCCTCCTATAACTCGCTAGTAAGATGGCTGGGAAGAGATGCTGTCCCTAAGACAGGGCTATAACTCGAGGTCTAACTCTCCAGACAGCAGCACTACTCGTAATTCCCGCAAAACCCTACAGCCTTCAGGCAAATCCGTCCATGGCTCTATCTACCGCTACAACATACTAATAACAGCTGGAGCAACAACTTCAATGGGATCCTCAACGTCAGTTGAAAAGTAAGTAACACTGTGGCTCCCTAAAATAAGCAGATTTCCTGCACGCTTTAATATATTACAAATCTCATACTCCGTTCTCAATTTATCTCTTCATAAATTCTACGTGAAATTAAAGCTGGGAATTGGATATTTAGTGACATGAAAGCTTATAATGAAAATTGACTGCTTAGATTTATGTGTTCACTGAAGGCTGATAATGCAAAATACCAGTATTTAACAAATTATGTTCTAAATAATTTGGGTTATATAATTTTCTCGATCAGACGTACGATGATGTACAAAATTTTGATTTTGCTTTTGAACCATTTTTTTAAACCTCTGCTCCTCTTTCTCTGATTGTGGCCATTAAAGAATTTTATTATTAGTTTTATATGAAATGTTTTTTATCGAATTTGGAAACATTGACAGCTGGTAGAATATCATATGTCACACACACCCACCCACACACACACACACACACACACACACACACACACACACACACACACACACACAACACACACACACTAGGGTGTCCCAATTTTTCGCGCCCCTCCCTTAAAATCTCCAAGTATTTGAATACAAGGCTGAGACATGGTGTGCCATAATTGGGACCCCTGAAGAATCCTTTCAGTTTTAGCCAACAAAAGTATCCCCTAGACTTGTTTCAACGATAATTTTGTTGACTATAACTTGTATATCACAGCATTTTTCAATAAAATGTGCCGTTTTTGAACTAAAGGTTTGTTTATTTTACGGCTAAAGGATGCGTCAAATCGAAAAATTCACCGATATTAACTCGTTTTCGAATTGGATTTAGTATTCTAGTAGAATACGCCATAAAGGTCGCTGGAGAAGTACTGGAAAAGGCTATGAGGTTGAATATGGACTCAAAGGATTCTTCAGGGGTCCCAATTATGGCACATCAAGTCTCAGCCTTGTATTAAAATAATTGTAGATTTTAAGGGGGGGGGTTGGCGACTCCCGAGAGCCCTCACGGGAACTTGGGAAACGCGAAATATATATATATATATATATATATATATATATATATATATATATATATATATAAATCTGTTTAGACTAAAATATCATATTTTGTTATTTATAACTTTTTTTTTCAAAAATAAGTATTGTTTTATGTTAGAGATTAAAAAATTTTTATATCAGAAGATGTAATGCCTTTCGATAAGGACTATAACATGAAAATAATTTTTTTCTTAAAGAGAATGTAGACGTGTTAACCATTGATTCTTCCCTGAGTACAGGCTAAAGAACATTTGTTTATTTCCTTTTATAATTGTTTCGTTTGGTTCTAATGCTTAATTATTTTATATTTAAAAGATTTTACCAAAAGATGACCAGGATTGGGAGGTTAGGAAAGGGTTGAAATGGAAATAATTGAAGATACCTCCTTTAGTTTGGATCTCATGGAGAAATGTTATATAACGAATCCAGTAAATCAATTTTTTTAATAAAAACGTTGTGAAATATATTTTTCTTTAGTCCGCAACGGATTTATTTGACATTGTTTTTTCGTCTAGATTTATTGGCCATTTTTGTTTTAAGTATTGCATTTATAAACTATAATTTAATTTAAGGGTGTGCGGTGTCGGAAAGCCTTTTCGTACTAACGAGAAAAATGACTGTAAATTTTACTGTGTTTAGAAATGAAATGATTTCTATTCATTTACAACTGGGATAAAGCATTTTAAGGAATGAATTAAACTGTCAAAAGTAATAAGCAGATCTACTATAAATAACTTCCATTTAGCACATCTAGACAATGTTACTGTTACTCTGGAAATCTATTTTCCCTTTGGTCAACTGCTACCTGTTGACTGAGAGGTTAAGCGGTGTGGCCTATGCTAGGTCAAAGCAGTCCTACACTCCTGGGGCATCAGGGACACTCCGATTAGATTATTCCGCTCTAATAGTATGATCAACCGCTGCATTAACATCTTCCCCCCGTTAGCTCTCTCTCTCTCTCATACTCTCACTCTCACTCACTCACTCACTCACTCTCTCTCTCTCTCTCTCTCTCTCTCTCTCTCTCACTCACTCACTCACTCCCTCTCTCTCTCCCTCCCCCTCTCTCCCTCTCTCTATTTGTGTTTGTATATGAGATAACTTTTGTTTTAAAAGCCTCTCATCTATGAAACTCTGAATTACCAAAGCTGGTTATTGGTAATTGGACCCTTCAAACGGTCGGAAATATATAATCGCCAATAACCATCCCTCCCCTATTATAACGACTTTATGGTCAGGAACCTGTATATATATTTTATTGGAAGCTTAAAGTTGTATCCATTATAAGCTAGTGAATTTCTCAATTAATTTAAATTCATATTGTTCCACGTGCACGGTTACTTACTCTTTAGTGAGTAATATATTGTTTTTAGTATAAATCAAGGTTACAGTTCCACATTTTTTATACATTTTTTATTGTAGCTAACTGATAGCAGGGATCGTTCTCTGGTCTTATCAGTTCTTGGAACCTCTCAGCAAAGAACTGTTTAACTCAGCGGTATACACTTAAAGCCCTCTTTGTGCACTGTTTAGCCATGCACAATAATGTCTTTTTTATTATACTGGTCGGGTCTTAACTGGCTGGGGTCTTAACTAGATGACTGAGCTCAAACCCAGAAAAGCCTTGCATATGTGTAAAATTGTAGACCTTACATTTATATCATCGATATTTATTCTAATTAGGAAATTATGACATGCATTTAGGAGAAGTTTCGCAGCGTATGCAAATTTTTAAGGCGATGTAAATAGGTTTCCATGAAGCAACTAATGAAAACTATTGGAAAGGGAAGAAGATATTTCTTTAATAAGGCGAAAAAATCGATTAAATTCAATTCTTGTTACAAGGTATGAAGTGCGGACATGGTTTGATAGTAAGCTGTTTTTTCACCATTTCCAGCGAAATTTCTATTGGAGAACGTTAAACATAAAATTTGAAGGTTATACAAATATTTAAAACTTTTGTTTAGACCACTTTTTTTCACAGAAACTGGAATGCTCCAAGAAAAATTAAAAAGCGGTTTATTAGTTTTTTATTTTCTTCTCCAATAAAAAAGATAATTTTTTTTTTCAGAAGTTTTCTGAAAACTAATTTTGAGCCCAAAACAAGCTGCAATTCCTTGCATGAAACCTAAAACGAAACTTTATATTCAACTGAAAATGCTCATGTTCTGGATGCCATAAATAATATTTACATTACTATGAAAAGATTTTTCAGAAAATGCCAAAAATTAAAAAAAATAAAACACTGATTTTAAATGTTATTTTTTTTATTATACTTTTGAAATTCTTACTTTGAAAAAAAAAATAATTTGAACTTAAATATTTTCAAATTTAGGTTTTAACAAAATCCAATAGTTTTATCGAATGAAGAATATCCATTAAAAATATAAAAACTAAAAAGTGGGCGCCACAAGAAACTTCTGGCTTTCATATTTTGTGAAATTGATTATCTCAGTTCTGACATTTTCTATTCACTTGCCTCCATTCCCGAGATATTAAGTGACTATCACAATTAGTGACTACAATGGTTTTAAAAACTTTGTAGCTATATTTTTTTGATGCGTTATCTATGTGAAACTATATTTTTTCGAGTATCTCAATTCGTATGTTGGTTGATGTGGGAGTGCCGATCTTGGAAACAGGTCTTAATAATAGGAAATCTTTCCATTAATTTCTTTATTAAAGCTCAAGGCATTTAAAGCACTAACGTCGGATCATCAAGTGCTAACAACAAAATAAAAAAGAAACATGTTTAAAGCCATGCGATGTATCAAAAAAACACATTTGAAATTTTTACCCTAAATACAAATATTAAAATCAGTCAAACAAATTGTTCAAGCTTAAAAATATAGTATTAACCGAAATAAATCAAATAAAACTAATAAATCCTAGTTTAATTAATTTTATTTTTATTTATTTATTTGGTTTCTCCTCACAGTGATTGGCATAATTAGAATAATGTATTTACTCCTTCGTGTACTTACTTTTTTTGTACTTTATTATCATATTATGGAAAACATTTCTTTAATATCTGTTTGTTTCTCATATCCGTGCTTTGTCTAAAGAATAAAATAAAAATTAATCCTTTTAAATCTTTTTAAGTATGATGTAGGCCTATTCCATTTTGTACTATATGCTTTTGTAAAAGTTTATGTGTTTTAGATATGTTAGTATTTGTGAAATATATTAGCTGCTGTAAGTTAATAGTTCTGTCATATCGTAGGATATGTGAAGGTTTTTAAGTTGGATGCAGTCTGTCAGTATGTGTTTTATCGTACGGTATTTGTTGCAGTAGTTGCATATAGGGTTATCAGTCCTTGTCATTAAGTGTCTATGTGTCAGGTATGTGTGGCCGATCCTGAGTATGGAAAGAACTACTTCCTCCCGTCTAGTAGTCCTATGGCTCGATGGTCACTCCTTAATAGTACTTTTAATACTGCGGAGGTGGTTCTTTACTTCCATCCGTTCTGATTGCCATTTGTTTAGGATTCGGAGGCGTATATGTCCCACTATGTCTTCGTATAATAAGTTTGTTTGTGTGTATTGAGTTTGTTGAGCAATTAGTTTAGCTTGGTAGTCTGCTGTCGTACTAATTTAAAATATAGTTAAAACCCTAAATAAATATATACATATTTTGAACATGACAGACACCTACCTATATGGTATAAGTAAAATTCATATTATTTAACAATATTCCTCCCTTTGATGTATAATAAAGGCTAGCACTATGGCTTTGGAGCGACTACAGGCGGCTGCCAGAGAGGAAGGAGGAATACTCACAGGGACAGAACTTAGCTATTCCAGTTGAACATTTATTATTACTATTATTTTATTCTTGATAGCACTTGATGATGACACTTTAGTAGCAAAAGACCTTGTGCTTTAATAAAGAAATTGGTGGGAAGACTTCCCTGTTATTAATACCTGTTTCACATATATGTATTAATACCATTTTTCCACTGTGAAGTGGAATTTAAATTTTCTAAGACGGGGCACATCTTAATTTTATGTTTAATGTTTCCCAATCGAAGTTCCGCTGGAAATGGTGAAAAACCGGCTTACCATCAAACCGTGACCGCATTTAAGACTAGTAACTAGAATCGAATTTAATTGATTTTTTCCCTTATTAAAGAAACATCTTCTCTTTCCAATAGTTTTCATTAGTTGTATTATGAAAACCTATTTGCTTCGCCTAAATAATCTGCAGACACCGCAAAACTTCTCCTAAATGCACCTCACACTTCCCTAATCAGAATAAATGTCGCTAATATAAATTTAACGTCTACAATTTTCCACCTTTTCTGGTCTTTTAGCTCAGTCATTTAGTTAAGAGTCCAGCGAGTTAAGACCGGTACCCCTTCTTTAATGACTGATAAATCTGTCGACTTTGACTCAACCATCAAGGACATTTTCTTCCAGCTATACTCCATAACTGTGGTGGTTTCACACAATACCATAGTTAATTCTATCGCCGGACTGTCTAATACCTTCCTGGAAGAATCATGAAATGGATTAAAGCCCGTTTTACGAGCCTGCGACAAAGGGCTAATTTTACCGTTGACTGGACCCCCATTGTTGTAGAAATAGCTTGCCGCGATCCCTTCGCCAAATTCAAAACCACCCCCGTGTTCCCTCGAATAGACTCCACTTTTCCTTTTCACCGTATTAAGATTTAAAATTCTCAGGGGTTTCCCTTTGAATAAGACCTAACAAGTGTTACGACCTAGATATACGCTACGCCAGGACAGCATTTATTTCGAATTATTTAAGGGGATTTTCTCGGAATTCCCTAGACATCATTTTTACTGAGAGAATTACTGATAAGCGATTCCGGCTTTGTTATTCGGTTAAACTTTTGCCAGCCAAAGTCGAGTTCACTACTTTTAATCTTCTAACATTTTTATCATGTTTTCCCTTCATTTTCTTCTGTGAACTGTTACTTTCTCCATGAAATTCTGGAACACTTAAGTATTTGTATCTGATCAATATTAAATTTATTACATGTGCACATAATCTGTTTACCCACGTATAATCTCATCTTTCGCATAGCAAGAATTATAATCCTCAGGCCAGGACAGGACGTATTATTTTTGGAAGAAAACAGAGCCTAACGTATTTCTCCATTTTTTTCAAGACCTCAAATCCGAAATTTATTTTGATTTTAAATATGAATCTGACTTACTTATTTAATATGGAAGTTTCACTTCTTATTCTAATTCTAAACAAAATTTCGTGTGAGTAATCCCCTCACTTGAAATTTTACCTAATGTAAAACATAATTAAAATTGTCCTTAAACAAAATTTTTAGTACTAACTCGACTGTCGTACAAACCACTAAATTTATGATTTTTTAATCTTTCATGGTTTAACCTAAGGAAATAATTTTTTAAAAGCTACTGTGAGTGGCCTAGCTGACAGTAAACAAATGAAAAAAAACAACAACTAAAATTAATATATTTAGGGGTTGAGGTAGAACTAAAATTCTCGTTAAATGAGAATTATTAAGTGTTTTACTTTGAGTAAAATTTCAGGTGAGGGTCTGTTCTTCATGAAATTTTGACCCTCAAAAAATGTACCAAATTGTGTGTGTGTGTGTTTTAACTTTTTACGTCCTGTACGTGGTTTAATTTTTATTTTATCCTGGTGAAAGTAGATACATTGGTTTCTTTGAAATATTGTTAAGCTTTTTTCTCTTCTTAGCGTAATGTTATTTTCATGGTTTGACAATTGTTTGTTGATTTTTATTTTTAACAAAAAGATGATAGTTTAATTCTGAATTGGATTGTTTAAAATATACTGCGAGTGGGCTGAGAATCTCTCAAACAGGTGGCTTTATTTCGCTTGTACGGCCCGTATATAGATAGCTAATTGGTGGATGCTTTGTACACTTGACAAAAACTCTTCTAAGGGTTGAAATTGATCTGTACTTTAGTCTCTCCAAGCTGTGAGAGCACGGTAATTGACTGACCAATATAAAATGCGCAATGCACAAGTCGTTGAAATTCAGTAAAATATTGGTCTTACTGGTATATAAATTAGAAATTCATAAGCCTAAGCTGGAATAATGTGAGTGCCTTACTTCACAAGTCCAGCTAATGTAAGATAACCCACTCTTGTTGCCCGGGTTCTCTTATTCTTTATTAGAATAAGTAATCCTCTTTCAACGTAATCTCATATGAATATATATTAGTACCATCTTGTCTAATTCTGAACCTTTCGGGTTGAGCTTAGAAGTATTTTTAGGAAACACCTGGAGTAGTGCTGTAGATTTGCCTAGTTTTTTTTCAAGTGTCATCTTCTAAAAATAGCGATATTTCGTTTCCTATAGGTTTTTCGGCAAATATGCACAGAATAAAAGCTGTTTAATTTATTATTTGGAGTAACTTTTTTAATATACACTTTTGTCGTATACCGAAGTATAAATGACAAAATGAAAAAATTTTTAACACCTCCCTGATTAAGCTATGTTAAAATTTCGAGGTTCGAACATGAGTCAAGTTATACGGGAGGTGTGATATATAAAATCGCGATATTTCATAATGTATTCAATTTTTCAGCAAACGTGCATATAACAAAAGTTGTTTGTTTTGTTTTTAAAGTAACTTTTGTTACATGCACTTTTGCCGTATAACAAAATATAAATGAGATTCACGAAAAACTATAGAAGGGGTCAACTATGTTATAGAGCACCTAAGACTAAATCGAAATCAACGAAACTCCGTATTTCTGGCTATAAGCTATATTAAAATATTTAGGAACGAACAGGAGTGGGGATTTTTAGGGAGGCATGAAATGAAAATTCGTCATATTTCGTTTCCTATCTTTTTTTTTTTTGGCGAACCTGCACATGACAAAAGACGTTTAATTTGATAATAAGAGTAACTTTCGTTACATACATCTTTATAGTAATATATAAAGCAAGTAATTTACATAGACGTTTTGTTATATAAAAAAATATACATGTACAGGAAACGGCTAATATAAAAATATTGTGTATAGTGTAGAATAAAATACATAAAAAATAATTTTATTATTAACATATCCCCATCACGCCGGACTCTGGTGTAAATCCTAAGCATTGAGACGGAAAAAAGTAAAAATATTGTACCAAGTATAGCCCCAAAAAATACCATTATGCTGAATGATTTCCCGAACGAAGCCGGGTACCTTAGCTAGTTACCTATAAAAGCCAAACTTAATTTGACTCAAGTCATAAGTTCATAAAGATGGGAATGTCTAGACTAGGGTAAAGGCCCACCTACTGACACCATCTAAACATCAATGCCTCCAAAAGTTTCTTTCTAATTTATAACATATCACTATAATGTGAAAAATATATAATTATATTAAAATTTGGTATGTACAATGAGGATGATGTCATAATATTTTTAATTTAGTAGTTATATTTGCTTAGACTGAGCATAATTTACCAACATCGGTTTTGTAATTAATAGTTTTATCAATATTAATAGACATGTAAATAGATTCTACTATTTTTCATGACATTGTTTATTTTCTCTATATAATATTTTAGTTTTATCAAAATTAAATTTGTGTATTTTTTGTATTGCATGTTGTGCTAATGCTGTCTTATTTAATTTCTTGTTTTTTTGTCCGTTTTATTAAAAAACTTAAATTAATAAATTAAATATTCTGAGTTGGTATTCTGCCGGGTGGAAGTGTTTTTGTGTGTCAACAGGGCACTGACAATGATGCACTGCATCGAAAGCGCTCTGTCGTTTTAATAAATTGTTACAGTGGAAGCGTAGCCAATTATTTTACCTACTTAAATTAAATATTATTTTTAGAGTAACCCATGTCTTTTAGGTTTAACAAAATATTCCGATGTTGAAATGTTAAAAGGTATACACGTCCACATTATACTATTGTGGTTATTCGGAAAGGGTTGTCTATAGTTTATCACTTTTTTTAAAAAGAGTGAGACCAAGGATTTTCATTAAATAAATTCCTATCGCCTACGCAGGACTTCAACCTACGACTCTAGGTTTACCAAGTATATTAAAACAACTGCATAGTTCTCTTGGATATTACGGTAGAATATTAAAGGAAGATTAATATTTGATATACCAGGCACCATATCCAGGATTAATCGGGGTATCAAATCAAATTTCAGAGTGTCAACACAAGGCTCGAGTGATTATAAGGCGGACGGTAAAGGTTAAAAACATTCCCATCAACTTTTTCAAACGGGAAATGATAAAATTAGCCCCTAGAATCGATATTCATTCCGATTCATGGGAAGTATGAAAAGAGGTAGCGGGAAATATGGTATAGGAGGGAGGCGGGTCACGTACTCTGACGTCACGCCGTTACAGCCCAATCTAAATGTGAGAGCTAGAGGAATCTCTCTCGCTCTCCGTCGTTTCTGAATGCTCGCTCAGCCTTCATTTAGATTTATTTATTCACTACATCCCTCTTCCATCTTATCTCGTTTTACAATCATTCACCTAACATAAAACCATATTTTTCTTCAAACAGGGAAAAAATCTATTGCAATCAATAGTTGTTTGCTTCAGAGCGTTCCATTTAGAAGCAATGGGAGTCTATTTGATTAATCGTAAAAAAAAAGTCACAGCTCGCAACCACTGCAATACTGTCCGTTCAAAAT
Organism: Riptortus pedestris; assembly: GCA_019009955.1. Lineage (NCBI taxonomy): Eukaryota > Metazoa > Arthropoda > Insecta > Hemiptera > Alydidae > Riptortus > Riptortus pedestris. Next base: position 102,780,548 of record CM032232.1, on the reverse strand, counting down.
TGTATAAATGGGAGTTTGTTTAAATGTATCTTTATTTATTTTTCGAATGTTTTGCCAAACTGGGTCATTTATTGTTATTTCTCTTAAATCTAGAGATCGTAAATTTTGTTTGTCGTTAACAAATTCGATATTTAAGCGTTATATGGGAAAGAAAAGATCAAGTTTTTTTTTTTGTTTATTATTATTTACGTCCACTTTATGCTACTAGGCTATTTGGGACGGGTTATCTACAGATTACCACCCTTTTCTAGCCAGTGTAGGCTCAAGGAGTTTATTTAGCGAGTCCGTCACTAAATAAATTTCTACTGCCCATGGCGGGAATCGAACCCACCACTCTAGGTCTACCACGTGAGATTAGAACCAACGCCCTAACTCGCACGGCCAACCTGAGCCCCAGAAGATTAAGTTTATTATGGGCTGAAATCATAACTGGTGGAGAAGTCATGGAAAAATCATAATATTTTCCTTATGAGTGGGATTGAAAAATGATATATATATATCCAATCTTATTGCCAATTTATTATTAACCGATATATTTTCATTTTTTAGTTTTCGACCTTAAGTGAATCCCCGATTCTAATGATTTATTATTATTATTATTTATTAACGTCCATTTTTTTGCAACTAAGGCTAATTGGGACGGGTTATCTACAGGTTACCACCCTATTCTAACCAGAGTGGGACTAATGAATTTCGTCACTAAATAATTTTCTTTCCCCAGGCGAGAATCGAACTCGCCACTCTAGGTTTGGCCATGTGGTATTAAGGTCAACGCTTTAAATCACATGCTAACCTGAGCCCCTCCTACTAATTTGACATTTGAAATAGACCAATATACCAAGAAACGTCTTATTTTATGTTTAAATTTAACGTACCGTCATTTTTTAAGGAAAGGGGGGGATAGAAAAAAAATAATATTAAAAATTCAAAATAATATCCGTTGTTATGAGCCATATTGATATTGTAAAAGTTACGTAATAAATCTTGTTAAGCATTTAATTTTATGCAATTATTGTCCTATAATGTTTATTCTCTATCTTGAATATTTACGTTTTAGTTTCTACGTCTTCTGCAAATCCCTACTGGCAACAAAACGAATTTTACTTAGACAACCTGAGGCACTAATCATCTAATGTCTAACTTAAATCACAAGTCCTTTCTTATTAGGAGAGAAATAGAAATTAAAAATGTGATGCCTTCAAAATATACAGACAACGCTAAAATCTACCACTAAACCTTCCTACCCACGACTTGTGGCAGGCATTGGCCCTTCATCTGCTCTAGAGGCAATGATTTTAATTTTATTACTGGAATTAGTTTGAAGTTTGTACTTCGCCACCAAGTTTAAGTGTTTGCTCTGCTTTTCTGTATAAATTTCAGATTAATAAAGCAACATTTCTACTTAAGAACTTGCTTAAGTATAATACTAAAGATTGTTTAACATTGGGCGGGAGGGGATGGATTAAATTTAGAACTCCCGGGACTTTGTTTCACAGTGTCACACTTAAAGTTTTGTAATTATATTAGTGAATTACAATTTTTTCCCCTGTAGTATTTTCTGTTGAAAATTACGTTATTATTCAAGATGTTTGACTGTAAGAATGATAAAACTTATCGTCTCATATAGATTAGCAGTTCAGCCATTTCTCTCATCTTCGAAGTAATGATAAAGAGATAATACATAATGGAGAAAATAGGCAAAAAATGGATATTAATCTTTAGAAAATAACAATTGTAAAAAAACGAAAAATCATAAAACTCAAATTCTCAAATCATTTGGGATGAACAGCAATAATAGGATTATATGATATTTATATATATTTTCGCATTATGATAAGTCTAAATTTTGTTCACTCTCTCTGTCTCTCTCCCCTCTCTTTCTCCCTCTCTCTTTTTGTTTCTGTTTCTCCAAATTATCCATTTTTAAATTTAAATGGAATGGATTTTCATGTTTGTACTCTTTATAATAATTATTAATTGTTGTAGATCTAGAGCAGAGAGTAAAATGGAGTATAAATAATAATTGTCGGAAAAAGTTGAACACTGGTGCTAGGCCAATAAAAGGTTTATTTATCTATCCCTCTACAGATACAAACACATGCGCTCACCCTCACTCTCTCTCTCTCTCTCTCTCTCTCTCTCTCTCTCTCTCTCTCTCTCTCTCTCTCTCTCTCTCCCTCTCTCTTTCACACACACACACACACACACACACACACTCACAAACATACATACAGATGAAACGTAATCACAAACTGAAGTCAACAACAATTATAATTTACTAATAACACGTAAAGTTAACGGCAGTAGTAAATAATCTCTAAACGGAAAACGGAAACGGCCGAACTAGCTTTTGGCGGAAAGTCCGGAATATGGCCGACTTCTGCCGACCACTCTCATAATAAAAATGCAAATATCTCGGTTAATAGTGAAGATAGAGAATAAATGTATAGAACAATATTTATAGTAAATTTAATTTTAAATAAGATTGATTCTATACAAGTTTACGATTCGACGCATAACAACGGATATATTTCGAATTTTCAATCCCCCCTCCCACTGGTCCGATTTCAGCCATTAACGAACGTGATCTTCCTTTTTACATAAAACGATTAAATTCCGAGTTTGGTAACGATCAAACAAAAATTGCGACCGCTAGAGCGTTAACAGATATATATATATATATATATATATATATATATATATATATATATATAAATATAATTTTGAACGGACCTCATTTTCGTCATCCCCTGGGTAGGATCGATGGACATTTGAAGAAAAATTTCGAAAATCGCACCATGAGTACGACCTCAATAGCTGATTTACCTTAAGGGGAATCTGCTAAAAGAGGGGAGATGATTTTCATTTATCTATTAAAGTTAATATATAGATTGGAAAAAAAATCTTAATAATATATAATTGCAATTATAACCAGGACACGCAAATGTCACGTGCTAATGGAAAATCACCATATTTTAATGTTCATTGAATTTTAGAGTTGCTTAATGCCTTGTAAAAAGGTTACTTTGGACCCTTAAGTAAGTAAAGTGATAAGAGATAACGTTGGCAGGTGTAGGTGGTTGCATGAATGGAAGAGACCGACTGCATTGTTTATGAATGAAGAAGGTCGTGCCGGGTCATTCATAAATGCTGAAACTTACCGAGTTACAGCCTATTGAGAAATTCATTACACCGGCCGAAATTGCGTGTTCTCTTCCTGCAGCTAACCTCCTTGCATTTTCATTGCACTCAGCCATTACTATCGTATGTTGTTGTTAATCGATTGCATTGCGCATTAAATTAATTGGAATATATTTTAGCCTCTCAGTATTGTCAGGCTGGAAAATTAATGATCATATTGTGGCGAAGAAATGAATTTTTACCACAAACATTGTTTGGTTTTAGTCCAAGTTTGTACTTATTTCGTATTTGGTCTCCAGTAAAGTGTCCTTTGTTATTCAATTTGTATAATATATATTGGATTTAACCCGAATTTACAGTGGGACGCTTGGTTATGCCTGAGCACGGGACCAAAATGACAGGTCCCTCAAATGTATATATTTCAAAATTATAGATGTAAATTCGTTAGCGAGCAAAATCGAAAATGTAGGAGGGGAGTTATGAGGACGGAAACATAACGCTACTAATTATCATTATAGGATACAGAAAATACGTATTCTTTGTTCAGCATGCAATTCAGAAAATATGCCATCCATTGGCAAATGTTGGAAACCATTTGGTCAACTTTCTGATTCTTTTAAAATTAAATTATTTATTAACGTCCACTTTTTGTAACTAAGGCTAATTGGGACAGGTTGTCTCATGGTTACCACTCTCTTCTAGCCAGGATGGGACGAAGGATTTTATTTAATGAATTTCGTCACTAAATAAATTCTTATTACCCTGGCGGGAATCGAACTCGCCACTCAACTTTTAAAAGTAAAGTATTTATTAAAGTCCATTTTTTTCAACGGAGGCTAATTGGGACGGGTTGTCTACAGGTTACCACCCTTTTCTAGCCAGTGTGGGACTAAGGATTTTATTTAATGAATTCCGTCACTAAATAAATTACTGTGCACAATCGGGGATCGGACTCGCCACTCTAGGTTTACCATGTGAGATTAAGGTCAACGCTTTAACTCGGATCTATTCTGAACGCTTTATTTAGAAATAGTTTTAATGGTACTGAAGGATAATCAACCCAATAATTAGTGAGTTTTCAGGTATTTACTTTGTCTTTTATACATTTTTGTAATGAACCTCCGTTTAAGTTTTATTTAACGTTGCTGGTTAAATTACAGTATGTATGAAAACATTAAGAATACTTAAAAAACTATATTTCCTTTTCGGATGCCATTTAGTTATCGGTACTTATATTTAGAATAGACGTTCCTCTTTAATAACCGTATGGTATTTAATATATACTGGAAGGAAAGGAAGAACGTTAAGAAGAGAAAGAGAAGGAAATACCGGATAGGAGGGAATAGTCCTTATTGTCTTCAAACCTCTTTCTTGCTGACCTAATACAAAAATTTCTTTATTAAATTTATAAAAGAAATAATAACAATAGTACTTTGAAGGATTTTCAAACTGGAGTAATTAATTTTTATTTCAATTAATATACTATTAATTGCAGAGTCAGTAAATACGATTCAATGTTTATCAGTATCTGGTTATATGATACTTTTTTCCTTTATAATAGGAGTATAGGAAAGAGAATACGATCTATATAAGAAAGAAATGGTAAGGGAATTCTGGTAATCAGTCAACGTACAGACAGACAGAAACTAACAGTTATAACCATTAAAGAATGTGGTTCTTGACGCCTTTTATTAAATAAAAATAAATATTAATGAAAAAAATTGAAATCATTTTGCATTATTTTTCTTATTTTCTAACGTTATAAAAAATGTGATAATAGCAGGAAATGTGTATCACACAACAGTAAATTTTCGTAAAATACATATTGTACGTTATGCAAATTATAAATATAAGTTGAAATTTAGTTTTATTATGGTATTTAATTTAATTTTTTTGAGATATATTTTAGATTTTAAGAAAAAATATATTTTAAATCATTTTTTAATCTTTGTAAGTATTTTGAATAGTTTTGCCAACATATTTTTACAATTTGACTGGCGTTTAGGTATTCCATTAGTCATTTTGAAGCTTAGCCCAATACGTTCTCCAAAAAGCTATAATTAGACTGACCTATACATTATAATACAATATAATATAAAGCTCCACTCAAATTTTCTTTTATATAATATAAAACATTATTATAAATAAGCACAGATAAAACATTATTATATGTGTCAGATTTTTTTTTTCTGTTCAAAAGGTTGAAATAAAATTAAAAATGGTTTTGACCCTAAAAACAGATTTCTAGCATAAACTACAGAATATGGCTATTCTTACTGGTCATAATTACAACTAATGATTATACCTTTTTCGCTAAAAAAGTTAGCATGAATTTACTGATTTTGTAAAGCAAATTGTGTTTAGAATATTATTACTAATCACACAATACAATATTTTTTGTTGCATATTAAAAACGTACCTTTCCCTACAGAATAAAGGCTAGTAGGATTTAACCTTTTGTGGGTTGTGATTGTTATTAAAAATTCGAGTTCGTTTTTTCGGAGCTCGTGGAAGAGTCAGATATTTCTCTTGGATATCTTCGCCATGTTAGATCTACAACGCCAGAGAACTCCCTTGAGGAATTCTGCAAAACTCTAGGACCATAGTGATATGAAGATGAAAATAATTTATATATATATATATATATATATATATATATATATATATATATATATATATAATTCAGTAGCCAAAAATTAAATTAACGTCCCAACGGGTTTTCTATGGGTTACCACCCTTTTCTGACAATGGTGTAGACTAGGGATTTTATTTTGTGAGTCTAATGCTATTTTAAATTGCCCAAAAGACTTGGTTTAGGATAATTAACATCTTTACACTTTTGGATTATCGGAAAACGGTCCTGGTAAAAGGCAAAAAAAAAAAAAGAAAAAAAAAAGGGAAATCTTTCAAAATATCTCTCCGTGCAATAAAGATGATAAGTTATCAGGCATTAAAATGCTGTTCTTTAATAGACTTGCATTGCAGATTTGTTTGGCTTTGGTTTCATTTAAGTTATTTGGCGGTAGAAAGGTGGTTGTAGTAATGATGAATGAAATTGATTTTAAATGGCATGAGAGTACAATTTTAATAAAATTTAAAGAGAGAAAACTTTTTTTTTTTTTTAAATTTGAACACAAGACCCATTAATATGGTTGATAGTTTACCTGTGCGAACTAGGGCTATGTGTGGTCTCTCATAGACTGTCCGACAAGTATGATGATAGCTATGAAGACGACCAAGATGACAAGTATGCAGCATATGGCAACGGCAGCGACCATCGTGTCTGACTCAGACAGCGTGGCTATGTCAGCACTAAACTACACCGGGAGCTGGAGGCTGAGAGATGCTACCACTGCCAACACTGGCTGGAGACTCTCTCCATGCCCCTCTCCAGCATCGATCTAGGGGGGGGGGTGTCCCCACTCCATCCCCTTCGCCCTTCCCCTCCGACCAACCCCTACTACATCCCGTACTCTACAATACTCAACCTTTTCGTGTAGTAGCTTTCGCCGAGTAGTCGCTCTTCCTCGCCATTATTCTGAGAAACTTCTCGAAGTAGTAAGCCACTACAAAGAAAGTTGGCTTTTGATGTTGTGTGAAGGAGGTAAACCACAGTTCCACGATTCCAATCAAAGGTGATGAGGTACATTATCAAACCCCAATTTCACAAAGACTTCCCTTAGGTAGAATATATCACATTATTTACTAAAATTCGAAACGTCAAGTGATCTATACAGCAGATTATTTATATTGGGTCCATTCTGTACTAGTATTATTCCTTCAGTTAACATGCTTATGAACACCACAAACCATTGGCAAGATGGACGGGTCTTCCTTGAAGGTCCACATAACTCCACTTACAATCCACACTTTTGTAAAAATGTTCTGACATCTACAAGAACATTGCGGACGAAAGAAACCATTAGCATTGCCAAGTGCTACATGTCTCAGAACGTCTTCTCATTTCGAATTCGAATACAATACAGATCCCCATACTTCCTCGCTGGACGAACTGGACTCCTGACGTGCACCAGATATCGGCTTCAGAGTTCTGATCGTCTATAAAACTTTTCGACAGAAAAACAGCAGTGGAAGTGGTCAGGCTCAACAAGGCAACCGAAGAGCTGAAGGCCCAGTAATCATCTGAACTTTATCTCTAAAATACTCCGCCTCGTTGTAAAGCAGTTTTCGAAAAGTAGAGAGTCTGTATCAATTTAAAATGCTCGTGAAGATATCTCGCGTACACTTCTTAAATTTGACAAGTTATGCCGATGAATTGACGAGATGAAGAAATGTACCTCACTTCCAACCGACTAAACAAGAATCTTTTAATTATACACTTATGAGGGGAGGGTTACCAAAATAATGACTTACATTATATGTTCGTTATACAATACAACTTCTTACTAATTAAAATAGTTTTTATTTGTACCTATAGGTAAGGTAATATTTATGCAATCAAATAGGTTCCTTGTTAAGTGTCGCATAATCTAAGTTTCATTTTGAATTTGACGCCGGTTTCACGATCTAGATCCTCTTAAATCTTCGTTCTCTACCAACTCCCTGCTCAATTAGTCATTCCAGCACGAACGGTGGTCGAGGTCGCTTATGGTTGTACCTCAGTATTTTCATGCGTCCCGTGGAGAAAGTTTCCGTACGTCTTGAACATATTATGCAGTTTTTGGCCGAGACTTGCTCTTCTGCTCTAGTGCATCCGTCTTTCTGACGATACAGGGCGGAGTTGTCTATTATAGGAGTGGTGAGATTACAAATACATATTTGGAAGTGTTACTTTATTTTCAGCGTCCCATACCTTTCTTTACCTTTTTCTCAGTTCCATGACTGCATATGTAAGACAATAATATTTTTCTTTCTTTCAAATGTATTTGATTGTTTATTTCTTTTGTTATCTGAGGTCACCAGATTCTGCCTTTTTTATGCGTTCTCTCATTATTTTTCATTTAAGTGACACACTACAGAGGATTTTTTCTCTTGTACTTATTTTTCTGGGTTTTACATCTTTTTTATCACTCATTAATTATTTTCATTTTTTTTGATACCCTAGGGTATTTATATAAAATTTAATCGACAGAATCTAAAAGGTTTTGTGTGCAATTTTACACATAATCTGTATTCAAGGTATTCAATCCATATAGCTTGTTATTCCTGATTACAGTTTATGGATTAATTGTCACGGAAGAACGAAATGGGAGTGTTGTCTAGACCTGATCGCGATAAATAAATTCCCAATCCAAAATACTTTCCGCTCAATCATATAATTCACACCTTGAAACTTGGGTTAAGCAGTTATTTATGAGTCAGTTTCGGTTTAGCATTTACATTTTGCAGAAACGAAATATGTATCTCAATATTATAGTTGAAATTCCGTGACATCGTTCTAATCAGCTATCTCCACAACTGTAGAATACTCCTCGTCTTTTAGTAGTAGCATTCGACAAGTAAAGTGTCATTATTTTTTTTTCTTTCGAGGTAATTGTCGATGACTATGTTACATCCTAGGCGTTGTGTTGTGAAAAGGTGTCTCACCTACAATACCTTGATGGACCATACCTTTCTGAACTCAAGAGGAATTGACGAGCAACTTCCAGAAATGGTTTTGGGGTGTGGAGATCGTCCTAGGTCATAACGGTCGTATGCCTTCCAAATCCAATTGATAGCGTTAAGTGATTATGGAACATACCATGTTCCAAATGCACCAGGCGTTATACTCAAAGCTTTGAGACGGAATTAATCCGACTGGACTTGTCCCAGTCTCCTTGCAAACTACTTTCTGGGGATTTTTTATCAAAGAGAAAACGACACGCCCCTTTCCCGGCAATCCATCCAGTTTTAAATGCATACAGCCCGTTTTACTTCATACCTTAGATATCTTATGAAAACAAATGAGGGTTTTCACGGTACAATAGGATCTCATTTGTCATTGGTATTTTATCGAAAATCACTGCATCTTTACCTAGATAAAGCTACAATGATTAGTTTTAAACAACTTGCAAATATTTGTAAAATTAGCTTCACAAGGACTTTTAAAACCTGCATAAGAATGTCAATTGTGCTGTTCTGTTTAACTTTACTCTAGGCATAGTGTATTTGAACTCCTACAAGAGTCTGAGGTAAGAAAGGAAAGGTCTCATACCTTCGCAGTTGTTTATTCTTTGCGACACAGTGTTTTCAGAACTTATAGTGCTAACTTTGAACTCCAGCCATACCTTAGCAAGCTTCTAAAGCCATTTTTGTCAAGGACCAAAAATTTTAACATTTTTTTTTTTAAACATACAAATACAAATATGGATATAAAAGCGTGCCAAGAAATGTCTGAAGCTCAACGATGGCACAACATAAGCCGGCATTGATGATGGAGGGAATGCTCTGAAAGCGCTCTGCCGCAAAGAATAAACAACTGTGAAGGAACGAGGCCTTTCTTTTCTTACCTGAGATAACAAGTCCTACAAGAGTGTTACTGAAGTATTTTATCGAGGAACATTTGCCTGAGAAACTAATGGAAAATATGACACTCAATGCAATTGTTTAAATTCATTGTTACATGACGACTGATTAATAGTTTGCTTTCGTTATTACTATTTTTTTAAATTTTTTATTTACGTCTACTTTATGCTACTATGGCTAATCGGGACGGGCTATCTACAGGTTATCACCCTTTCCTAGTTTTTACCATTTTAATAATTATACCACTGGAAATGTTTTCATAGTAATAGGAGGGGGGGCTTAGGTAGTACAAAACTACTTGTTCTACTCCATCCAGAATAATGTCTACCTGATATTTCTTTCAAATTTGTTTGATATTATGTCTAGACACCGCAATTCTTTTCATCTCATTCCCCTCCAAGGTCCTATAGACTCTCTCTTCTCGAGGGCTATTGAGTTCTACTCTTTGAAGTATAACAATCAGCTCAGAAAAAAAAAAATCATTGCAATCAGCCCCACTAGTTGGATTGCAAGGCTTAGCAGAACATCAAACGCATTCTATGGCCCTGCTGTGTTCTATTGTAAGCAATTTCTGTACCGGCTGGATTTTAATAAAAGTATTGAAATTGAGTGGTCGTTGTATATTTCTTATATTAGAGAATTTCCTTTCATCATCAATGCATCACCAACTTCAGGCTGAAATGTTGAAACAAAAATAATATTTTACAAAATAATGTAAAATTTTATTAAAAAAAAAAACATCTTATAATTAAAATTCTCGTTGACAATGCAACTAACAATTATAATAAGTTTTAAAAATACATTGAATATATAGTTAAAATAATCCTTGAATAAAACATGAAACAATAAAGAAAAACATGTTTATTGGGTTCATTTTCCTTTCTATTCAGAGAATACAATATTTAGACGGAAATGTGTTGGTCATAATGAAACTCGTGGTTTTTAAGTTATTTTATTAAATGGGCTATTTGAATTTTTCAAGAGGGTAGTAAAATGTATCCAGGGTTGCTCGCGTTAAAAACTATTCTGATTGAAGGTTCCAGGAAAGGTCATCGTTTCTGTCCTTCGAACACAAAATTTGTAGATAGTTCATATTAGACAAAATAGGTTCTAAACGTTAGCGAACTCGATAGTTATGTAACAATCTGTAAATTTTTAAAGGTTAATACATTGGGGTAATCCATTTCGTGGATAACGGATATTCAATTAGTAGGTTTAACGTTAAATGGACTACATAAGCGCGCGCACACATATAAAAGGTTTGCCCTTTCAAGTCAAATGAGTATATACCCAGTTGCATCAACGTGTTTTATTTTTTTCATTGTAGTATTCCCCTTCTCGTTTCTGCCTCATCAGCTTCCCTAATTAAGCTGAAGTGCAGTGCTCATTGCAACTAGATCACGTCATATTGATTTTAATGAATTAAAAACTAGCTACTCTTCCACACGACGTTTCCAACCCCTTGAAAAGGAGCTGAAGTGTTTGAAACGTGTACAAGAGTGCTAAAATAAAATAAGTAGCTCATGTTCGTGTGATTGGGTGTTCGTTCATTAAACCTGAACAACTAACCTTTTTATATGTTTAACTGGAGGGCCAAAAGCGCAAGAAAATGACAAATATTTAAATACGCCCACGATTTGAATGAAGTTGCCTTTGTCATGTGAGGCCCCAAACTAAAAAGTTACACACTATTTCCTAAATGTAGTGTACCCTGTATGTGTAACGTGATAACTACTGTAAATACAACGACAGTAACTCTTGTGGACTGTAGATCTTTCTGTTAAATCATTTATTAACTCAACAACCAGCATTAACACGTGTCTAACCCATAATTGATCATCACGGATGCATGGCTACTACACGTCTTCCTTGAGCTCCTAGTAAATTAAATAAACGAAATGTTTTGGCTCACTTCATTTGAATGTATATGGGATTTTTCCGCTCTAAAAAATCTAATCAAAGTATGTCGTGGAAAATAATTTATAGATATATTCATTATAAACAGAAATATCTCAATTCCAATTTCTTTTTAATTTTCTTTTCGAACGGGTATGATGAAATTCACAATTTTTTATTTTGCCTCATCTAAACTTCCCTCTTCTCAGCCGATTTTTATCAAAACGGATAGTTCACAAATAGATAGTACAGGAATTGTACTAATGGAATTTTAACATGCCAAAGGTAGTTCATACGTATTTCATGGAAGTTTGCGAAAATGGGCTCATGGAAGGTGTAAAAGGATAACTCTTTCGATACATACAATCCGCGAAAGATTTTCGCAATTACTACAAGAAAATGTGGGGTTTCTTCGTATAAAAAGAAAAAAAAAATATATCACAGTCTACTTCAAAACAGTAAGCTGGAAGCCTCGTCAAATTTTGCTGATGAAAAGAGAATTAGCAGAACGTTCAAGTACCTGCTATTTAGAAAATTTATCACCAGTCAACAATATACAATTCATTATGGGAAGCAGCACCAGAATTATAGGTGGATACCGCCTATACAAAAATGATCTCATTAGTACAAAGAACTTAATCAATTAAATGAAATTTGTTTGGTACAAACTTTTCATTTCCTAAATACAAAAAGGTTTGAGAAGCTATTAAGCAACTGGTTTGGTTGGAGGTCTGTCTCATTAGTATGTAAGAGAAAACTTTCCCTACATGAAAGTTAAAGGGGAATAAAACTCTTAAATTGTTTTAAAGTTTGAGAATTTATGGGTCGTATTTTAGTTCAAGGGTTATTTTAAATAATTGAATATTTAAAAGGATTTAGTATATTCATGACGCCTTTATAGTGCACAATATATTACTCATCTATCTAATATATTACTTAATCTATTTCATTTCATAGTTACAAAAATTATTATTTTCTCTTATTAGCATTTTCACAATTGTTTTATTTCCTTGTACGAGGTGATGGAGATATTGTAATCACGAAAATGTCGGTGTTTAGTTTTAATGGAATTATCCGTTTTGACTTACCCTGAATCCATTTTGACTAGTTTCGGTTTGACTTCTGTACCTATCTCGCATACCTCAAAAAAAAAAAAAAAAAAAGAAAAACAAAACTAGCTTTAGAACGTGAAATTTCATATTTAGGACTACTGCGTCGTCTAGGACTTCTCTTTTTGAGGGAAGGGTGGGATGAAAATAAAAAATTGGAAATTTCTTCTATAAGAAGTACAACACACTTATAATTATTTTTGCTTATCATGGAAAGATCTATAACCTATGTTTTATACCATTTTTTGATCCAATATATTGAAGAGGATTACGTATAATACCTCCCAATGAAATTTGTCAAAATATATTGTTTATTTAATCTAATAGGAGTACAAGGAAGTTGTGTACTGCCCACATTATATTTCCCTCTTTAAAGACTATTTAAACAATTTTCTTGTGATATATTGTGGTCGAGTTCAAGATTGACTTGTAAATAATCGAATTTTAGTAAGCTGACTTAACCGTAACGTAATGTATTATTATTTATTAACGTCCACTTTTTGCAACTATGGCTAATTGGGATAACGTAATGTAAAAGGTAAACGAGGATTTCAGAAATGTAAGTAGCAACTTATAATTATATTTAATAAATATATCATACATGTAGGCACCTACTAATACAATAAATAGCAAAAGAATTATTAAGGGATGTGTTAAATTAATGTTATTAATAATTTTTGATATATTTTTCTTTTAAAAGGGATAGCCCCTGAAGAGATAGCAAATAAGTTTTTTATTGGAGGCCCTTGCCAAAAATTTTGAAGAATACATACATATATATATATATATATATATATATATATATATATATAAAAAAACAATGATTTCTTACTTTAATCATTAGCAAAGCCATTCATTTCTTCTGAACGCGTTTCAGGTAAAGATCATGGTTTGAAATTTCCAACTGAAATACTAAATATCTATAAAAACAAAAGCTACAAAAAGCACTATACGAACAAAGGTTTGATATTATATCTTGACCCAGTCCTCAAAATACCCCGAAAATTGAGAAAACCGCGATTTATCTGGCAACCCATTTTTTCTTCTATAGTCACTACAAGTGCTGGAAACAATATTTCGATGGCCTCCATCTGCCGACAATAATGCCCTTTGTATGGTAGACGTACCGCGTGGATTAATGGAGGATGATAACTGTTCTGTAGAAAAAATAAGAGGAGTGGTATAATTTGTGAGACTAAGAAAAGCATTTTAAATTGGGTCTTTAACATATGAGCACTCTAGTCAAAATGATAAATTATAATTGACTACAAATTTTAGCAGATTTCCCTTAATGGAAATCAGCTATTGATGTCGTACTCATGACGCGATTTTCGAAAAACTTCTTCAAATGTCCATCGTCCCTACCCAGGAGATGACGAAAATGAGGTCCGTTCAAAACTGTATATACTCGTATGTATATATATATATATATATATATATCAATCTATCTATTTATCTATATATTTGTCTGTTAAGGCTCTAGCGGTCGCAATTTTTGTTTGATCGTTACCGAACTCGATATTTAAACATTTTATCCAAAATGATTAAATTAAATTTGCTATAAATATTGTTCTATACATTTATTCTGTATCTTGAATATTAACCGAGATATTTGCATTTGTATTTTGTGTGTGAGGCAGGAGTCGGCTATGTTCGGGACTTTCCGCCGAGAACTAGGGCAGACATTTCCGTAACTGTTCGTCCCTCGTGAATAGGTTTAGAGATTCCTTCCTACTACTGTTATTATTAGGCCGATTTCTCTATTGTAAAACTTCACGTGGGAAATCTGCTTAGATTACGCAGCGCCTGCGTGACGGACTTTTGCAAATTGAGCTACTGTTTTATTTATTTCTTGTAGTCCCAGGATCAGAAATAGATTTGGAGGAGGGAATACAGAAGGTAGAAGATACGTGCAAAGTTGACGAAGATGAAAGATGATTATGCTCTAAAGGGATCTCTTTAGGGTATGATGAAGGACCTGCGAAGACAAGAGATGGATACTTTGCCCTCACTCTCAAATGTCCAGTGCTTACACATGAAAATCAATTTAAAAAAAAAGTCAGCTGGACCTCACGTCTTCATTTATGTATATAAAATATAAGATAGCCTTTTTAATATGCATTCTTATTGTAAAATTACAATTATTAGAAAAAGTCCATCACGCAGGGGCTGCGTAAACTAAGCAGATTTCCCGCGTGAAGTTATACAATAGAGAAATCTCCATACGAGTGCCGAAAAGTTATGGAAGCGGCCGAACTAGCTTTTGGTGGGAAACTCAATTCGTCCGTTATGCACCCACATTTAATAAAAATGTAAATATCTCGGTTAATCTTCAAGATGGAGAATAAATGTATATAACAATATTTATTGCAAATTTAATTTGCCATAAGATTGATTCTATATAATGTTTCGATCAGATGTATAGTAACGGAGATATTTCGAATTTTCAAAAATCCCCCTTCCCACTGGTCCGATTTCAGCCATTAACGAACATGATCTGTCTTTTTACATAAAACGTTTAAATATCGAGTTTGGTTACGATCAAACAAAAATTGCGACCGCTAGAGCGTTAGCAGATATATATATATATATATATATATATATAATTTTGAACGGACCTCATTTTCGTCATCCCCTGGGTAGGATCGATGGTACGTCCTCAATAGCTGATTTCCCTTAGGGGAAATCTGCTAAAATTAAAATGAACAGAAAAACAGTCTATAGCGACTAGAATAACGTTTGAGAAAAGGCAAGGCATTATCAATGAAATAAATGCTGATGGTAGTGTTGTCAGAAGAGCGCATTTCCCCTAGACGTAACTTTCGACACCTCACAATTAATTCAAAGCTTACCTGAAAGTTTGTCTACTGAAACTTAATAAATTACCGAAACAACTAATACTAGCAATGTTGTGTTTAGAAATGTTGAGCTCATTGTTCAAAAAAACATTACGTCTTGGAGCATTACCTTTCCTCGAGAAAAAACCACTGAGTACCTCAAAACATTTCTTTTCACAATAGATTAATAATCTACACTTGAAACATTGAGCATGATAAAAAGGACACACGCAGGAGTGTCAATAAAAGTAGCGACGACGTACATAGATCCAGATTCTATTTAATTATGTGAGATCATCCTTGATGTATACCAACAATTGTACACATATCACGTCATAACTGTATCGGCACATTAGGTAACTATACCAGACCAACACAAAAACACTAGAAACGTAAACAACCCAACACGTATGAGGACAAGGACCCACCACACGAAAACAATTTACCTGGACTCTAGCTAAAACCCTTCGTTTGACAGTTCTAGAGTAAACAGACTTGGACTAAAGCGTAAACAACCCAACAACGTAAACAACTACACGTAAACAAACTAATACGGTGACCAGACGCATAAAACCTACGGTCTAACGGACCTCTATAACTTTTTGACGGACTTGAAGATGGTGCCATTGCATTGAATCAGCCAGTGACAACGGTCTCCACCGACAGGTATAATAAAAAGACTTTACCTTATAACAATTTTATGAAACAGGCGAGGACTTTACTATGTAGTCAATTTTGTTTATTGTATGTTATTATTATTGTTATTTATTAAATTATATTATTTATTAACGTCCACTTTTTTCAACTAAGGCTAATTGGGACGGGTTATCTACAGGTTACCCTTTTTCAGCCAGGGTGGGACTGAGGATTTTATTTAATGAATTCCGTCAGTAAATAAATTCCTTTGCCCGGGCGGAATCGAACTCCCGACTTCAGGTTAATCAAGTTAGATCACGATCAACTCAACTCAGGATGGTCAACCTGATCCTTATTGTATTTTTGTTAATAATTATAAAAGCGGATAATGTAAAAATGTTACCAGCTCTCAAAGCTACCACAGATTTAGTCAAATTTCAGCTTTATTCCGTAACTCTAAAAGAGTTCTGTTTTCATTTTTGGGTTATTTATTTATTTAGTTGTGTCGAAATTTTAGCGATTCACACTCACACATAAAACTGAAAATTGGTATAGCCACCTTATTATAAAAGAAAAATATGTTAAAATGTCTACAGTCGTAGGTTGCAGGGCACGGTTACATTTTCGACAGTAGATAGGTAGTAGATCCTAATTCTTTTAGTCTAAAGTTCGATAAACGTTTTAAATCTATTTGAAAAGACGTGTCTGGTGGAGGTGTTTCATGATTGTCGCGATGTATGGGTTGTTGCCATGTAGTAGTTCTGATAGGTTGGTGGGTAAGTTCTTTTCGGATATTAGTCTGCAGTCTGTAAGTAAGTGTTTGATAGTTAGTTGTGTATTTCATAGTGTACGTAAGCGTGGATCAGTCCTTGTTATGAGGTGTCCGTGTGTTATCCGTGAATGGGTATGTCTCAAACGAGCAAGAACTACTTCTTGTCTTCTGGTGTCCCGATTACTTGACAGCCATTAAAGAATAGTGACTTTTATTTCTCGTAGTTTTGTGTGTGTCTGACGACATTCCACTCCCCATTTTTTGGTTAATAATATCAAAGATTTTTATTTTTTGGTTAATAATAACAAAAATCATTTCATCAGGAAATCAAAACAAGCAAACTCAAGATCAAAATCATTTATCTCTCGAAAATTTACAAAATGGCAAGATTTTGTAGATAAGACGTTAATTAAAAATGTAAAAATAAAAAAAAAATACATTAAGCAAGAATATTTAATTAGTGGGGTTTCTTGATGGATAATATTCTGAGGAGTTATTTTGGTAGAAAGAGTTTTGTAGGGAGTAAGGGAGTTAATAAATAGCTTGGACTCCTTCCCCTGAAGAGGGGCTATATTCGGCTTCAGATTAAAGCCTCCCCCTCTCCTTCAATATCTCCATTATGGTTCCCAGACGGCGGTTGCTTATCTCATCTTTTTTTCCCTTCTTCTCCCCGACGCAATGATAAGAGTAATTGTCACAAAAAGCCCTCCATTCATTTTGTATTAAGTAAATGGAAGCCGAGTGGAGACGTACTGACTGCGGCAGAGATGTCTATCGTTAGTCAGTATAACAGTTTGGCGTTGGGTGGTATTTTCTTTGGAAATGTGAAAATACTTTACCTTTATTGATGTTAGTCTCAAGTAGTTGGCGAAGGGAAACCACTCTATCCTTTGCATTGCCCTGTGAAACCCCCAGTAACCCAAGAGAAGAGCATAGATTCTAGATACATACGTATATTTATTATAAAACTCGCTGTACCCCTCGCGCGTTGCTACGCAACCAACTAAAATACTAAATTACGATAAAGGTGTACATATATAATAAATGTTACTCTAAATATCAAATTAAACATCTTTTGTCATGTGCACGTTCACCAAAAAAAAACAATAGGAAACGAAACATAACAATTTTTCATTTCAAGCCTCTCTATTGGTTTTAAAAAAGTTTAATATAGCTTATAGCCTATAATACGTAGTTTCCTTGATTTCGATTTAGACTTTCGTGTCCTATAACATTATCACCCCTTCCATAGATTTTCGTGTACACCTCATTTATACTTCATTATACGGTAAAAGTGCATCTAACAAAAGTTACTTTAAATAGCAATACAGACATCTATTGTTCTATGCACGTTTGCCGAAAAATGAATAGGTTACGAAATATCACCATTTTATATTTCAGGCCTCCCTTATAACCCCTTTTCCTGTTCGTACCTCGAAATATTAATATATATATATATATATATATATATATATATATATATATATATATATATATATGTGTGTGTAATTGTTTGTGAGAAAGTTTTCAACGGACCTCACTTTCGTCATCTCCTGGGAATTGATCGTTGGCCATTCAAAAATCTCATTGTGAGTACAACATTATTAGTTGGTTTCCCTATGTCATATTACCAATAGACCGTTTATGTTATAGAACCAATATTTATAAACTATTTATATATAATTGTTGTTTTATTCATTTTTTTCGTAGCTCAGATATTTAGAGGCTTATTTGTACTTTCATGTTTTCAGCCATCAGTAAACTCTTACTTCTACTCATCGGATTTTTCCTTAAAAATACAAAATACATGGTGTGATGAATAGTGTTACACCCGTACTTGAGAAATCAACCCCTACGTGACGGGACTAGAATCAGCTTGGTGATGTACTGCTTTGGAAGGCGCTTTATGATACTCAGCCCGCAAGACCGCCACGCTTGTCTGGTTTCTAACTCAATCTGTTGTTGCAAACCTTCTTACGTATTTGTAACAACATTTTACAAACATTGAACATGAAGGAAATGGAATGAAGGAACCCAATTAGAGGTACGAATGATATAGTAAATCCATTACTTTGTATATTACTGTATGATTCAGACGAATTATGTTTGGTAAAATAGGTGATTTACTCAATACATTGCAAACTATAATTAAAATGAAAACAGAAATAAATAGGAAAAAGTATTTAGACCAAAATATGATGAATTTAGAATAGGAATATAAAATTAAATAAATAACATAAAATCCTCAATTCAAAAGGATACACGCTCTTGCTATAATTATTCATATAATTGAATTTGATTTTATTATTTAATTAATGAATATATGTTTGGGTTGCCTTTGGTATAGAGTGAATGCATGTCCTGAGGTAACTTCAAATGTTATGTATGTCTAAATTGTTTAAGTATGTGTTACAGCGGAATGTTTCAGTAGTTGCACGTAGGTCTGTCCTGTCTAATCGTTAATCATTTAATAATCAACCTATCTAGCCATATTGGTTAATAATACAATAATAATAATATTAATAGTAATAATTATATCAATTATATCTATATGAGTTTTAAAAACACCTTTGTAAAAATATGAAAAAAAAAAAACCAAATGTGAAATATTTCTAATTTATTTTTATACTGGAGTAATAGTAATTAATTGAAGAATAGTCCAATAGGTACGTCCAAATATTTATATACTTTTCTTTTTAAATAGAGAATATTATTCCTTTTTGCAAATTATTGTATGATAATATTTTAGATTTTCTATTCCTATCGGCTCTCAGAGTGGGTTTCTCATCAGTGAAAAAGTCCTTCATTCAGGGACTGAGTGTACCAAGCACGTGAAAAATCCCAAGTACGCCTCGTATTTGCATTTATCTCAAAACGTAAAAGCTCAATGAGAACTATATCTGGTATTTGGCCTTCAAATAAAATGCTTCGTAATATGACAGGATATTGTTAATATGACATGAGTAAGAGTGGGGGTTTACTGAAGGCCGAAAACTTAAAAATTTAAAAGCGCACATGGGAAACCTGGAGTGGTGAGTTCTATTTACGCCTGGGCAAAGGAAATTATTTAGTGACGGAATTTATTAAATAACTTCCTAAGTGGCACCCAGGTGATAACCCGTCCCAATGAGCCTTAGTTGCAAAAAGTGGACATTAATAAGAAATAATAATAATTTAAAGATAGTGAAAAAACATACACAAAAAAATGTATAGTACATTTGCAATTAGATTCTAAGGTTCCATACAAGTTTTCGATTTGACACATAATAATGGAGATATTACGAATTTTCGATTCATGATACATGATTGTGTCCATTACATAATAGTAACCATCACTAAATGGTTCCTGTTAGTCTTGTGGAGTGTTTAAATCGTTTCTTAGCCAACAGTTAGTAAATATGAGATTTACTGTTACAGTTTCGCTGTAGTGTCTAGCGTCTCAGCGTGCCCGAGATCAGTAAGGAATGGCCAATATGTAGTCTGCTGAGCATAAATTCTCCTTTTCGTGTAATTCTGCTACGTGATATCTATTCCTGAACTGTAAGTTTTTTTTTGTTTATAGTTTATTGTCATGAGTGATACTCCAAGATATCTATTACTGCTATTGTAGTAATAGCATTCACTTATTACTTCTTGATGGCCCATATGTGAATGCCTTACGTGAATGAGCTATTGAAGTTGTACTCATAACGCGATTTTAGAAACATTTCTTCAAATGGCCATCGATCCTACTTAGTAGATGACGAAAATGAGGTCCGTTCAAAATTATATATATATATATATATATATATATATATATATATATATATGTATGTGTGTGTGTGTATGCGTGTGTGTGTGGTGTGTTGTTTGTTGTGGTTTTAGGGCGAAAAACTACTAGATCATCATCGCCCTATTATATCAACAACTCAAGTTATTGGTATTCTCATCCATATCGCCATTTTTACAATATAAATAAGGATCCGAAAAACTTGTAATTTAAATTTCTCTGTATAAATTCGTAATTTTCACAAAATTAAACAATTTCTCTCTCTCTCTCTCTCTCTCTCTCTCTCTCTCTCTATATATATATATATATATATATATATATATATATATATATATATATTTAAAATAAAGGGTTAGAACCGCCAGTACAACTTACAACAGTAGTAGGAGTACAACTTTTGACGGGCTTGAAGATGGCGCCATCGCATCGAAAGCGCTTGCCAGCTGTACTCGACCATCAGCCAGTGGCGACGGTCTCTAGCGATAGGTATCAGAACATATATATGTTCTCTGTTACCGCTTTAGCGGTCGCAATTTTTGTCTTATAGCTAACAAACTTGATATATAATTTTTCATGTAGAAAGAAAGATTATGTAAGTTAACAGCTGAAATCGGACCTTGGGAAGGGGGTTTAGAGGGGGAGAATTTGAAAATTCGAAGTATATCCGGAATTATGAGTCGGATCGAAAAATTGTATAATGAGTATCTTATTGCAAATGTAATGTTCTATAAGTGTCGTAATATACATTTATTTTCTAACTTTAATATTATCTGAAATTTTTGTATTTTTTAGTTTTCAGCCTTCAGTATACCCCTACCCCTACTCATTGTTCATAAAGGATACTTTTTCATATTGAACACTTACTTTTTATGTTAAATGCAAGTACGTGGCTTACGTGGGATATCTGCTCAGTTAACTCAGCTTCTGTGTGACGGACTCTTGGTAATCTCTGCACAAACAGATTGTAAACCATTCAAGACAAATACTCAATAAGCTTCATTGAGCGGTAAAAAAGAGACTTTGAATTATCTTGAGTTCAAAACCCTTTAAGAATAACTATATTCCTCTGATTCCCCGAAGGATTTTCAAAAGGTATAAAGAAATAATGATGGAGCGTTGGGGAGTCTTTTGACGAGAAAATATTTATTTGTTTAGCTAGAAAGAAACTGCTTCTTTATTCAAGGGGAGTACTAAGTTTCAAACAAATATTTGTAAAGTCAGTAGAAGGAATCCTTCAATCGTACTTTTTTAATCACAAATCTCACTTATATTTTCCTTAGATCTTTTTATATTTTTTTTTTAGGTTTATAACTTGCTAATTTAAGATATTAATTATTAATCTATTATTATTACTATTTCACAAATATAACACACCTGCATTATAAACCGCCAACCCCACGTTGATTTCTTAATTCCATGGTGCCGCAATATAAATAATCAACTTCAATTGATATAGAGCTCATTTCTCTAATTGATTTATCTTATTTGAACCTCAAGCGATTGACTCCAAAAATTAATTTCTATCATAAATATTATTTAACTTAATAAAAGTGAATGTGTTTGTATGTCGAAGTATTTTATTTACTGTTATTTAATTTACATGTATATAAAATCATAGGTTTTGCATTGTTGTTAGCGAATTTATAATATCAAATTATTGAAATTGCTAAACCCAGACGGATCAGATTGTCTCCGGATTGTGATATTTTTCATTATTGTCATATTTTCGAGTCTTCAATTTGTGTTTAATTATTACACTTGGGGCTAAGGTTAGCCATGAGAGTTGAAGCGTTGCCTTTAACCTCACATGGTAAACCTAGAGTGGCGAATTCGATTCCCGCCTGAGCAATCGAAATTTATTTAGTGACGAACTCATTTAATAAAATCCTTAGTTCCATCCGTGATAGAAAATTATGGTAACTATATGAAGATAAACCGCTCCTTTTAGCCACAGAAGCAAAAAGTGGGCGTTAATAAATAATTATGCACATCTTTCACTGAAGTTGTCTAAAATACTTATTTCTTTGTAACAGGTGTTTATAATTTAAGGGTTAAGTTGATGTTAAAGGTATGATATATTTATTCACGGTTCTCTTATTTCCCACATTTTTCCATTGACAATGTAATTAAACCACTTCGGTAAAAATACTTAAGCGAACTTATATCTATTTATAGTTGACTTTGACTTGCCTCTAACACAGTACCCTAAAACTAACCCAACTTCTGAACATCATTACTAAAAACATTTAACTTCTCTACTAATAGACAAGAAACAAGACCTATTTATTTACACGGACGGAGTAGGGGTAGGTGCAATTGTTGGGTCAGCTAATTTTCGAATAAAGCAGCCCGATAAGACTAGCATATATACTGCTGAGCTTGAAGGCCTGAAACTTGCGATAGACAATATACCTGAAACTACAGACACGGACATCATAAATTTGCACTGGCTCTCTTAGCTCATTATATTCATTAAAAAACATATGTAGTTCCCATTCAATCATCTTGTACATATTACACAAAATCAAGACATTAAACAAAAGGCTATGTACTGGTTACCCGGGCATACAAACATTAGACAAAGCACACTAGTAATTGAGCTCGCCAAATCAGCTACTGAAAAAAGAACTCACGACAACACATATTGTACACACCAAGATATTCAAGCCCAAGCAAACCATATGATAGTCAATTCATGTAATAAATCGTGGTTTGCCACAACTGATAACAAATGTCAAGAACTGAAACATATAATTGGTGAATGGCCTTCCTCAGAAAGGCCAATTAGAAGAAGTAGTTTTAAGGAGGTTAAGAATTGGCCATTCGCGACTGACTCACACTTACCTACTTACTGGTGAAGACGAACCCTACTGCCAACACCGTAACTGTGGACTTACTATAAAACATATTACTAACTTTTTTTAAGGACTCACATAGACCTACCATACACTTTTACTGAGTTACTACATGACCGTAGCCAGTATATAGACCGCGTATTACACTACTTGAAACATAACAACATTTTCAAAAAATTAAATTGTAGTACAACACTGAAAATATTTGCAGAAATGAGCATACTTACGTAAATATAATAAAGTGATTATAGGAATTAAACTGATTCGACGCTAAATCGCCCCAATCGCGAAATCCGATAATTGTGAGAATAAATAATACAAAAATATTTATTTATGTATTTGGTAGAGCTGATATAGATACTTTAAGAGTTGATAATATAGAATGAAGCGTGTGGGTGTAGACTATCTATGTTGGCGAGACTCGATGGTTGATGTTCCTAGGCGGCGTGTAATCCTATCCACCAATCCCCGGGCTTAGAATCCAGCTGTGGAGATAAGCTTCTTGGGCTTCTATCGACTCTGCGCCGATTCAACCGAGTGCTACTTCTCTCGGGTGGAGTATGTCTTATCGATGGGCTTAAATACGCGATTTTTAAATACATGACCAACAATACACAGGAAGCAATTAGTCAGTTGATATTCCTTTAAAGAAATTAGTAGCTTACGTTCTACTCGTCGAATTTCTTGAAATGTCAACTCATACTACTTAATAGATAATAAAATTAAACTCCCTCATATATTTATCTGTCAACGCTCCACTGATCAACATTTTAGCTGAGTAGTGGAAATCAGGTAATGAGGCTCTACGCGACTTTTGGAAAATTGCCTCAAAAGTTCATCGATTCGAAATCAGAAGACGAAAATGAGGTCTGCTCAAAACTATCTAACTATATATACATTTGTCTATTAACCTCGCAATTTTGTTTGATCTTTAAAAAACTAGATTTTTAAACGTTTTATTTATTTATTTATTTTTTTTATTTTTAGTTTTTGGTCTTCAGTAAACCCTCAATTCTACTCATGTCATATTATGAAAACACTTTATTTTAAGCCTAAATACTAAATATTGTTCTCATTGAACTTTTACGTTTTGAGATAAATGCAAATACGTGACGCACGTGGGAAATCTGCTTAGTTAACGCAGCGCCTTCGTGACGGACGTTTTTCACTATTTCCGAACGAAATTAGTTTTATGTAAAACTAATGAACAAGTCCAATAATGATTCAAATCGCACCAGATAGAGTTGGAGTTAAGTGAAACTTTATAACGATAAGTCTTGAATATCGCCTACATTTTGCTTTCGATCGAAACATTTTATAGCACTTTCTGGTTTATAAAGTGGTGCTCTTCACATGCTGTCGTTACAATTTCCTAGAAAATAACGTTGTTATACCTCTGGACTACCAGTCTTCAGTATACGAGTATCTCCATTCATTCTCATACGATCTATTGTTTAAGCCACTATATTTCAAAACATCGTATGTTTACCTTAAATTTAACGTTGTATTCTCTTAAAGTTCTTTAGGTTACAGGAAATAAATCTTAATTTTACTCTAAAAATATTTCAGTAAGAGACTCCCCGATGTTTGAAATTGGAGTTATTCGTTTTCTTTCGCCGTTTTCAGCTAACTGACAGTTTGTTTTGCCCACTAAATCATAAAAAAATATGTAAGACTAATCTAATCTAAATTATTTATTTACATTGTAAATTACACTAATTAAAGTTGACGTCTTTTCTGAATATCGATGTCAATTTTTAAACACCAGCGATTCTTATTACATCTGCCATTTGCTATGCATACTTGACCTGGCTTTCTGAGTTAAAGGCGTTTTACTAGACAGTTAAAGAGGGAAACATTCAGAGTGGGGATCGAAAGGATTAAAATAAGAAAAATAATAGGTACATTTAGTTGAGCATCTTCTAATATTTTCCATCATTTTAGTATCAGAAAATAGTTCCCCTTAATTAATTAAATTAATAAAAAATATGTGATTAGAAATTAAATATCTGTGATCATCCTTTTTCCTTCTATTAAAATGTTAAGAAAAATTTCACAAGCCATTTTATCAAATAAACACTACAACTATGCTTTTAAAATCATTATAAACTTATTAAAAAAAATCGTATTTCTCAAAGCAGTATGATATTCTGTAGATTTTCTTATTTTCAGTCATTCTTTGATTGAAAATAAATAAAATTTGAATGTGGAGCCTACGTCTTTTCTTCTAAAAACAAATGTCTTCTGAAATCAAATTCTCTTCTATAAAATAAACTTGCTTTTATTGCAAACTGATATACAACATTTATGATTGAGCAAATAGATAAATGTGGCTTTAGCCTTTTTCACTGACATCTCTCATATGTGTAAAAAGTTGACATACAGCTATTTTTGATATACTATAAACAGAAATAATTTGGAAATGCACTGAGAATGATGAGACCCAAAGAAGACCATTTCGCCCATATTTTAATGAAACTGTGTTCATCTGAGTTCAATAAATGCAGCTTTTGAAGTCTGTGGGACCTGTCCAGATTACAAGGCTCTCAGAGAATGAGTACTGACCAACTCAGGGACGACAGAAAATTTTCTATTCACAAAAAAATACCCTCAATACGATTTTGTGTATAATAAGCCGGAGACCATACATTAAAATGTACCATCAAGTGATTATGAATAGGAAAAGTAATGTAACTAAGGTAATTTACATAGTAATAGCTTGATTAATTATCAACGAGGCTTTCGGCCATCATGGACCCCATTTATATTAATGATCCATTAATCAGCAAAAATTCAACCTCAAATGCTTAATGAGATTTCGTTTGCTCTCCATGGAAAAGGCAGGCAAAAGCCTTTCATGCTATGAATGGGGAAGAGGGAATTAACATAGTAACCAACAAATTATTTTAATTCATTAATAAAAGTTGTATCAAATTTCCAGATAATTTATGATAATCACATATCTTTCAATTTAATGCTAATTGTATCCATAAATTTCACCCTTGTAAAATATTTGAGACATTAAACGGCGAGTGTAAGATTTTATGACACATAAATAATATTCATTTTATATAATATTTCGAAAAAA
This sequence comes from Riptortus pedestris, assembly GCA_019009955.1. Taxonomy (NCBI): domain Eukaryota; kingdom Metazoa; phylum Arthropoda; class Insecta; order Hemiptera; family Alydidae; genus Riptortus; species Riptortus pedestris. The sequence goes on along the minus strand of CM032232.1, from coordinate 102,753,980 downwards.
CTAATAAATAGAATTAGCATGACATGAAAAAAAATATTACATTGTTTTATTTTTAACTGAGAAGAGTGCCCGCGCGCGCGTACACACACACACACACAAACATATAGGGGGGCGGGAGAGATAGAGGGAAATTTGAGAGAGATCAGTTTTGTGATTTATAACCTTCAAAGGATGATGTTTAAAAAATTCTTTCTATAATCGAGTCGACAGCTTTCTCTTTATGACAATATACACTAATGAAGAGCCGGTTATTTTTGGACTAATAAATTGGACGACAACAATGTTGACAAATAAGGCATTGTTAGCAGCTGGCCAAGTTTGTAACAAAATTTGAACTTCCAACCAGTAATTACTGGAATAATGCAATTCACAAGTTTCAGGAGAGTGCGACGAATTCTCCAAAAATTAATCGAGGCACCCTTTTATGAGCTTGCTTTGAGACAAAAATAGCTGTTAGGATTCAAATTTCATTTTCCCACCTCTGAGAAGAATTCTTTTCTAAATGTAGTAAAAGAACAAAACGATCACTTTTATATCAGCAATAGTTCTAAATTTAGAACAAAAATGAGGTGAGACATTAACAGGCAAAGTATACAAAAAAATAATAGCTTTTTCGAAAAGATAATCTAATTTTGTTCTAACGTAATTACTAATGTTAAATTATTAAGTAATCTATCATTGTTAAATTCTATATATATCTTTGTTATTATATTATTTTTTGCTTTTTAATATCGAAACGTTCTCTCTTAGCGTTTCCTTTCTCATAAATGTACGCCATTTTTGCCCATGGGCTTCTATCGAACCAAAACGCAGTAATTAATTTGACTAACTTAATTCCGGTTTATCTTCCCATTTGATTAATTAAAAGATCAATTTTAATGACATAGAGGGAAGTGTATTAGTTGATAAGACGTGGTTTTTGAAATACTCTTGACGTATTTAGAAATTGATCCCAATTTGCGAGTCGATATAGACAAAATCCCTGAGCATTCCAGAAATAACCATAGCGTATGGCGTCAGAGGGGACCAAGATATGCAATAATAAACCTACAAGTTGAACGACTCGTAATAAATGAGTTGCATTGTGGGCTGTGAGGTTACAATATATCTCGTTGATAGCTCTGCACCCACGGGCCCTAGTGACTCATAGATAGATTTTAAACCTGCAGACTTATCAAGCACTTGGAGCTATTGCAATTTATGCAGTCAGCAAGTTGCTAAATATACTTTTCACTGCAACGGATGAGTTTTTTTTTAAACCCAAATCCAATTTTTGTTAAATTTTATTTTGTCGGTAATGAACATTTATATTTTTTTGTGTCTCTGCTATGGACTTAATTATCGCTAGATAATGAAGTCCGTGGACATTTTTTTTCTTCAGTGACCAATAAATTACAGTTGCAAAGAGCGAAAACATTCAAGCTTGTTTACAAATATGACTAAATTAACGTGAGGTGTGTTTGGAGCATGACTTTTGAGAAAATGTCTTCATTCAGAATTAGCACCTGAGAGCCAAACCCTCTTTAACAACTAGTTGAACTATTAATTATTTATTTACGTTCAATTTCGGGTGCTTAAACTATTAATGACTTCATATTTCATTTTCATGGGGACCTTGATCTGAAATCTCTATGGGAGATCATTTTTTTATTTTTCCAGAATTCAATATATTGTGTACAAATTCTCAAAACATTCCTCGAGTTGCTGTATATGCAACCAAATGACCTTTTCTTGAACAGCTTGTTTATCGTGTTTTCCTCTTCTTAATGGAAGTTAAAGTACCATACGATACAAGGAGCACGAAGAGGTTTATAGAGCATTTTTTAAATTTATTTATGTAAAAAATGTCTTAATTCATCCTTTCCAATCATTCTATTCCTTTTATCTTGTATACAAATGCTGGTATTTTTTACTTATTTAATTTTCCTCCAACTTATGCATAACAATCACTTGGATGAGAAATACACAAATATTTTTAAGAAATCTTATATTAACCCCACACATACTCCCATTAATAAAATAAACAAAATTGTTTTCTGAACTACATTTATAATTATTTCAGCATCGGATCGTAAAATGTTACGGAACATAATGTATACATATTTTTATGATAAACTAGAAAGGTTTTACAAACCTTCTGAATCATGGTACGGAAAAATTACAATTTTTTTATATTCATCCTAATCTTAACCTCCCATGTCCTTAAGAGAGTTACCAAAATGGAAAGGTGCAGAATAAGTGTTAAACAGTCCTAAGTATGAAATTTCAGTTTTATATATTTAGTCGTTTTTGAGTTATTCCATATAAGTATATATAGACGTCATGCTGGAACTGGGTCAAAAAGGTCTATGAAATCAGTAAAGCTAAATTTTTCGCAAACACAATATTTCATTCACTTTGTCCAAAGAAGTACAAAAAGATAACCATGGACATCACTGGTTGAATGAAATCGTTTTTGATAACAAATTCTCTAGTACATAAGCCAGGGGGATGCAAAGTGGAAACAAGTTAACCTTTCTAAGATAGTGGAACTACAAGAAAAATGTGAGCCTAACCTTGTACCTCGTGTGAGATAGGAAATATTTCATGAAAAGTTGTAATCCCGCTAACTTCTTCCGGTGCCAAATGTTGATTTGCCTCCATTGTTTACTAAATACAATTCCCAACTTACTGAGTTGTATAATAATATTATTTCTGTTATATTTTTTTTGGGAGGGGGGGGGGTTAAGATTTATTATTGAAACGCATGATACAGTGGATAGTCTTTAGAACGGCATTCCGCATTGCGGAATACAAACATAAAACAAACCGCGTCCCACATCAAAATAATTAATGTAGATGTTTGTCCTGCATTGCCCACTTGCTTTCCTTTTAATTTAAAGTATGGTTTTTTTAATTAAGTTACATAAATATTTATAATAAATTATTATTATTATTTATTAAGGTCCACTTTTTGCTACTTTGGCTTATTGGGATGGGTAATCTACAGGTTACCTTTTCTAGCCGGGGTGGGACCAAGGATTTCATTTAATGAGTTCGTCACTAAATAAATTCCTATTGCCTAGGTGGAATTCGAACTATAATGTAGAAACTAGGTGTCTAAATTATGTAAAAAATGCAATTTTTTAACATCTAAATTAGAACCTATTTTCTTCTTTTCTTTTTCTTTAGAATTGGCTCTATATTTTTGCTGTGCTAGACCATAGTTTTGAGTAAGCAGTTTTCTTATTTGTTACTTAAACCACGCGATAGGCCTAAATCCCTAAATACCTAAATCAATTACGTGATGAAATTTTAATCGATAAAATATTAGCGAATATAAGAAGGGCACTAGCTATAATTAACGGATTAATATGAGAGTATCCTGAAAGAAGGACATACTAAATCGTTGGTAGATATAAGTCATGGCTGGAGAATGGCAGGCCGAGAATAGAAGTGGAGTATACCTGGACAGGTTGTGAATAGGCCATGAGGTACTGGCTCCGGATCGGGTGTGAATAATTAGCCTAGCTGTCATGGAGAGGAAGGTCTGGAGGGATTGTGCTCATCCTTGGGGAACCTCTATCCAAACCTGGGTCAGAGATATACCAAAATATTGGTAATTCTTGGAGAGGTTTCTTAAGTTTTCAGGGGTGCTGTAATTTGGAACTTTAAGGAGTAGCTTAAATAAACCCCAAAAAGTAAATAGAAATTCAGAACTACCTGTTTAAAATTAAAACTGTATCACCGATATACCAAACTATTGGTAATTATTGGGAAGGGGGTAGTTAGGTCTTTAGGTAATTCTGTTATATAGGCCCGTAAGAATATCGCTGAAAGTCCTTAAGTTTAATGCGAGTAACTTGGAACACTAAAATAATCCTCAAATAGTAAATAGAAATTCAGAGCTACTAGTTTGAAATAAAACTGGGTCTCTGATATACCAAACTATTGGTTATTCCTTGGGGAGCTTTTCTAAGTGTTTAGGGGTGCTGTAATATGAAACTGGAATAGGTAGCTTGGAGCACTGAAAAAATTCTCAAAAAGTGAAAAGAAATTCTCTACTACCTGTTTAAAATAAAGCTGTGTTACCGATTTACCAAACTATTGGTAATTCTTGAGGAGCTTTCTTAAGTTGTTAGGCGTGCTGCAAAATGGAACTGCAAGGGGTAACTTGGAGCACTGAAATAATCCTCAAAAAGTAAATAGAAATTCAGAGTTATCTGATTAAAATTAAAACTGTATCACCGATATACCAAACTATTGGTATTCCTTGAGGAGCTTTCTTAAGTTCTTAGGGGAGCTGTAATATGGAACTGTAAGAGGTAACTTGACTACTGAAATAATCCTCAAAAAGTAAATAGAAATTCAGAGCTATCTGTTTAAAATAAAACTGTTTTACCGATATACCTATCAACTGGTAATTCTTGAGGAGCTTTCTTAAGTTTTTGGGATACTCCAATATGGAACTATATGCATGGGGTAACTTAGAGCACTAAAATAACTCTCAAAAATAAAATATCAATTCATAACTGACAATTACATTTTAAAACTGGGTCACTGCTATACCAAACTATTGGTAATTCTTGGACAGCTTACTTAAGTTTTTAGGGATACTGTAATATGGAACTGTAACGGGTAACTTGAACCTTCTGTGCTACCTGTTTAAAATAAAACAGGGCCACTGTTTTACTAAACAATTAATAATTCTTGCAGAGGGTATTGTAAGGTTTTTAGGTAATTCCTGTTATACAGGTCCGTAACAATATCGCGGAAGTTCTTAACTTTAATGTGATTAACTTGGAACCCAAAAATAATTCTCAGAAATAAATACAATTCAAAACTTCAAGTTCAAAGTAAAACTAGGATACAGGTACGCCAACTATTAATAATTATTGGGAAGGCTTCTTAATTTTTCAGGGTATACTGTTATATGGAACGATAACTACTGTATATCAAAGTTAAACGCTAATGTTTAACACTAATAGCCCCATTACAAAATTTACCTACTCATGGATCAAACTTAATTTTTCTTAACAGAAGTACACATCTGCCAGTTAAAAATATAACTAGGCTACTAATACACCAAACAATTAATAATTCTTGGGAAGGCTTCTTAGTTTTTTATGGCATTCTGTTATATGGAACGACAACGATTTCAAGGTTAAATCTTATCGGTTAACACTAGTAACTTGGAGGCCCTAACAAAAATGCAATGCTGTTCCAAACACATTTCAAACGTAAAACATTCTAAATAAAAGTACAGGTCTGCCATTTTAAAATAAACTCAGGTCACCAGTATCCCAAACTATAAGTAATTCGGAGGAAAACTTGACCTGTAAAATAGTCTCAAAAGGAACATAAATAAATAAGTAGTCGGCGTCCGTTAAGTTGGGAAGTGTTTAATTTTTTAATAGACTGGAAACCCCAATACAATACTCAAAAAAACTTCACCGACGCTTTAGGCAACTTCTCTAGCAGGTGACAGTCGTCTATAGAAAATAAACTAGCAATAGATAAATAACTACTTTCAAGAATTTTCCGAGAAATCGGACTTTTTTAAGATCGAAAAACAAACATTGAGACTTTCAGACGCAGGACCTTACGGGAACTTGAACATCGGGGATACAAACAAAAATGCATTGTTTTCTTGTATATTAGTTTATCACCAGTTATCGCTTTAAGTTATAAATTTACTCCCTTCTTCAGGCTATTAATGCTATAAGTTTAAGGAGTTCCAAATATACATGGTAAATTAAGAAACATTATTTATTAAAAGCATTATTTAGAGATTTAGAGGCTGAATTAATTATAGTTTTCTGAGTATCTGTTCAATTTCTTCAAATTCTTTTAGCATATTTCCCTTAAGGGAAATCAGCTATTGAGGTTGTACTCATTAGGCGATTTTCGAAATTTTTCTTCAAATTTCCATCGATCGGATACGACGAAAATGAGGGCCGTTCGTTATGTATATATATATATATATATATATATATATATATATATATATATATATATATATATATTTGTCTGTTACCCCTCTAGCGGTCGCAATTTTTGTCTTATCGTTAACAAACTTGATATATAATCGTTTTATACAAAAAGAAAGTCAAGTTCCTATATCAAGTTAGTTAACGGCTGAAATCGGACCAGGGGGAGGGGGCGTTTAGAGGGGGAGGATTTCGAAAATTCTTAATATCTCCGTTATTATGCGTCGGATCAAAAAATTGTATAAAACTGATCTTATTGCAAATGTAGTGTTCTATAAATATTGTTATGTACATTTTTTCACTATCTTGATTATTTACTGAGATATTTGCATTTTTTAGTTTTCTGTCTTCAGTAAAGTCCCACTCCTACTCATCTCATATTTTCAATATTCTATTATGTTATGAAGCACTTTATTTGAAGCTTAAATACCAAATATTGTTCTTATTGAACTTTTAAGTTTTGAGATAAATGTAAATACGCGGTGCACGTGGGAAATCTGCTTAGTTAACGCAGCCCCTGCTTGACGGACTTTTCTGTATAAGGCGGTCTTAGTTTATGTTATGATTTGTTTGTTTATAGTTCCGATTCGTGCAAGTGTATAACAAATATTACTTCCTTGTACAAAATAACTAAGAAGTTGTTATGGTAAAAAATTTCAAAGGATTTGTCCTTTTTGACCCTCCTTGAATCCATCTTGACATGTGACGTCGTGACGTCAGTTCGAAAGTACGCAACTCAAAAACGACTAGTCTTAGAATGTTGAAATTCCACATCTAGGACTGCTGTAACAAGCACTTGAGTACCCCTACTTTGAGTGATCTACTCATGAGGGGGGTAGGAGTTATTTATTTGGTAGGTAAAAGTAAAAAAAAAAAAAAATTTCTAATTTCTCATTACCTATTTGGAGATACCGAAAAACAAACTGTTTTTTTTTTAAATCAAAGAAACATTATGTTCTATGATTTGAGCAGATTTCTCTTAAGGGAAATCAGCTTTCGAGGTTGTACTCAAGACGTGGTTCTCGAAAACTTTCTACAAATGTCCATTGATCTTACCTAGTAGGTGACGAAAGTGGAGTCCGTTCAAAATTGTATGTATGTAAATATATATATATATATATATATATATATATATATATATATATATATATATATATATGTGTGTATAAAGGTACCGCTCTAGTTGTCACAATTTTTGTTTAAACGTTACTTGATATATAAGTGTTTTTTTTTGTAAAAAGAAAGATCAAGTTCGTTAACGGCTGAAATCTGACTGGGGGAGGGGGGTATGGAGGGGAGGGATTTCGAAAATTCTGAATATCTCCGTTATTATGTGTCGGGCCGAGAAATTGTATAAAAACCAATCTAATTGTAAATGTAATTTTCTATAAATGTTGTTATATAATTTTTTTCATTATCTTTAATATTAACCAAGACATTTGCTTTTTTTGGTTTTCAGTAAACCCTCCTACTCATGCCATATCAGCAATAAGCTGTTATACTATGAAGCACTTTATTTGAAGCATAAATAACAAATATTGTTTTCATTCAAATTTTACGTCATGAGATAAATGCAAATACGTGACGCAAGTGGGAAATCTGTTTAGTTAACGCTGCCCCTGCGTGATGGACTTTTTTTTATTGTTGATCCTATGCATTGTAATAGAGATATCGTATGTATTTTTTGAATGAAATAGTTTTAAATGAAGTACTGCAACTATTTTCTACACTTAATTTACAATATTGGGCTTAGAAGGAAGTCATCTGGTCTAATATGAGTATTTTTTTTGCAATGAACAAGTTCTTTGACAGTTTATTATTTTAAATGTTTGATTAATATGGATAAGTTATCACTTCATCTTTATGGGTGCGAGAATTCAGGTTGCATAAAAATAATAAAAAAAGATGTATTAAAAAAAAAAGAAAATAAAAATAAAACCACTTCTTGGAGGAATGCAGAATGAAAGTAACATATCAAATTCTCATCGAAAACATAGCCTTCACGAAAGTGTTATGAACGTTTTCGGAATAGGTCCCTACCATAGAAAAATATGACGAACAGTTTGAACTAACTCGGGGCTCAGGTTAGCCATGTGAGTTAAAGCGTTGACCATTATCTCACATGGCAAATCTAGAGTGGCGAGTTCAATTCTTGCCTGGGCAAAGGAAATTATTTAGTGACGGAATTCATTAAATAACATCCTAAAATCCCACCCTGGGTAGAAAAGTTGTGGTAACCTGTAGATAACCCGTCCCAATTAGCCTTAGTTGCAAAAAGTGGACGCTAATTAATAATAATAATAATGAACTAACTCAAAAGGAGAAAAGGAGGAGAGAGTGGTCCGAAATCTCGCTCCTTTTTCATATTTTGTTGAAAGATTTATCTGATGCCAATGAGAAAATTAACTCCAAGAAAGTAAGAAGAACCTTGATGAAATATGTGGAATGAATGTAAGACAGCAAAGACTTAAAAGTAAAAAATTCTTTAGTATTTTTTAAGTATAGTATGAGTATAAGATATATCCAATATTATGTGTGATGTTGACAAGAAGACATATATCATGATGTATTTTCAAAACCAATATGTATTATAAAATTTTAGTTTGTCATGAAATATAATGTAACTGAGTAATGTAAGGGACAAATATTAAATTACTTAAACATACACAACTAAAAATTGAAATAGGTACTTACCATGTATTTGGATCTATCTGACAGTTCGGCCAAGGAAGTAGGATTAAAAGAAATGGTTGTGGAAAGCAAACGAAAATGGTTGTGGTTTTTTTAATATTTGATATATGTTATATATGTATATATATATATATATATATATATATATATTCACTAAAACTCATTGAAAACCGCATCTAATCCTTACTGAGACCAACTAAAGAAAGGATCTTAAGGTCTCAAACCAGCTATCTTATTAACTTTTTTTCGTAGCAGACTTTTCGCCCTCCTTGGGCATTAGCAATGTTAAAAACATACTTGGTTAATTTTTATCTCACATCCATTAAGACAATTCATAGTTTAATAGATACTTAGAGTACTAAATAACTTTAAAAATTATTCCTCCCAGTCAATATATCATTAAATCTCCACAGGAGAATAAAATTTCCTTATTACAATCAGCCTTACCAAGTGGTAATTTGTCAAACAATATGTATCACTAATAGATAGGTTCTATAACCCTCATTTGTGCTATGCCATAATTAACTGTTATCATAAATATATAAAAATAATAAAATCCTACATTATATATACCAATTATAAATAAATAATATTAGTAATTCAATGGTTAATAGTTATTTAAAATTATCACAGCTAAAACATTTAAATCACTTCGGAATAATTAATAATTATCGCCCCTAAACTATCTTTACCTTTATTTGCCAGATTTATTTTAATTTATTATAATTATGCTGAAGTGCAAGATAAATTTAAATAAATCGGCAAATACAGGTAAAGATAGTTTTAGGTGGTGATATTTATTAATTATTCTGAAGCGATTTTAATGTTTTCGCTAATGCCGAGAAGGAAAATTATCTGCCATTGGAAATAAGTTAATAAAGATATTTGGTTTGAAACCTTAAATTTTTTTCTTATCCATGAGAAACTCATTAAAAACGTTAAACCTTTGACGGAAGCAATAAATAATGAATTTTTAATTATACAATAGTATTTTTTATCTATGAAGAAGAATTTCTGCCAGTTTTTTTTTTTTTTCATCTACTTAAAAGGTAGCTTTGATGTAAATAATATTTGCTTACCTGAAGAAGCCCGGAACGATAAAGAGAGAAAATAGAGGATGAGTATAAAGACGAGTGATGGGGCGTCCCGGGATCCGCCGCGAGCCATACTGTGTCCTGCAAAATAAAATAAGACATATAATAAAAACTATATTTAAAACATAAGACAAAAACTATAAAACATATGACAAAAACTATAAAACATATGATAAAACTGTATTAAAACATATGACAAAAACTATAAAACATATGACAAAAAATATAAAACATATGATAAAAACTATATTTAAAACATATGACAAAAACTATAAAACATATGATAAAAACTGTATTTAAAACATATGACAAAAACTATAAAACATATGATAAAAACTATATTTAAAACATATGACAAAAACTATATTTAAAACATATGACAAAAACTATATTTAAAACTTATGATAAAAACTATATTTAAAACATATGACAAAAACTATAAAACATATGATAAAAACTATATTTAAAACATATGACAAAAACTATAAAACATTTGATAAAAACTGTATTTAAAACATATGACAAAAACTATAAAACATATAATAAAAACTATATTTAAAACATATGACAAAAACTATATTTAAAACTTATGATAAAAACTATATTTAAAACATATGACAAAAACTATAAAACATATGATAAAACTGTATTTAAAACATATGACAAAAACTATAAAACATATGATAAAACTATATTTAAAACAAATGACAAAAACTATAAAACATATGATAAAACTGTATTTAAAACATATGACAAAAACTATAAAACATATGATAAAAACTGTATTTAAAACATATGACAAAAACTATAAAACATATGATAAAAACTATATTTAAAACATATGACAAAAACTATATTTAAAACTTATGATAAAAACTATATTTAAAACATATGATAAAAACTATATTTAAAACATACGATAAAAACTATATTTAAAACAACAGAAATATTAATTATAATAAAAATATTTTCATTCTGCTACGCTAAAAACATATTGACATAATGAGAGTGACTAAATTACAAACTTTATAAACCACATGATTGTGTTCTGTAAAATCAGGTGGCCCACCGTAAAACCATTCACAACTGGCTCAAACTAAAACTATTTATATTGCAGTAATCTCAAAATTACTTAATTATGGTAAATAAAGATTTCGAAATTGCTTTTTTTTTCTTCAAGGATCTATATTATTCAACACTCCTTCATGAAGTTTCGTGACTTGGGCACATACAAAAAAGGCTACTAATAATGAAATATTCTGTTATTGATGATGGAGCCATTGGTATGTATTTAGAAAATTATATCTTATAAGGTCATGCGTCTAATATATATATATATATATATATATATATATATATATATATGTACATATACTCCAGTGGTCTGATTTTTTTCTTATGTGTATTTTTTAATGGAAATGCGCCCATCTTCGTGAGGCAGTTCTTTTAGTTTGGTTATCGATCTCAATAAAATCATGTTTTTGTTTTTAATTGCATCCTTCCACGTTTCTAGAGCAGAAAGCCTATCTTTTCACAGTAACAATCTTTCCCAGCGACGTAACATAAAAAGTAGAAAATATATATATATATATATATATATATATATATATATATATATCGTCAACGTCAGATACGTTCAGATACCTTTTTGTTGTATAAAAAGTTGAGACAAGTTAATAATACTGGATAAATTCGAATTCACTAGTAGCCTCGTCGACCGGCAAAGAATTAAAACATTGGTTCCATCACTTCATTCAAAACTCGAATAGCCGAAGGGGATACTTCTTGGCAAATTTACACTAATTTTAAAAATGTTAATACAATATTCGTTTTCAAAAGAAGAACGACCTTAGTACATGTTGGATGTCTATTAGCATGTTCTTATTTGAAGTTCATGTGCACCGTTTTCTAAAAATACTTACTACTAGTTTCCTTAATACTAGTTTCCTTAGAGTGTTAAAATGTATTGCCTTCTATTTGTCTTATGCAGGCCTAAAATTTAGATATCCAGTATGAACCTAGACTCATTTAGGTACTGGTGATTCAATACAATTTTTAAAAAAATAGAATAAATTGATTTTTAAAATACACCCCACAAAGTATGATATTTTTCCGTGTTAGTCAGTGCTGGATAGATTCGAAAGGATTGGTAATGTCATGTGCTTCCCTCATTTATTCAAGACCAGATACTCTGATATTTATGTTAATTTAAGAATATTGTAATGAATCAACTAATATAAATAACTATAATTTAAAGGCAGTTCGGTGATAAGTCTAAAGACAAATCTTGGTCTGATTTCGCAATTTACACTTTTGCCTTATTTTAGAGGCTGAAAACATGGAGAGAATTTAATTATTAGAAGCATCAGATTCAGCGTTCATTTTGGTATCCATAATTAAGCTACAACTACGTATTGCCTATTCACCAATTACAGAAGACTAATAATCTGTAGATTTTAAGCTCTTCTATAGCTCCAGACAATTCTGGGTTGTTATTAAGCAGTGATCAATACACTGTCAGCATACGTCATGTGCTCTGAGTCTGGTGTGTATTATGCGACCAGGCTTTGTGCAATATTGATTGGATTGCCTCTGCCAGCTGATAGGAAATGTACAGGTGATAAAGGCTATCATTGAGTTAAGCCATCGGTATCAGAGACATGGCTCGTTCTATCAGAGAGCCAATTTTGGTTCATTGAAAGTGGCTTCTAGAATGTTTTTAGCTTGATATTATTATTATTTATTTGAGATGCCGCTACAATGACGATTCGTCTATTAAAATGTTTGAATATAATTTTACAAAATTAAATAAATATTAACATTTTTACAATGCTAAATGTTACAAAATAAATAGAACCATGCCGCTACAATGGCGATTCATATTTTAACATGTTAGAATATAATTTTACAAGATTAAATAAATATTACAATTTTTACACAGCTAACTATTACAAATGTACAAAAAAAAATAGAATGGACAATACTAAATATAAATTGTTAGTATATTTATTTATGAGGATAAAGTACAAAAAAAAACAACAAAGAAAAAAATATATAAATAAAAATAAAAGAAAAACAATTAATAGTTAAACTGGAAGGAGGCAAAACTTATATTCCACAGTGTTTGCTATATATAACTTTCATAATAGTGGATAATAGGTTTTATATTTCATCAAATAATCCATTATTTCTTAAATCCTTAAAAACATCATCCAAGTTCCTCTTGTCCATGCAGCCAATGTAGGGTAATTGTATTTTGGTATGTTTGTTGTTTATGAATATCTTCTTTTATGTTTAGTGCTATTGGGTGAGTGATGTATATGTCTCGGAGGGTTAATAAATGACCTTGATGAATCTGAACAAATTAGTGTGTGTTTGGTGTAGGTGTCATGTTTCTAAATGCCAAACAAATTTCGTTTCGTCGAGTTCAGCTCCAAGTATGCTGTAGTGGGATGGTAACTTTTCTGAAAAAAACTTGTTCTGTGACTCCTGCAGATCCGACTTTGTCATTGCTTTTAGATCCGTCAGTATGAATGACTTTTTCTAAAAATGATTTGAAGTGATTTTTCAAAAATAGTGTGGATGATGTGTCTGATTTTTTAAACTTGGTTGAAGATAGGCCTACAACGTACTTAATAAGTCAAGGAGGTGTTTTAGGTAACCTCAGAAGGAATATATTCTCACTTTGGATAATAAATAGACCTTCACTTTCATTATATCGGAAGGGCGGATATATTATTATTATTAATAATTAATAAATTATTACTTTTATCTACGTCTGTAAGCTCAGGAAAAATTCACTCTAGTACACACCTGGAATGCTCTCAGCTACTCATAGCCATTGGAAAATATCCACTGATGGTACTTCAATAGTTTTCCATTTAAATCTGTTGCTCTTTGCTTTTATAGGGACACTACTTTTTCTGCAGGGTTTTTTATTTTTATTTTTTAAATAACCGTATACATCTATTTCCAGTTGGCATTACAAGATACCACGAAATACACTTACATATAATAAAAAACTGCATTATTAATGAAAATGAATCCAGTTTTCCACTCCACAATACAAAATATTGCTAGAGGAGAAGTTACATGGGAAAGCTTATAATGAAGGGAAGTGTGAGGGAGCAATGGCCCCAGGTTTATATGCTGGAGTGAGGACAGGAGGAAAGTTCCTGACGCTGTTTAATCTACAGGCTGGCCTCACTTTATTGAATATTACTACAGAAATATCTAGTAGGCACATCATAACCTTTTACAGGTATATTGTTTAAAAACGTAGCATCTACATGATTTCTTGATGTTTTGTTAACCGTTGATTAAATAATTCTCATATTTTAAGGGTCAATGTGTGAAACACAAATGATCCTATAATTGGAACACCTCAAATATTTTTCAATTATTATTTCACTGTATACTACTCCTTTACTTAGAGAAAATATATTACAGTAAAAAGCAGTTATCATCAAAAGAATGAAATCATGAAACCCTAATTGTTTTAAGTATTACATCGGATACCAAACGGCATTGCCCTGCCTCTTCTTTATGGAGGAATGGGACATTAGTGCTTTATTCAACTTAAAATTTAATTCAATATTCAGTTTGGATTTTTGAGATAAGTTTCAATCTTCTGTCTCATAGTTTCAGTCTTATTAGCAGATTTCCCTTAAGGGAAGAAAAGTATTAAGGTTGTACTAAGAACGCGGGTTTTCAAATATTTCCTCCAATTTCCATATATATATATATACATACACACACACACACACACACACACACACACTCACATATATATATATATATATATATATATATATATATATATATATATATTTATATATATATAAGTCTGTTAACGCTCGCGCGGTCGCAATTTTTGTTCAATCGTAACCAAACTCAATATTTAAACGTTTGAAGTAAAAATAAAGTTCAAGTTCGTTAAGGGCTGTAATCTAACTTGGGCGAGGGTGGGATTTAGAGGGAAAATTTTGAGAACTCTGTTACTACGCGTCGGGCCGAAAAATTGTATAGAAAGCATCTTATTAAAAAAGTAATGTTCTATACATGTTGGTATGTATATGTTTTCTCTATATTGAATATTAACGGAGATATTTCCATATCTTAGTTTTCGGCTATCCGAAACTTATGTAAACCCACACTCCTGCTCATGTCATATTAGCAGATTTCCCTTAAGGGAAATCAGCTATTGAGGTCGTACTCATAACGCGATTTTTGAAAAATGTCCTCAAATGTCCATCGGTCCTATACTAGAGATGATGAAAATGAGGTCCATTCAAAATTACATATATATACATATATATATATATATATATATATATATATATATATATATTGTTGTGAGAATCGGATGTGTAGGCGAATACACAAAGAGAGAGCCGCCGGGAGAATCTAATTAGATCTTCCAAGAACTTCTAGACCTTTCTCCAACTGGAACCTTCCATGCCTAGACACTTCTACAAGCATTTAAAAAGAAGTCTCACAGTACCCCACAGACAGTTTGCGGTCAGATGTCTTGATGATCAGTACGACTTAGTGCAGTGTGGTAAAGTGTTTTTATAAGAAGAACTGTGTTGTACCGTGACTGTAAGTAGCAGTTTACTGCCGTGTTTAAGACAGTGCAGTGCCGCGAAGTAAAGGACAGTGCACTGCCGTCTTTTGTGAATTTCAGTGACCGTGAGTGAATTATTGGACTGTGAAATCTGAAGAACACAGACACTATCAGTGTAATACTGTGAGTAGTAATAATCAAGAGTATTGTGCATTGTGAAATAAATTGTGCAGTGATAAACTGTGAAACTTGTGAGTGTTTAATTTTTGCAATCCAAAAGAACTCATATTAACAACGTTTATTACTGGTTTTGTAATAAAACGTAACAATATATATTTGTCTGTTAACGCTCTAGCGGTCGCAATTTTTGTTTGATCGTAACCAAACTCGATATTTAAAAGTTTTATGTAAAAAGACAGATCAAGTTCGTTAATGGCTGAAATCTGACCAGTGGGAGGGGGGGGGTTAAGATGGGGGATTTTCGAAAATTTGAAATATCTCCGTTACTTTACGTCGGATCGAAAAATTGTATGGAATCAATAGTATTGCAAATAAATTTACTATAAATATTGTTATATACATTTATTCTCTATCTTGAATATTAACGGAGATATTTGCATTTTTATTAAATGTTGGCGGGCAACGGACGGGAGTGTTTCCCCCAAAAAGCTAGTTCGGAACTCCTATGGAGATTATTGTTTCAACATTATTTAAATTATCTTCAATAATTAATTCACTATTCTGTCTATTGAATATTTTTTTTTCAATATTATGCCAATATCTTCAATAATTAAATTAGTTTCAATATTATTTCAATATGTTTCATTCACTCTTTTCAATGATTCTATTAGTTTCAATATTATTTAAATTATCTTCAATAATTAATTCACTATTCTGTCTATTACGTCAAATATTTTTTCCATTAGTTTAAATATTATTTAAATTATCTTCAATAATTAATTCACTATTCTGTCTATTACTTCGAATATTCTTTCCATTAGTTTCAATATTATTTCAATTATCTTCAATAATTAATTCACTATTCTGTCTATTACTTCGAATATTCTTTCCATTAGTTTCAATATTATTTCAATTATCTTCAATAATTAATTCACTATTCTGTCTGTTACTTCGAATATTCTTTCCATTAGTTTCAATATTATTTCAATTATCTTCAATAATTAATTCACTATTCTGTCTATTACTTCGGATCAAAATAAAAGTTATGAGAAATTAGCTATTCTGAAAGGCGATCGTAGGTGCTTGGTCTCATTTTATAAATTTTATCACTGCTCTTACACCAGAAACATTCAGTCGACAACTAATATTTTATATTTTAGTAATAACTTATTAATTAGTGTATATAAATGTTTTCCACTATCTGACTGAGACTCGAATGTTGACTATTTAGCCTGTGCTATAGACTGGACCAAGTGTCAACCCCACCCTTTTAGAGTGGAGTATGACTAGGGGTTGTTCGATTCCATAATATATTTATGGCTGGAACCCATCCTCTTAGAACCCACTACTAACTATCCAAACCCACCGCCCTAACTCTCCCAGTCACTAATTTACCTCTATAACTAATTAATAAGCCATTTATTTCATTAATACCAACTTTGCTATTCTCCAGCAATGTCTGTTGAGAAATAGGAATTAAGACTTATTGGGTCTTTTTTATCGGCTCAAGTATTAATAATCCAAGCCTTCTGGTTATTGACAATATTTACGCTATTTGCCAGTCATTTTGCAAGGTTCTTCTGAGAGTGCTCCGCAACAAAAGACAATTTGCTCTGGAAAATGGCACCTAACAAACAAAGATAATGAAAAAACGGAAAACTAAAGAAAACTTTCAAAAATTACACTAAACACATACTAAACAAAAAACGAAATATGTCATTAGCAACAAGGCATAAAAGTTATTTACTAATACAGTTTCCATATAAAAGGATATAATAAATTAAAAATATTACCAATTAAATAGACAAAGGAAGTAATTAAAAAATAATAATAATAAATAACTGAGTAGACATGTAGAAACAAGAATAGAATAAAATAGAAATATTATAAATGATAACGAATACAATTTGAAAAACATTTGTGAAAATGTACAGTGTAAACTAAAAAGAATATTTACATCCAAAGAACGTTTAAAAAATAAAAAATCTAACAGTTAAATTATTATTATTCATAAACGCCCACTTTTAGCAGATTTCCTTTAAGGAAAATCAGCTATTGAGGTCGTACTCATGACGCGATTTTCGAAAAATTTCTTCAAATGTCCATCGATCCTACCCAGGAGATGACGAAAATGAGGTCCGTTCAAAATTATATATATATATATATATATATATATATATATATTTGTCTGTTAACGCTCTAGCGGTCGCAATTTTTGTTTGACCCTTACAAAACTCGATATTTAACGTTTTATGTAACAAGACAGATCAAGTTCGTCAATGGCTGAAATCGGACTAAATATTAATAAATATTTTTATATACATTTATGCTCTATCTTGAATATTAACCAAGATATTTGCATTTTTATGAAGTCTGTGGTCGGGTATAGTTCGGCCATTTCCGTCATTGCTCGGCTCAGGTGGGAGGCTTCTTCTAACCTTACCTGTAGTTTCTAACCTTACCTTACCTTCTTTACTTTGTGAGATTTATGCAAAGTTATTAAAATATAAATTATTCTTACAATTCAGAAGCCGTTTCAGTTGGGAATTTATTTTAATTAACAGAAAGATTTCTCATTACCGTTTGTATTTAATCACGGTGGTACTGTGTTACCAGTATGCAGATTTCTCTATTGTAAAACTTCACATGGGAAATCTGCTTAGTTTACGCAGCCCCTGCGTGACGGACTTTTTGCTCCTACGGCTAATTGGAGTGCGTCACCCAATGGTTTTCCCATTGGTCTTTCGTAGACAGGATGGGACTAAGGATTTTATTTAATGAGATCGTCACTAAATAAGTTCCTATTCGTCGGGAGTCGAACTCACTACTCCAGGATTGCCATGTGAGATAAAGGCCAACACTTTAGCTCACATGGCTGAACTGAGCCACAAAAGAAGTTAAATTAAATGTGTTCTTACTTGTTTAAATTTTTGAATAAAAGTTTCGTGAATTATTTTTATATATGGACTTCCTTTTTGTGAGTAGTCCATATAAATCATGTGGCATCTTTAAGTAATGGAGTTGATTCCAATCAGTATGAATAATCTTAACTGTCTGAGGTACATTAAATATCGAACATACCATTGTGAACTCAGAAAGAACTAGTTACCAAGTCCTGAAGAAGCATGGAAATCTACGAAAAAATAGTGCAGGTTGTTCCCAAATAAAAATAACAGTTTCAGATTATGATGTACTTATATAAATTTTCTTCAGATGTTAAATCCTGCCTGGATCGGAGCACAATTTTGCCGTTCAATATTAAAAATATATTAATGAAGAATGTACTAAAAACAAATATTAAAGGTAGTCTTACATACTTCTTTATATCCTTCCTTATCGAGTATCAATTTTTGATCGGAATCAAACTAGAAATGAAATGTAACAGGATGCAATCGTAATTAAATAGGAAAAAGAGGAACGCCGTAATACATAATTCATAATTATCTTTCTATAAATTAAGGATACTGCTCTTTATAAGTACGGCTTTAGTGGTTTTTGGGCCTCCGAATTTTTTTTATTTCATATGGGCTATGTATTTAATTTGTTGTATGCTGTTTAAATAGGTCATTTTTGCTTGTATAAGCCTTCTTGTTATTCTGTTTTGTTCATATAAATATTCGTCCTGCTTCTACTCTGTTGTAGGTTTCAGATTTATTTTTGACCTATGAGTTTAAAATTGTTCTGTCTTCTACGATTTTCATAGTTCTACGTTATTTTATGTGTGGAGAATGAATCTTCCATATTTTAAGAGATTATATTTTTCTTTTGGGGGATTTACAATGTCTTTCTGTTGTCTCATGTGACAACCCTATCCAGCATCTGGACATAACACATATTTAATTTATTTAACTTCGCTGCCTATAGAAAGCTAAGCAGATTTCACAGCTGATGGCGTCGTATGCTCGTATTTTTGTCCTCCGATTAACCCGAAATGAGGAATGTACAATTGACTTCAAAATTAGGTTGGACGAAAAGAAAATCTTTGAGGTATGCTCAAAGGTTTAGATACAGAAATACAAACTCAACGTATTAATTTAACATGAAAATTGGTCAGCATAACCATTTTCGATCGAACTCATGGTGAAGAAGATCATTAATACATCTTATTCCTTCTTCAAAACCCGCTCTTCCCATTTCAGTTATTAACGAGCATCACGTCTTGTTTAACAAGAAACGTTTAAATATCCTGTCTATCAAACTTCGACTACAGTGCAATTTTGGAAACGGAAAAAATATATTACAGTTTTATCGGTTTGACGCGATTGTTGGGCAACAAAAAACATAACTACTATCTGGATTCCATTTATCGAGTGTCTCTATACCGTTCCTTTTCAATAGTAAGCACTCCCATTATTTCTTCACTCCCAGGCGTGTGTGTGTATATATATATATATAAAATTGTAACCTCTGTCTGTATATTGATTTTTTTTGCGAATTTTCACGAACTTTATGTTTCACATGTCATAGACACCATAACTGCATTTTGTTTCTTTGGTGTGTGTTTGTTTGTTTGTTTATTTGTTTGTTACCTTTTCATGCATAAACAGCTGAACCGAATTTTATGAAACTTGGTATGTATATTACTACTAACCCAACTTAGACTTTAGGCTATATTAATATCCTCTGAGACAAAGGAGTGGGGGTTATAAGGGAAGCCTGAAATTAAAAATAGCGATATTTCGTTTCCTATTGGTTTTTCGGTAAGTTGAACATAACAAAAGTTGTTTATTTTGTTATTTAGAGTAACTTTTGTTATATACACTTTTTTTCGTACAACGTACCATAAACGAGATATACGCTAAAACCTATAGCGGAAGTGAGCAATTTTATTTGGCACAAAAGACTCAACCGAACTTAAAAAAACTCGGTACGTGTATTAGCACTAACACCTTCATTATAATAAGTCATACCAACATTTCTAGAGTCGGGCAAGATTGGGGGTTGTAAGGGAGACCTGAGTTTAAAAATAGCGGTATTTTGTTTTCTATTCGTTTTTCTGCAAATATGTACATAACAATAGTAGCTTATTATGTCATTTAGAGTAACTTTTGTTATATACACTTTTTTCGTATAAAGTATTATAAACGAGATATACGCTAAATACTAAAGCGCGAGCCAACAATTTTGTTGGGCACTAACGATTGAACCGAAATTAACAAAACTCGGTATGTCAATTAGCATTACTTCTTCCATGATTATAAGCTATATTAAAATTTGTAGGTCCAAACGGGATTGGGGGTTATGAGGGAGGCCTGAAATAAAAACTCGCGATATTTCATTGTCTATTTGTTTTTCGATAAAAGTGCACAAACAAAAGTTGTTTACTTTGTTATTTAGAGTAACTTTTGTTTTATATATTTTTTCGGGAACAATGTATGAAGCAAGCAATTTACGTAGAAATATTGATATGCTTAAAATTTCTTTCCAATATGAAGTACCAGGTACCTCACTTGGAAAAATTATTCAAATCTATGTTAATATTTTGTCCTTAATAATTCAAATCTATGCATAATGCACAGGAGACGGGAAATATGACAATATGGAGGATAGTGAAGTCTTACATAAAAAAAATAATATTATTAACAAATCCACAGTTACGACGATTATAAACTCTAAACACTGGGACGGGTAAATGTCAAAATATTGTGCAATGTAAAGCCTTGCCAAAAAAATACCATCACCATTCAGCCTCAAATGAATTCCCGGGCGAAGCCGGGTATCTGAGCTAGTATATATATATATATATATATATATATATATATATATATATATATATATATACACACACACACAGTACATTTATAAACTGACCATTTATTATTTAAGAATGTTTTTTGAGAAATAAGTGCTGAAAAAAAAACATTTTTTCAGGGAGTCAATTATTTTATCCCCGACGCGTTTCTAGAGCTAAGTTAAAAAAAGTCCGCCACAAAGGGGCTGTGTGGAATAAGCAGATTTCCCACGTGCGTTACTTTTTTTTCATCATTTCGAAACGTAAAAGGCCAATGAGAACAAAATTTGGTATTTAGGCTTCAAATAAAGTGCTTAATAACATAATAGCTTATTGTTAATATCTATATATATATATATATATATATATATATATATATATATATATATCTGTTAACGCTCCAGCGGTCGCAATTTTTGTATGATCCTTACCAAAGTCGATATACAAGCGTTTCATGTAAAACTAAAGATCTAGGTCATTAACAGCAGATATTGGACAGAGGTTTCGAGGGGAAGAAAAACGAAAAATCAAGATATCTGCATTATTATGAGTCGGTTCGAAATATCGTGAATAACCAATCTTGTTGAAAATTTAATTTTCTATAAATTTTATTCTATACACTTTGTCTATCTCTAACTTTAATATTTTGGCCATGAGTAAGGTGTTTTTTAATTTTCAGTCTACAGTAAATCTTCAGTTTCAGTCATCTACCTTTAGAATTATTTGATCTTTATCTGAGATATTTGCATTTATAGCAGATTTCCCTTGAGGGAAATCAGCTATTGAGGTCGTACTCATGACGCGATTTTCGAAACATTTCTTCAAATCTCCATTGATCCTACCCAGGAGATGACGAAAATGAGGTCCGTTCAAATCTATCTATCTATCTATCTATCTATCTATCTATCTATCTATCTATCTATATATATATATATATATATATATATATATATATATATATTTATTATATATATATTTTTGTTTGTTAGCACTCTAGCGGTCGCAATTTTTTTTAATCGGCACCAAACATGGTATTTAATCGTTTTTAGTAAAAGGAAGGTCAAGTTCATTAACGGCTGAAATCGGACCTGAGGGGGGAGGGCATTAGAGGGAGGAAATTTCGAAAATTCGAAATATGTCCGTTACTATACGTCGGATCGAAAAATTGTATAAAACCAATCTTATTGCAAATTCAATTTACTATAAATATTCTTATATACACTTATTCTCTATCTTGAATATTAACCGAGATATATGCATTTTTAATAAGTGTAACGGGCGTGCTATGGTTTCCGCCGAAAGCTAGTTCGCCCGTTTCCGTAACTGATCGGCACTAGTGTGGAGATTTCTCTATTGTATAACTTGACGTGGGAAATCTGCTTAGTTTACGCAGCCCCTGCGTGACGGACTTTTTTTAGTTTTCAGCCTTCAGCAAACCGCCACTCCAACTCATGTCATATAAGCAATAATCTATTATATCATAAACCACTTTATTTGTATCTTTAATACCAAATATTGTTTTATTAAACCTTTACTGTAAGTGGTACATATAAATATGTATTACAATTTTGAGATCGTAAATCAAAAATATTTATTGTTTCATTCGTGTTAGTTGATGGCGAAATCGAGGGTGGAATGAGGTGGCGGTATTAAAATTGATATAAAGAATTCTCATTATCGTTTGTATTTATTTAGTTAATATTCACAGTGGTGTTGTGTTAGCAGTAAGTAGATTTATCTATTATAAAACTTCAAGTGTGAAATCTGCTTAGTTTACATGGTGAGATGAGACCGGCTGTGTGCCATACCAGCACTTCATCTGCTTGGTTCACGCAGCATCAGCGTGTCGGACTTCTTTTAGTATATGGGGCAGCTTAACACAGAGTTATTTCATATTCAAATGGTTCTTTATAATTTTTATCGATTTTTTTTTTAATTTTAAATTCTTGTGGAGATAGCTCTTATTCTTCATTTTGAAATCCATATTCCTTTGGGGTTATTGCTGTTTGCTGGGGCTTTAGTTAATGACCTACTTCAAATAGGATGAACCCATGACGTCCAGGATTTCCCATGTGCTCATCCCATGAACCGGAATCTAGGAAAACTTCATCGAGTCATATGGTTAACGAAGAAAGCGCGACAAGACTAAATTATTTAGAGTAGTTTAAGGTATTTATGGTGAAACATATGTTAAATAATATCGATTTTAAGTTGAACCGCCTAAGGTCCAGACAAAATGGCTTCGGGCAACTAATGGAGCATCACTGCCAAGAAATATGTTTTCTTATGAAAATAAAATAAATTCAGAGGCAAGAACAAATTTTTAGACGCATTTATATATAAATACATAAACCTTAATGAGTGAAAGAGACAGAAAAACTGGATTTAACGAATTATGAAATCGGTATTTGAATCTCCAGTTCAAATATTTATATCACCTGGAACATTCATTAGGCTATACATTCTTCAGTTTTAAACGCTCGGTTTTAAATTTCATGTTAGGTTCGAGATGTATTATAAAAATTATAAAGGTATTTTATTAATTTCACTTTTTGGTAGCTGTGAAATAGAATATTTTGGAGTTCTCTCTTTAACTTAAAATACTTTTGAAAAATACTTAGATGAATGTTTGATTTATGTTGTATAAGTATCAGACTTGAATGCATTTTTATTCAAAATTTAAATATACTTTTTGCTTTATTTTTTTTTGTTATATAATGTTTTGAATTCCATTCTTTTTGTCTTTTACTCTCATTATGTAACATCTTTTGTTTTCAACATATTATGATTCTCTTCTTATCTTCTTCTTAGCCTTTTTGTTGAAGAAGAACAATAAGGCAGAGAACAATATTCAGCTTTCAAGGAGGGTGGATTTATATACTATTAAATACCCAAATTAAAATATTACTATGCAGTACGCGGGAATATTCTTCATATAGTGGGGATTAAAGGAAATAACGTATGATATTTAAATTTGCATTTCTCGTGTAACGTAGATACTTTTTAGTTATATTTAAGGGGTATTTTTCTCTTTGGTGTATGCAGATTAATATATGGTTTGACAAAAAGATCTTGGTCCTCTACAAGATTTACTATGCAAAGCGCACTTTTGCGATTTTTAGGAGGCACTGATGATGGAGCTTTTTCTATGAAAGTGCACTTTGGGTAGTAAACCTTGCTGAGGAAAGCCTTTTATTCATCCTGATTGATTGGGTCCCCTAACGCTCAGCATATCAGGAGTAAATTAGAATATACAGAGAATTAATTTTAAAAAAAACTTGTGGTTTGGTATACGCAGCGGACGTGTTGGAATCGTAAATTATTGACCTCATTTTCAGTGAGATACTATTAGGGTTTATTTCGTAATAACATTTAACTTACTTTGGGATTTTTGGGAGCATTAAAGTTTATGATGAATCGCCTTCAAAGTCAGGTGGAAAGCCACAACATATGAAACGAGTTGTTTCGACAGGTGAATGTAACATTTTATGAAAAATTTGTATGCATATCGAAAGAAAATAAATAATATAAAATGATTAAAAAAAAATAAAAATATGTGAGGTTACCATTCATTAACATTGAAAACAAAACGTTGATGGTATAGTGATTTTATGTATCTTTCACGTTATTTCCCCAAATTTGTAACTGACTTAAGATTTCATTTCATATGTTTCCTAAACCATTTTAACGGATTTCCCTTATAGGAAATCAGCTATTACATTTTTACTCATAGCGCGATTTTCGAAACATTTCTTCAAATGTCTATGAATTCTACCCTGGTGATGCTGAAAATGAGGGCAGTTGAAATCTATATGTATATATATATATATATACATATATATATATATATATATATATATATATATATATATACAAGGTGTGTGAATTAATTTTAAGGGATTAACAATAGATGGCTTATCTTGTGCTATATCTCATTAGACTCTTATCTAACTATATTCTCGTGTAAGCTCTATGAATAGGCTTTACTGTTTAGTATTAGACTTTGGGCTGATGTGTAAACAACACACTTGTTTGGCAGTCTGAAAATGTCGAACTACGAGCCAACAAAACACCATTTGCGGGAAGTGTTACTTTTTCTGTTTAATTCGAAGAAAAGTGCTGCTGAAAGTCATCGAGTGCTATTGGAAACTTATGGCGAACATTCTCCATCGATAAAAACGTGCGAGTATTGGTTTCGACGTCCCCAGGTCGTCCCCCAGAACGCCCAGGTCAACCGAAAAAGTTCGAAGATGCGGAATTGGAAGAATTAATCGATCACGATTCATGTCAAACGCAAGATGAACTTGGTGAATCGTTGAATGTTGATCCCACAACCGTTTCTAAACGTGTAAAGGCTCTCGGTATGATTCAAAAGCAAGGAAATTGGGTGCCATACGAGCTGAAGCCGAGAGACATTGAACGCCGATTATGCACCTCTGAACAATTGCTTCAACACCAAACCAGGAAGGGATTTTTGCATCGGATCATCACTGGCGATGAGAAATGGATTCGGTACGATAATCCTAAGCGGCGAAAATAAGGGGGTTTACCTGGTCATGCATCGACATCGACGGCAAAACCAAATATTCATGGTGCAAAACTTGCTCTCATGCTCTGTATTTGGTGGGACCAGCTAGGTGTTGTGTATTACGAACGGCTTCAACCGAATGAAACAATCACAGGTGAACTCTACCAAACACAACTGATGCGTTTGAGCCGTGCACTCAAAGAAAAACGTCGGCAATTCGAGCAAAGACATGATAAAGTGATTCTTCTCCATGACAACGCTCGACCCCATGTTGCTTGTGGAGTGAAAACATATTTGGAAACGTTGAAATGGGAGGTTTTATCCCACCCGCCATATTCACCAGATATTGCTCCATCTGATTACTACCTGTTCAGATCCATGGAACACAGCCTGGCTACGCAGCGCTTCCAATCTTACGAAGACACGAAAAATTGGATTGATTCGTGGATTGCATCAAAAGATCAGTCGTCTGACTCCTACAGTTCCATACAGTCAATGCTTGATCTTTACACAACTCACCCACTCACGAAACGGCTTCAGGAATTACTAACGAACTTACAAACACAAATGAATAAAATAATAACTATTCATTGGATACCAGGACATGCAGACTTCGCGGAAAATATCTTGGCTGACACACATGCAAAATTAGCGACTGAACTTGACACATTACACACTGATCACATTACAGGACACGATGCCATTAAACTTATTAAAAGAGAAGTCAGCCTAAAATGGGAAGTGGAATGGCATCTGACAGACACAAAACTACGAGAAATAAAATACACTGTTCGTGAATGTCAGTCAAGTAATCGGGACACTAGAAGAGAAGAAGTAGTCCTTGCTCAGTTGAGACAGGGCCATTCACGGATAACACACGAACACCTCATGACTAGGACTGAACCATTATTATGTGCACTATGCAATACACAACTATCTAACACTTACTTACAGACTGCAGACTAATAACCGACAAGAAGTTACCCACCAACCTATCAGAACTACTACAAGACGACAGTCCATACATCGCGACAATCGTGAAACACCTCCAACAGACACATATTTTCAAATACATTTAAAACGTTAATCGAACCTTATCTTGAAGAATTAGAATCTGCTATCATTAATATACACCGGAGAAAATGTATAGGTGCCTTGCGACCTACGACTGTAGGTATTTTAACATATTTTTCTTTTGTTATAAGGTGGCTATACCAACTTTAAGCTTTATAATATGAGAAGTGTGAATCGCTAAAATTGTGACACACCTAAATAAATAAATAAGATGTGAATTTATTGTTTGTGCAGTATGTGGACAATCTTAAGCGACGTCTCCTTTAACTTATTTGTAGTTTCATACTTCATGCTTCGATCAAAAATAAGATATATTTACCCAAAACCTCCGCGGCAAGTTCGGTCCGCCTTCAAAGAAGCGAAAATACACATTTGCTACGATATGGCTATGTAGGAGAAATAAGAATTCTACATCTAATTATAAAGCAGATGGCAGTATAGAAGGAAGAAGGCGGGCGGTCTAGGCTTTGAACTCTGTTACATCTCATTGAATATAAATTGGAAGTTGGATGAGAAGCTGGACCCAGCTTTACATATCAAAGGTGACAAGTTCGAAGCAGCCTCGTACCTTCATCAAACCCGGGCCTCAACACACTCAGCCTACCATAGGCTAGTATGCCATCCTCTCAGTAGTTAAAGTGCTCTAACTCAAGGTCCTACCAATAGAGTGAGCTACTATATACTTAGTTGTTGCATGTTGATCTTGACGCCTTCCTACAACCTTTTCATTTAACAACCTATCTTATCTCACATTGATTGAGTGAGTCTAATCTGTCTATCTTTGGCTGCTATACTATATACTCCTTGTATCCAAAAACCTTCAACTAGTGTTACATCTCTCAATGAATTTGGTTTGAATCAGGAGAATGTTGTTAAGTGATAATAATAATGAAATATTCTTAAATTGCCTTACCGTTAGAAACTCGTGTTGAACAATGGACAACAACATGTGATGAACAAATGGATTTGAATCAAAATTAATGGAGAACATTTCGAGTTATCTCTGTTAAGAAAAGGTACATACCGCTAAATAAGTTGCTAATTTTCGGTAAACCTTGTAAACCAGTAAACTAACTAGAATATTGAGGTGCTGGATGGGGAAGGAATTATTATCTCAGGTAAAAAAAGAAAGGGCTCGTTCCTTCACAGTTATTTATTCTATGCGACAGTGAGCTTTCAAAGCATTCACTCCACAAGTTTTTGTTAATTTCGATTTATCCTGTTTTATTCTTTTTAACTGTTAATATTCATTTTTATTATTTATTTTGACTATTTATTGAAACTTTTGTACGTATTCTCCTGGTAAGCTTTAAATTGTAGTCTGTAAATATTATACATATATATTCACTGGGACACTAATTTGTATTCCTAAAGTTTTATGTTCTAACTCTTATTCTTAACCTTCAATAAGTATATATTTTAATTATTTTTTAATTAACTGATATCTTATACGACGTTTTTAATGGTAAATGTTTACCAGCAGGGGACTGGTGATGGAGCATATACTCTGAAAGCGTTCTGTCTCGTAGAATAAACTACTGTGAAGGAAGGAGGTCTTGCTTTTCTTACCTGAGATAATAATTCCTTCATCATCCAGCACCCCAAAAACGGATTTCAAGGTATATTTTTGAGTTGATATCGGACAACTGGGAGGGGGGGGTTTAGAGGGGGGATTTTCGAAAATTCGAAATATCTCCGTTACCATACGTCGGATCAAAAAATTATATAGAACCAATCTTATTTTAAATTAAATTTACTATAAATATTGTTCTATACATTTATTCTCTATCTTGAATATTAACCTAGATATTTGTATTTTATTAAATTTAGGCCGATAACGGACGACTGACTTTCCCGCCAAAAGCTAGTTCGGCTCTTTGCCGTAACTGTTCGACTCTCGTATGAAGATTTCTCTATTGTATAACTTCACGTGGGAAATCTGCTTAGTTTACTCAGCCCCTGCCTGACGGACTTTTTGGTTATTACTATTTATCTTGCTTTATTCTTTTTAACTGTAAATATTAATTTTATTATTTATTTTTACTATTTATTGAAAATTTTGTATGTATTCTCCTGGTAAGCTTTGAATTTTAATCAGTAAATTAATTTTCTTCATATATATCGTGAGTTTACAAGTGAAACACACTAAATCAAAAATCATGATTTTGAGAAAACGCTGTTCAAACATTTTTTTTTCTTTAACCTTCTTAGGTAAAAACGTTATTAAATCAAGTTAAACCACTGGCGATTTTTTGGTTTTACCAGTTGAAAGGTCTTCTTTTTCTCGTCAAGATGCAATAAAAATTTGAAAATCCATAATTTTGACTTAATGTGTTTCACTTGTAACCAACCCCACGATATATTCACTGGGACACTAATTTGTATTCCTAAAGTTGTATGTTCTAACTCTATTTTTTGACCTTCAATATGTATATATTTTAATTACTTTTTAATTAAATGATATACAACGTTTTTAACGGTAAATGTTTACCAGCAGGGCACTGATGATGGAGCGTATGCTCTGAAAGCGCCCTGTCGCATAGAATAACAACTGTGAAGGAACGAGGCCTTTCTTTTCCTAAGATAATTATTATTTATTTAAATGAGTTCCGCAACACCGGCGATTTACTCATAATTAAATCGTTCACAAAAAAGCGAATAGAAAAAAAAATAGAAAGAAGGAGACCTAAAAGGAATGAACAAAGGTGGTTTTTGATAGGTTCATTGGAATGTCATTTTTATATGAAACAAACAATATTGTATGGAAACATCAGGGTGGTGAGAAAATAATATAAATGAAAATATAAGATCGACTGGGGGGGGGGGGGGAGATACCTGAGATAATAATTCCTTCACCATCCAGCACCTCAAAAATGGATTTCAAGGTATATTTTTGAGTTGAGACTGAATACTTCCGTTCCAAGAATTTGTTGAAATTATTCACCAGAGCTATTTAGTCTGGTTAATTTACTGGTTTACCGAAAATTACCAACTTATTTAGCGGTATGTGCCTATAACAAAGACAATTAGTTATTAAACTTGGTAGAAAACTAGTAGTTACTCATCCAAAACACAAAATATGCTACAGACTGAAAATTATATGTAATGTTACGTATATCATATTTAGACTGTTTCAAAAATAAAAAAGTCCGTCACGCACGACGAGAAATCTTTCAGTTAATTAAAATAAATTCCCCAGTGAAACGGCTTCGGAATTGTAAGAATAATTTATATTTTAATAACTCAAATTTTAGTAGTCCAAGAACTAAAGAAGGGGAGGGGGCGGATGAACAGAACGTATTTGCATAAATCTCACAAAGTAACGAAGGTAAGGTAAGGTTAGAAACCTTACCTTCGTTGATTTGTCATCAACGAATTTGGATGTATCTCGAATAATAAAGACCTCTTGAAAACAATATTTGGGTTTTAAGCTTAGAATAAAGTGGTTCATGATATGACACATCAGCTTGTTAATATGACGTTAGTAGGAGTGGGTGTTTGAACGAATGAATGAAAAGTAGTCTTTATTATGCCTCAGGTGGCACTAACAAAATAATACATTATTAGCATCAATTAAAATTTAATAAAAGTCTTGTAAAAGTAAAAATAAACAAATCTGTGATGCTATAAGTAATTAAATACAACTTCACTTATATAGTTAACAATATTACAATAATTAGGCCCGTAATGACTACTAAGACTTTGGCCTTTCCTTCAGGGAGTAGTGGTACATCTTCCAGAGGTGACAAGTCTTCTAGGAAGCGGAAGTCGTCGCCATCTCTTCCTTCTTCTTCAGTCAAGCATGTCTATCTCTGGCCAATCTGCACCACATCGCTCTTGGCATTTCTTTCATTCAGTCTGCCCGTCTTTTGGTCTGCCATCCACGTCTTCTTTTTAGGTTGTAAGGTGTCCACAGAGTTATTTGCTTTGAGCATCTTTCATCTGGAGTCCTGAGGAGGTGGCCTGCCCATTTCCATTTAAATGATTCCATGTAGTACTTGATATCTGTCAGTTTTGATTTCTTCCTAATGATGCAACTTCTGATATGGTCTTTCCTCCAGATGTTTAACATCGTCCTTTCCACTGATCTTTGCCATACTTTCAGTTTCTTTGCTCGGCTTTTTGTGATAGAACATGAATGGCTATGTCACTATCGGCTATTCTTCTCTTCTGTACATGTCTTCGGGCCTGCGGTTTCATCAGATATTTTTGGTCGGTGGATATGTTTATAGACTATGACTGCGGGTTCTGGGGGTTTTACCATTTTTATTTTTTTTAGGTAGCTCCCTTCCTTGTGAGTTTCCTTCTCCCATTTGGGGCGAGACCTCTTCGCTTCTTTTCCTTGTTTCTAACAGTCTCCGAAGTTTGTAGCTCATCAAGGGAGTAAAGTTTTCTCTCTATTATTAATTTATCACGTTTCATGATGACTTTTTTCCCCCCAGCTTCTTTTGTTCAAGCCAAAAAAGGATATAACTGGGTTCGAATTTTCCTTACTTCTATTGGCAGGTCTTCTTTGAATTTCAAATCATTTTAATCATACTACATTTTAATGGAATACCATAAAGATCTTTACAATTCATACCTACGAAAATGAATTAATAATAAAACAGAAAGTAGAAAAATGATAATCTATTAGCCTCTTCATCACCATGCCAGCTTTCAACTCTCATGGCTTCGACAGTGGATTAAAGAGAATAATTTATTAGAAAAAAATATTTATAAGATCACAACGTCTGTTTCCTCCTTTGTGGTTAAAATTTTTGTTTGATCGTTACCAAACTCAATACATACGCGTTTCATGTAAAACTGAAGATCGAGTTCGTACGCTGAAGCCAGGCCGGGGAGAGAAGGGGTTTAGAGAGGGTCAGTAAAAAATTCGAAGTATTTCCGTTATTTTAGACCGGACTAAAAAATTGTATAGTACCTACCAATCGTTTTTGAAATTTTCTATAAATCTTTTATATTCATTTTTTCTCTTTCTCGATTATCAACCAATGTATTTGCATTTTTCATTTTCAGCCTTCGGTAAATCCATCTTTTAGTCAATTTACGTTAAAGATAAACATATATATATATATATATATATTATGAAACAACGTTTTGTTTCAAGCTTAAATTCCTGATATTGTTTTAAACCGACAAATACTATGTGAGATACATGCAAATACATTCTGATAAGACGTCATCAATCAGGATTTAACGTTATTTGCACTAAAATATTTATTTGCTCCAAACAATACTCGATTTTTAACGTTTTCTTTCAACTTAGAAGATCATATTGGT
Organism: Riptortus pedestris; assembly: GCA_019009955.1. Taxonomy (NCBI): domain Eukaryota; kingdom Metazoa; phylum Arthropoda; class Insecta; order Hemiptera; family Alydidae; genus Riptortus; species Riptortus pedestris. The sequence continues at coordinate 102,721,864 of CM032232.1, read as the reverse complement.
TAATTGCTGAAATGGAACCAGAAATAGAGAGAGGAAACTTTGTAATAGTGAGAGGGAAAATTCGGAAACTCAAAATATCTCATTATATATTCTGAGGCGGATCGAAAAATCTAACGGAAGTAATCGTTGTTATATATTTTTATTTTTTCGTAAATTAATTATTAAGCGAGTTTCATACATTTTTGTTTTGAGCCCATAGTAATCCCTCTGGCCTGCTCATCGGATGTTTTAGCAGATTTCCCTTGAGGAAAATCAGCTATTGAGGTTGTACTCATGACGGAATTTTCGACATTTTTCTTCAAATGTCCATCGATCCTACCTAGTAGATGACGAAAATGAGGTCCGTTCAAAACTGTATATATATATATATATATATATATATATATTTGTCTGTTACCGCTCTAGCGGTCGCAATTTTTGTTTGATCCTTACCAAACTTCATATTTAAGCGTTTTATGTAAAAAGAAAGATCAAGTTCGTTAACGGCTGAAATCGGACCAGTGGAAGGGGGGGGTTTAGAGGGGAGGATTTTCGAAAATTCAAAATATCTCCGTTACTATACGTCGGATCGAAAAATTGTACAGAATTAATCTTATTACAAATTACATTTACTATAAATATTGTTATATACATTTATTCTCTATCTTGAATATTAACCGAGATATTTGCATTTGTATTCTGTGTGTTGTCGCCAGGATTCGGCTATGTTCGAACTTTCCGCCGAGAGCTCTGGCGGCCGTTTCCTTAACTATTCGTCCCTCGTGAATAGGTTTAGAGGTTTCTTACTAGTACAGTTGTTATTAGGCAGATTTCTCTACTGTAAAACTTCACGTGGGAAATCTGCTTAGTTTACGCAGCTCCTGCGTGACGGACTTTTTTTTATAAATAGAGAAAATATATGGTTAGATGAGACCACTATTGTGCCATATCAGCACATGGAAAATCTGCTATATTTATGCAGCTCCTGTGTGAAGAATTTTTATTTAGGGTCGAACTCTTAGACAATCTAAATTTTCTGATTATGTAGGAAACTCCTACTCACCGTAAACATTTTATTTACAAGGTCCCAATTTTAAACATTAAATTTTAGACTATTAATTGGTTCCCCTTGAATCCTCCGCGAGTTTGGCTAACGAGAGAAGAATTAATTGAATTAGTAGTCACTCAAGTCTGTGGCTTAATTAACAGAGTACTGGCCCAGCAGATACCCAGTTATAATGTCGGCAGGCCTATAACATTTTCCTCTTTAATGAGGAATAATTACTCATTGTAATATTTAGTGACGGCGTGTTCTGGCCATTTACACTAATAAAAATAATGTACACACTTCTAGATATTAATTCTTCATGTTGAATAATTATAATTAAAGTGCTATTTCAGACCCTTATAAGTCATCAATGATAAATTGTGGAAATATTTATTATTAAGTTGCACCTACAAAGAGTCCAGGGGCTCAGGTTAGCCAGTGAGTTAAAGCTTTGGCTTTTATCTCACAGGTTAACCTAGAGTGGCAAGTTCGATTCCCACCTGGCCAAATAGGAATTTACTTAGCTCGACGAGCTCATTATTAAATAAAATCCTTAGTTCCACTCTAGCTAAAAAAGGGTGGTTACCTGTAGATAACCTGCCCTTATTTGCCATAGTTGCATAAAGTGGACGTTAATAAATAAATAGATTAATACAAGGAGCCCTTATAAAAATGTTCTTTTCCTTACACGTGCGCCGGAACATCTAAATAATATTTGGGTGGTAGCAAAACAATAATGTTTCAACCTTTGCTACGGTTTAAAACCAATTGAAAATTGCTTTACACCAATTGCTTAAATGTGAAGTATTGTTTACATTATACTTTTACTGTGTGAGATATACTCAAATATGTTAGGGGTGAAGTCACTAATTAAACCTAGGATTATTGTAGAGTACATGATTTCTTTTTATCAGTAACATGCACGATATTTAACCGTGTCATGGATAAATAAAGATTACATCTTCTAATGGCTAAAATGTGGCTAAAGGGAGGGTGATTTAAGTAGAGGAAACCCCAAGAAATATCATATCTCAGTTGTTATGAATCAAATCGAAATTAATTACGTTATACAGTGTTACTGCAAATTTAATTTCCATTAAATGTTTTGCTGTGTCCTTTTTCAGTAACTCGAAGTTTAGCCGAAATATTTGCACTTTATAGATTTCGGTCTTTTTCGCGTGTTTGAAGGTAGCTTTGCTTCTACTAATGCGATTTTCATTTTGAGATAGTGAGTTACTAAGCATTTCATATCCAGCTGATATTTCAATTCCTTTTTACATTGGCTTCGTGCTGCAGGAGAAATAAAGAAAAAATGCTGACGGTTCGACCAGCTCGTAGGAAGTCCGGTTAGCATCCCCGAGTGGTGCATTGTATCTCTTCTTTTTTAAGGAAAACAAATTATTTTAATGGGCTTACTAAATATAATGTTTGTTTTTGATGACAATAGAGAAAAAAAATTTAATGTCAGTTTTAAGCAACTGTGAGCTACTAAAGTTCATAGAGTGGGCAATACTGTTGTAATGCACCAGGCACATAGAAGACCTAGCCAGAAAAGAAGTAATATATATTTAGAAAGCTAGAAATGATTCTAAAAAAGGGATTTATGGAACGATTATGCCCAAACACGCCTATGCTAAGACGAATGAAGGCCTTCCAATATATCAATACTATTGAATTGATTTTGATGAAATACATATAATTTTTGCGTCATGGAATTAAAAATAATATTAATTTTATAAAAGGAGGAATTCAACGCATAAACTATAAACTTATTCATTAAATCAAAAAATATCATCAACTATGGGATAAAAAAAAAATAAAATAAAAACTTACAACGCCCTCTAAAAATTATGGCCTAAGTTGAAAATTGTCCGTCCTTACATATATGTTCGTTTTCTTGAGATATGACCGCCCAGAAAGGGTATGGCCGAGATCCACTACGTGTTTTTGCCCTTTTTCTTTTCTTAAAGTTAAATTCAGGAATTCCAGTTAATGGGAAGCACTACCAAGACTACAGATATGAAATCTTAATCTGTTATCTTAATGAATATTGTTAATATGAGATGAGTAAAAGTGGGGCTTTACTGCTGACCGAAAACTAAAAAATGCAAATAACTCAGTTAATAATCAAGATAGTGAAAAAATGTACATAACAACATTTATAGAACATTAAATTTGCAAAACGATTGGTGCTATAAAAGTTTTCGTTCGACGCATAATAACGGAGGTATTAAGGATTTTCGAAATTCTCCCCCTCTAAACCCCCTTTGTCAGATTTCAGCGGTTAACGAACTTGATCTTATCTTTTGTATAAAACGATTATATATCAAGTTTGGTAATGATAAAATAAAAATTGTGACCACTAGAGCGGTAACAGACAAATATATATATATTTGAACGGACCTCATTTTCTTCATCTCTTTGGGTAGGATCGATGGACATTTGAAGATACTTTTCGAAAATGGCTTTCTTACCACGAGAGCTTAATATCTGATTTCCCTAAGGGCAAAACCGCTAAAATATTTCACCTTGTCTTTCGTTACTAATCATAATGTTATATTTGTATTCCGGAAAGTCTACGTGTGTGCTAGTTCCAAAGGAAAGTGGTTGCACACAATCTTTAATCTTTATTACGACGATTTGGTTTAGTCAGGATGTATTATAGATCTTAATGTTTTCAGGGGATTTCATATCTGTAGTCCTAGTAGTGCTTCCCATTAACTGGAAGTCCTGAATTTAACTTTAAGAATAGACAAAGGGCAAAAACATGTGGTGGTTCTTGGTCATACCCTTTCTGGGCGGTCATATCTCAACAAAACGAACATATATGTAAGAACGGACAACTCAGGCATAATTTTTAGAGACGGTTTTAAATTTTTATTTTAATTTTTTTATTTAAGGAGTACTTCCCGTAGTTGATGATATTTTTGATTAATGAATAAGTTTATAGTTTATGCGCTGAGTTCCTCCTTTCATAGAATTAATATTAATTGTAATTTCATTGCGTGAAAATTACTGTATTTCGTCAAAATCTATTCAATAGTGTTGATACATTGAAATATCTCCGGACAAACTACCGGACTACGGCTGACCTGGACAAATTATTTTTTAAACATTTTTTTTTTTTTTTTTAATCTAGGATTATAGAGAAGGAGATAGTGCGGTGCCTAGCGGAGAGAAAGAGAAGCAGATCCTGTAGTTGAGGAGATGGTCGTTAGGGGCGCTGATAGTACTACCACGCCCACTGCCGGCTGTGGCTAGGTAGGGGGATCCCTCCCCCCCAGTTACTGGTGTAATAATGCGGGACTAACCCCACCCTCACCATCTCTAACTCTCTCCCTCCCCTATCTCTTCCTCTCTCACTCTCTCCAAATCCCTCTCACTGTCTCTACGCTATCTTTCTCTCTCTCTCCCTCCCTCGCTCTCTTTATCTCTCTCAGTACTTCTCTCTCTCTCTCTTCCTCCCTTCTCCTGGCACTACCCCCACCCCCTCCTAGCTTCTTCAACGGTACCAAAATCTCTTTATACCCACAAAGAGCAACTCTTCAGGCTTTTCAACACTCATTTTCAACCTCAATGAATGGAATCAATGAACTTTAAAAAAAAAAAAAAAGAGAGGGAGAGAAAGAAATGCTATTGCTTTCTAATTTTCAAGATTTTAAGACTTTTTATTCCTAAGTTCTCTTTAAAGAAGGATTTATCTCAAATGTAAATCCCCTTGATCTACGAGGCCCTACCTTGAATAGATATTTTAAACTGGCCGAGTTACCCGTCGTTAACGGGTAGAAATAGAAATGACATCCCGTGGATATATAAAGATTGAATAAACCATTAGATGTCACCAAATGTTCTGTAACTTGTAAAGAAATAATACAATAATTGAGTTGTAATTCACGTGAATTAAAAATTGGGAATTAGGCAAATTTATGTTTAAAATAGTTATTCGAGAACGAAATCATACAGCATATGTGGCCAGCCCCGGCCCGGAAGACATTTTCAAAAACCCAATCAAACAAAAATATTACACTTCTAACTCCAAATGAGGAAGATGAGGAGAGATTTGTGTGTTTTGCAGTACTTATAAATGCGGAAAATTCTTTTCATTGACGAAAGTTAATAAATCAAAACATCGTACAAGGCTGACTGACGATAATTTCGAAAATTCTTTTCGCCTTTGTATGAGTGGAATCAATCCAAACATCGATGGATTAGCTTTCCTAATTCAAGCTCATTGATTGTACCATTAAGTACCTATTGTTTTTTTTCATTTCATTTTGTTATTTTAATAAATTGTATTATAATTACATTGTCGTTATAATTTCATGTCTGATATCTATCGTTAAAAATTATGAACACTACTTTAAAATGCACTAATTTTAAAAGCGGCCCGCGATCGTATTTTCACACTAAAGTTCGTCTCGCATAATGTCAAAGGTTGCCCACACATGTCATATAGTAATGATTTTCCAGTCGAAATATAAAAATTGGATGCACGTAAGCCCTGAATAATCCCTATATTACTGTCAAATTACAGTCGTATTATTTCTGATGCCATTGAATCGCTATTGAACAAATATCAACATAGTTTCCCATCAAAAAGGATCATCTTAGAATTAGTGGTGACTGAAAGTCGGAAATAATCAGCTTGATGAATTCTTCATTGGTGGCGGTTTGATATAGAAATAAAAAAGGCAGTCGGAAGTAAAAACTTCCAAATTCACAAATGTATACAACATGCTAAATGTTTTTTATTAACGTCTACTTGCACGTGCTGCAAGGGCTAGTATCTACAGGTTACCAACCTTTGCCAGCCAGGGTGGGACTCAAAATGCGTCCGTGTGGTATGTCTTTGTCCTTCGTGTTCAGACGGCATATATCAGATGATGGGGACAGAGTTTGATGGGTCGAGGCCAAGTTTAGTCACATACCATATCTTGACGTTCAGAAAAAAATTTCTGAACCACTTCATGTTTATAAATAAGCATATTCGGGATTTGGGCTGGCTGGTGGAGGGTCTATCATCAACGGAAGGATAAGAAAAGTCAAATCGGTCTGGCCGGAGATCCCGTCTGAATATGACCAACTCTAGAACACTGAAGATTGGGAGATTCACCCCGAAAGTACTCTGTAATTGATAAAGAATTGTTATGTGTAGGTGAGTTGGTTTTTTGTTATCCTTTCGTCTATGGTTATTTTTATTGTTATTTATTAACGCTTACTTTATGCTACTATGACTAATTGTGACATGTTATTTACATGTTACCACCCATTTCTAGCCAGGGTGGGACTAAGGATTTTATTTAAAGAGTTCGTAACTAAATAAATATTGAAATTTGCATTTTCAATATGTATATTGAAAATCCAATATGGATTTTAAATTCAATATGGAAATTTAAATTTGGTCTTTCACTAATAGGCCACATAATAAATAAGAACAAAATGAAAACAGAACATTTAAAAAAATAAATAAAATTTGGTATGAAGTTCTTAAATTTTATTTATATCGTATTTATCAAATATCCTCTGTCACACATGAATTTCCGTAAAATAATGGCCACACTTCATCTTATCAGAGGAATCTGGAGTAGTTCACGTTAGAAATGCTTTTTTTTTTATTTTTTAACTTATTTTGTGTCATACTTGCGGCATTGGCGATTCGTATATTTCAATAACAAAAACAATGGTGATGAGAGTAGCTGCCAAATAATTAGTATGAATTAAAACGTTGAAAAAGATAACTTTGTTTAAATGTTTGTCGTAATCTCCTCTTTACGTATATGTATATATATATGTATATATATATGTATATATATATATATATATATATATACATATACACACATGTATGTTAATGCATATAATTTAAAATTTAGTTTTACTCCACAAACTTGTTTTGTTTCATAAGGATTAAGGGCGAAAAACTACTATGTTATCATCGCCCTGGTGTTAAATTGTCAATATTGTAATCATATCCTTATCCAAATGGCCACCTAAACAATACAAACGAGGATAGAAAGAACTTGTAATTTAAATTCCTTTATACAAATCTGTAATTTTCACAAAATTAAAAAAATTATCTAGCTCTTTGGGATCATTTCCAAGAGCCACTGCTATATCATTGGAAAGATTGCATTCGTTTCGAATATTTGTAAACGCATGGCATTCCATTAATATATGGTAGATAGTCAAGTCTGTGTTACTCCACAAATCGGGGGTTGATCTTTTGTCATAAGATAACCATGCGTCAATCTTTTATGCCCTTTTAGTTGTGTCTTGTCGAATATTTCCATGGACGGATGGAGGTTTTAATAGTTTTTGTTTATTGTTCTGGATTGGCCGTCTTCTGCCAATATTACTTCTAAATCCTAGAGGAAGTGCTCATGTCGTTGTTCTGTCAGCATTCTGACAACTACTTCTTCTCTCCTAGAGTTTCTGAAACTTCATGACCACACGCAAATAGTGTTCCTAATACTTCTTAGTCTGTTAGTCTGTTGCATTTAAGTTGAGGTATTTTGATGGTCTTGAAATGCCATCATGTAGTACGTCAATTTGTTAATATTCAAGTCTTTCAGATGAATCTACTCAGACACACGTCTTCGTATCTTGAAAAATAGTGAGGAACTGCTAAACGACTCAAAAATACCGCCAGTATAAGCTTCCTTTTCTTCTCAACCAGGCATAAATGTTTTTCTTCTTGATCATTTTTCAATGATGCACAATTTAGTAACATATTCTGCTTTCTGGTGGCCCTGTTTAATTAAAACGAACCCCACTGAATACTTCAATAAGTTGAATTAGCCTAATTTTGCGACCAGACAAAATAGTATATTATCTGAATTTTCCAAGTTGTTCAATTCTTTTTTATTGCATTTATAAAGTTATAAATCCAGGAGAGAAAAAGATTTATTTGTTGAATTTTTCAGAAGAGAAATCTATTGGAGAGAAGACACGAATGATTGATAGGGCAAAGGACTGAATGCCAAACCCGGATTAGTTTGGGAAGAGTAAACAACCAACTTGAAGACAACAGCAATTGAAGAAACTTTAAAAGGAGTTAGGAATTGGTCAAAAACCATTCATTCTTTACAGACTTCTTCATTAACTGTGCTAATAATTGATTTATATATTTGTTTTAGTTTCTACAAAAAGTTTACAAATAAATGTCACTTTCTATTCGAAGCAATCTATTTGTGCGGACCATTACTATTAGAGAAATCACTCATTTACAACAAAAAGCCCAGCATTCTGTGGACAACTGTAAAATTGCTACCCACTAGGTATTTATTTAAAACCATTACAAGTTTTTTAGGGCGCCTTTTCCGATTTAAATAATAATCCTAGTTGGAAATTGTTTTTTTATTAATTCTTTATCACATAAAACGATGTTATTCGTGAAACTTAAATTTATAAAATAAGTAAACTTATAAAATGAGTAAAAACATTATTTTCAAATAAAATAAATTTTACGTTGAATGATAATTAGTATTTCAAGCAACTTTCAAGAATATATTATCAATAGTTTTCTCCAAATCTATCCTATTAAGAAAGATAGATGGAGACTGTTGGAGAACTGGATCTCGGAAAATGACCAAGGAAGAATTCTTAATTATTATAAGAGGCTCTGGTTGTTCACGTGAGTTAAGGCACACGATTAGTTATGCTTCAGTACAATTAGAAGACTGTTGGTTTTGCGTTTCATTCCATTTGGGGCAAAGTTTAGTGATGAACATAGTAATGAAATAAATTAAAAACTTGTAATCAATATATTTTACTAAGGGAGAAAAATAAAGCAACAAAAACAAATGGAATTAAAAAAAAAATCACTGTACAATAATTCAGTAATGAAAGTTAAAAACCATAACCCCCGCGAAAATTCATGAATAAATCGTGGGTTGAATTCATTAATTAGTGCAAAATTGTAGAGGTCTCAATACATGTGTGTTGTTTTGGGGCGTAAGTATGTGAGTTATGTGGTTCAATTTATTTTGAAATGATTTAATTAAGTTTTTAGAGAATAAATTAATTAAAATGTTTTGAATGAACTGAAAGTCTTATATTTGTCAGCTGCCCACATTGCAGGACAAAAACGGTGGCTTAATCTAGCAATCATTTATATCCAGGCACAGCCAAATCTGACTCGGAATATATTCTCATCCAAGATAATATTAAACCCAACCTATGCTTATATAAATATATACAAAGAAGTGTTAAACACAAAAAAAAGCGCATAATTTATTTTGCCATGTTAACACATTGACTAAGTAAAATAGGATGTTTCGGTTGCTCTAGGAATATTATTTTTAATTGGTTTATTTCATCTCTCACAGTCATTAACAAACATTCTATTATTATTATTATTTATTAACGTCCGCTTTTTGCAACTGAGGCTAATTGGGACGGGTTATCTACAGGTTACACCCCTTTTCTAGCCAGGGTGGGACTTAGGATGTTACTTAATGAATTCCGCCACTAAATAATTTCCTTTGCCACTCTAGGTTTGGCCATGTTAGATTAAGGTCAACGCTTTAACTCACATAGCTAACCTGAGCCCCCTAAACATTCTTGGTTCCAGCAAACACTTGTCATATTTGGTGGAATCTAGCAATTGAGCGATACCGATTCTCATGATAAAGTTTTTAGGATTGGCTATTGACCGAAACAACAACTTGTTTGATCATACAGGAAAATTAAATTCTTTTGCGTATTTTTGGAATGTGATAAAATAACGCCTAGAGTGGCGAGTTCAATTCCCGCCTGGAAAAAGAAATTTATTTAGTGACGGACTTCATTAAATAAAATCCTGAGTGAAGGGAGCCCTGTAGATAACTAGTCCCAATTAGCCTTAGTTACAAAAAGTGGACGTTAATAAATAATTTAAATTTATTGTTACGTCAATAGATAGTTAACTTAAGTTTGGCAACTCAAAAAGTTACACTTAATGCTGGGATGTACCATGGAAAAGGAAAATTTTCCACAATTAATTACTTATTTATAAAAAATATTTATGCTTTCGACGCAGCCCTATAGGTAAGGTGTTACCCCTGAAGAAGTAATCAGGAAGATTAGAATAATGTCTTGTGGAGTATTTTACAGGAATCCGAATTGTAAATCTTGACTGGGGAAGCATATCCAAATTATCTTGCGGGCCAATTTGAAAATGCCTCATAACCCCGTGGGGAGCATATAAAATTGTATATACCCATATTAGATTTGAAACCACTATTGATATTGTTTTGGAGTGAAAATTGGAACATAATGATTTATTATTATTTCGTTTACCATTATTCTTACATGGAAATATAGAAAATAAAATAATAATCATACTAAGCGCACATTGTAAATACATATATAGCTCTAAAAATGAGATGTAGAAAATAAATAAAAATATTTAGTTTACTAGTGCGAAATTTGATCCACTTTTTCACTTTGCTTTTTCAAATAGACCTCAATATGAGTATTTACACATTGTAAACAGTAGCGTCAGTTACGTTTGAGCTTGGTGTTCGGCCAGTTTCATTTCCAAAAAAACGATTCACAAGTGTAAGTTGAACCAAAAAACGCGCAAACAAATTTTTATGTCAAACCGGAAAATTTTTATCTATAAAGTTTATCTATTCCTTAGGAGGATATATTTAATTGACTGAGTCTTTCAACGATACTCTCTAAATGCAAAAATCAAATAACCACTCATAATTTCTTAATTCTGGTGCAGGCCTTAGCCTGTCATTCATCAACAAGTCAATTTCTTATGGTAACTTATAAAACTGCAATAAACATCGTCCAAGATTTAATCATGTGACTGTACTGAAGTAAATGTTACCATATTCGGAAATTCATTTTTTCAGGCACTTCTTAATTAATCGATGTGTATGTGAATTCAATTCACTGTTTTTATTATTAATTACTACTTGCATAATTAAATCTATCGATAATCCTTGTATATATAACTTTTAATAATGAATCAAACAATGGATTGTAATTAAATCCTCCCTTTTCGATTGGTTACTAGCTTTGTTGTTGGATTATACTTTACCGATTAGTAATTTTATAACTCCCTCTTCCATACCTATAAGAGTAAGTGATATATTAACTGATATTCCAGAAAGTATTTCTAAATCCAAGTTATTTTTGCATAAACAGTTTTCAAGAGCATCTTCTCCTGTTGTACCTTTTCTACTTATCAAATTTAACAGACACCCATTATTTACTTCAAATGATTCATTAACTCCACGAAGGAGCACTTCAAGCTGAGTTTTGAAATCTCAAAATGAGTTTTGTGCTATTTTGTCAAATGCCAAAGAAAAAATTTCATTTTAAATGTCATTAATTCTACGTCATACTGTTGGGCGAAGTAGACCTTGGTCGAAACAGGCCAACACCGTTTAAATAACTTTCAAACATTCTTTCATATCCATAAATGTTTTAATTTTTTTCCAATCAAAAATGAAAGAGAATACTTGCTTCCGGTTCACAATATTCGAAAGTTGCTGATGCAGCACCAAGCATTTTTTATTGACCCATTAACTGAGATTAAAACTCCTTGAGCTGCGATCCTTCCATATTGTATATCGAATAGTAGAAGCCTCCCACAAAAAAAAAAAAAATGCAAGAATTTTAGCAAGTTCCAGATGCTTCAATATAATGTGAATTTTATAGAAACCAAATTTCCTAAATTACAAAACAGTGATGCATAAAGTGCAATAAATCAGGGTAATGGTAAATTATTTTTTTATTTATTTCATTTGGTTTTATTTGTAATATTACTATTGGGCTGTGCTATGATCTATTTCTTCGAGATCTGTTCCTCCTTCAGCAGATTACTCTTCAGGGAAATCAGCTACTGACGTCGTACTTATGATAGTGAAAATAAGGTCTGCTCCAAAGCATATATACATTTATATATATAGTTACTTGTCAGTTACTGCTCTAATGGCAGTAATTTTTGTCATAACGTTACCAAACCCGATATATAAGCATTTTATGTAAATCTAGATATAGAGTTCAATAATGTCTGAAATAGGAATGGGTAGGGGGGGGGGTTAGAAGAAGATAATTTATAAAATTCAAAATATCTTTGTTATTTTATATGTTGGATTGAATAATTGTATAGAACTTATCTTATTGCAAATATAATTGCCTTTAAATGTTATTATAAACGTTTTTTTCATTAATATTAACCGAGATATTTGCATTATTTAGTTTTCAGCCTTCAATAAGCCCCTACTCCCACGCATGTCATACTAACGTTAAGTTGTTACATCATGACCTGTTTTATTAGACGTTAAATATCGTTTTCATTGAACTTTTACTGAGTGAGGTGCTGAAATGATGCCTTCTAAACAAATTTGTTTAGAAGACACCATTTATGTTCTTAACTCTATAATGTTTATTGGCTCCTTACTATACTGGGAATTTAACTGTTTCATTCAACACAAAACAACAAATCGGACCAGAACAGCCCCCACTTCTACTAATCGGATTTATAATTAGACATGGAGAATTTATAGTGAGATGAGATTAATTGTGTGTCATACCAGCCGGCAAGTGGGAAATCTGCTTAGTTTACGCAACCCCCAATTGACGGACTTTTTTTAGTTGTTTCTGTTTCATTATTAAGGTTCATTAAGATTAGAAAAAGTAACTTTCCTTTTTAGGAAAGAATAAAACGTACAAGATTCTGAAGATTCTGATAATGATTTGCAAAGGAAGTACCTTAAATTTTTATATAATATTTTTTTCCGGTGGAATGAAATAATATAAATACACTATAACATTGATGGGCACTTTAGCCAGTGAGCTACTTTATTCGAGATGATTTGAAGGAAAATTGTTTAATACAAATACAGAGAATGAAGTTCCGATGGCTGGATGGAGCTAATAAAAAAAAGGCCTATTCTTTAGGAGGGTGAATTATCAGTTTTTACAGGAGGGTGGGGGTGATCAAATCGCGTTTAATCATTGGCTGTTTTTGTCCACTGAAACAGTGACGTCACAGCCCACTCTGCCATATCCAATCAGAATTATTCTCTCGCTTCTACTCCTTGGAGTAAAAATCTCGATTATTTGACTCGCTATATCAACTTCGTCTTTCGCTCTTTAATTTTACCCAAATGACAAAACATTTTAGTTAATTATTGGTATAGATTGCATCGAAAATAAATTATTCGTTACGCTTTACTTATTGCCTTCTGCTTTTTTAAAATGCAATACATTTCAATTTAAATACATGTTTTTCTTTTAACTCATTGATTTGAAAATTCAATAAATATTTTTCTAACGCACGTGGCTAGTTTTTAAACCCCCAAAAAACTAGTTTAATACTTATTTTTGGCATTCCCTCTTTAACAGAGGCTGTTACTCCACCATCACGAAGTGGTGTAGAGAGATTCGGCTAGGATTTCGAGCGTTAGCAGCAGTGACGACTATTTTATCCAATATAAGTTTTTGAACAGATTTGTTTCTATAATTGAAATAGCAAGCATTAATCATTTCGGAAATATTGCTGTAACAGTGTCCTATTTTCGGATAAGTTAACTGCAAAACAGGAGTGAATTAGCATCCCCCAAAATGTTCATTCTGTGTTTCACGATAGAACAGCCCTGGAGAAGAAAAGTCCGTCGAGCAGGGGCTGCGTTAACTAAGCAAATCTCCCACGTGCGTCAAGTATTTGCAATTACCTCAAAACGTAAAAGTTCAATGAGAAAAATATTTGATATTTATGCTTCAAATAATGTGCTTCATAATATAACAGCTTATTGATAATATGAAATGAGTAAGGGTGGGACTTTACTGAAAGACGAAAACTAAGAAAACGTAAATATTACGGTTAGTAATCAAGATAGTGAAAAACGGTACATAATAACATTTATAGAGCATTACATTTGCAATAAGATTAATTATATAAACTTTTTCGATCCGACGTATAATAACGGAGATATTTCGAATTTTCAAAATTCCAAACCTCCAACACCCCCGCCTCTCCCAATAGTCCGATTTCAACCATTAACAAACTCGATTTTTAATTTTACTGAAAACGATTGAATATAAAGTTTGGATACGATCAAACAAAAATTGGCTAAAGCGTTAACAGACAAATATATATAGTTCTTAATGGATCTCATTTTCGTCATCTCCTGGGTAGGATCGATGGACATTTGAGGAAATTTTTCGAAAATAGCGTTATGCGTACGACCTCAATATCTGGTTTACCTTAAGGGAAATCTGCTAAACTTTTATCCCATGCACACAGAGACCAGTCCAACAAACTGGCTGAAGCGAAATCAAACCAAGACTTAGTCCAGGTTATCCTCGAACATAGTTATGGACAACACTCCAGATATATTTAAATAAAATAGATAAAGGGTTCTATATCGCTATAAACATAATAGGCAAATAACTTAATTATATAATCACAGAAGGCAGTTAACCACATCACAGTGAATGAAATATAATTCGAATCATTTCATTGATCAGAAATTATGTTCGTATTTCTTAAGCATATGAGTTTTAATTCCTTCGGTAAGAAGAAACTAGATGGTATTCCAATATGTGCATTTAGTTCAGAGATATCAGTGAATGGTAGTCCTCATGATATGAAACTTTGACTCGCCTTAAGATATGATATTTCTTTGGAGATGAAATTCTCTCCGAAGAGAACACGTCACCGATAAACGACTAATAGATGTAATATGTTCAGATTAAGGTCGTTTAGCTCGAGGACAAGATATTATGATAAGCCGAATATGGAATGATAAGGAGCAATAAACGTTAACCCCCTTACCGTTTGGCTTTCTAACAACCACGAGTAAGATAGATAAAGAAGACGTGATGTTAAAGAAAAAGCCCACAGGGACTGCGTTAGCTAAGCAGAACATATTCATACATTTTATTCTAAATTCTATTCTCTACTTCTGCCTAAGTAAAATAAAGCTTATAAATTCTGCCGGGAAGTAAGACGTTTAGTTACATAGAATACAGGGAAAATTCAAGGACTAGTAGAAAAATACATATATATATATATATATATATATATATATATATATATATATATATATATATATATATATATATATATATATATATATATTTGCCTGTTAACGCTCTAGCGGTCGCAATTTTTGTTTGATCGTTACCAAACTCGTTATTTAAACTTTTTATGCAATAAAACAGATCAAGTTCCTTAATGGCTAAAAACGGACCAGTGGGAGTGGGTTTAGAGGGAGGATTTTTGAAAATTCAAAATATCTCCGTTACCATACGTCAAAAAATTGTATAGAACCAATCTTATTGCAAATTAAATTTACTATACATATTGTTCCATACATTTACTCTGTATCTTGAATATTAACCGAGATATTTGCATTTTTATTAAATGTAGGCAGATAACGGACGAGTGAGTTTCCCGCCAAAAACTAGTTCGGCCGTTTCCGTAACTGTTCGGCTCTCGTATGGAGATTTCTCTAGTGTATAACTTCACGTGGGAAATCTGCTTAGTTTACGCAGCCCCTGCGTGACGGTCTTTTTTTATATGACATTTGATTTGATTGATTTATTTATTTATGGCCATCACATCAAAGGTGATTTGCCCTTTCAAAAATCAAAAATTGTACAAAGTTAACTAACAAAAGTGAAATAGATAACAGCAAGTGCAATTTGTATGTCAACTTTTGTCATATACTTTGAATTTTGTGTAGGTATAGAAATATGTTTTAAATGTATAGGCTGCCTTCCTATATTAACGATATGTCTTATCGTCAAGGGAATGTTACAAGTTGAGCAAGTAGGTTTGTCAGTCTTTGTCATTAAGTATGAGTACGTTAGCTTGGTGTGGACGATTCTGAGTCTCGAGAGAACTGCTTCCTCTCCCCAGACATTTGAAGTTTTATAACGGTGATATTAACTATTTAAAATTTCTCGCGACGAATTTGGTTTAAATGTTAGTGTAGGGGAATAGTTGCTCGTGGTGTGTCAAAAAACGCGAATAATTGTGCTCCAAGTTCATTCAACTTTTTTTTCTGACTATTTCATCGTGCATCCACGATGATCAGATGCTTCCGGGTACGGTTTGTCTCTTGCTTCAAGAAGAAAGATGAAATCTGGCCAAGCCAATGAGGAAGAAAACCAACCTGGGAAATGGTTGAACGAAGAAGATAAACTTAGCGACTCCATTGTTGAAGTAGATGTCACTAAGGGAAGGGGTGAGCATAATTTTCAATTGGAATGGGATAAAGAAAAGGCAAAATCTACTAACTGACAGCAAGAAGAAACACAATATAGACCTAGCATGTATGACAGAAACTCACTTCACTAAAAGCGACAAATGCAGGACCCCGTGGTGGACAGAACAGACGAACTAGCCAGAAGTAGAGGAGTTCCGATTCTTTGTAAAGGAAAAGATATTTCTTATATGCATATATATATATATATATATATATATATATATAAATTATATAACATTCCCGTTCTTAGTCAAACTTCTGTAACTTGAAGATAACAGAACCCTCAATGTATTATCCACCTACAATAGACCAGCTATCAGAAACCATTTACAGGACCTCCTAGAAAGATGATTGGAGATTTGAAGAGAAAGGATTCCCTCAGGGGCTGCAAAATACAAAAAAATAAATAACGGAAAGTAAATTTATAAAGATTTCAGAGAGCATTACTGACAACCTGACGGTTCCAAATTCTACTTGAAACAAGAAAAAGCGATTTTAGACATCGCTGTAATCTTGAAAATTCACTTTCCAAACCTTCAAAAGCGTACACAAACATTTGTCACTCCCACGACTTATTAATGGACCGATAGACTGGCTTGACTTCTCCAAAGAAATTTTGGAGAACATCGTTCTAGTCCCCAATCACATGAAACGAAGTACGGCACTCTTCTAAACATGTTGTTTCCATGAAATAAAGTATAAACTACTCTCTCCTCCGCCTCACATTTTGAATCTTATCCATTAATAGAATGCTCCAAGGAAAAGTTGACAACGAACTATTGCGGCTTGAAATAGCTAGTCAACCAATTTCCAGGAGGATGTTTAAAGATTAGTATTGTTCAGCTGGATCACACCCTAGGTAGGAAAGAGTGACAACCTATAGATAACCCGGCCCTATTAGCCATAGTAGCAAAAAGTGGACGTTAATAAATAATAATAATATTGTTTAACATTTCTATTTTGGTTCGACTGGCCTGAAAGCCCTGTCTTGCGGCTTTTATTACGCGCTGTCTTGCGGAATATGTTGACGCTCTCTAGAAACCGAACTACTCTATATTTTTATATGAGTAGCTTCTTAATTGCTTCTCGGTACTTAGCAACCGGATAGCGCCTTTCAGACTAAGTCTTAGTGCTAAAGAAAATTTAGTGCACCAACAGACAAATTCAAACTGGCATTGCCTTACTCCCTAGAGTTACGTCCATCTCCGGAAAGCAATAGGGGTTTCTCGGTATATGCCGTCCAAAGCTCGATAAGAAGAAACCAGACACCACCTCGATATTAAAGAGCAGTAGAGAGGCGATGGAAGAGGGTGGATTGAGTTACCGGGAGTGGGCCAGAGAGAGAAGAGAAGAGAGAGAGAGAGAGAGAGAGAGAGAGAGAGAGAGATGGAGGGGGGGGAGTTGTAATCCACCAATAAGGTAGAGCTATACCTGGCTTGAGAGAGAGAGAGAGAGAGAGAGAGAGAGAGTGAGAGAGAGAGAGAGAGAGAGAGAGAGAGAGAGAGAGAGAGAGAGAGAGAGAGAGAGAGAGAGAGAGAGTGAGAGATGTAGCGGGGGATCGCTGTCCTTTCCTTGTCGATGGGGAAGAGGTTTCTTCATTTCCTTCTATGACAGTCGAGAAGACCCCAACTCCCCAGATATTGCCCTAGCTCCTTCTCACACAGGCACACGCAGCCACTAGTCATTAAGGAACCCACTCCAGTTTACAGTCGTCGGCAAATACAAGCTATCTAGTTACACACCAATAAAATGCTCCCCGTCTTAAATCCTTCAGCATCTCTCTCTCTCTCTCTCTCTCTCTCTCTCTCTCTCTCTCTCTCTCTCTCTCTCTTTATTCTTATCATATCAACTGGCTTCCGTGAAATGTGTATCAAGTTGTTATTCTGGAAAATTTTAGCATGAAATTTCAACCATGTCTCGAGGCTTCAATTTACTGAGAACAGACTTTGCATAGCCCACTCGAATGAGTTAGAGACAATCGATCTGTGTTAGATTTTACAGTCAATCATATTGCGCGTCAGAGGTGGACCATTATTGGACATCTGTATGGACATAAAATAAGAATAGTTTACTATTGTAATGTTTATTTAGTAGCATCTGCATCTTCCGTAAAGATTTCGTCCATTAAACTCACTGCACTGCACAAAATCCCCTCCTCCAAGCTGCTGGACGATCATTATCTTGTACGGGTGAAACTTAATCCTTAGACTACACTACGGGGCACATATTTCCCACAGAGGTGAGAATCATGAACCAGTGAGAAAATATCAACGCCGGAAACCTCAGGCTCCTCTCCCCCTGGTTCTGAAGCAACTACTTGTTGTTTAGTACCAAAATGTGTCCACATATCGCGGGAAGTCCGCTATTTGTGAGAGGTCCCATACTTTAAATAATGCCTCCCAATTGCAAAGACAATATGACCATGTCGGAGTGGCCTCTACAAAGGATAATTGACAAGAAAAAATAAAAATTTAATCACAAAAATATAAAATTGGTTGTCTAAGGGTTAAGATCATCATGTAAGATGCGTTGAAGCGAACGGCGCCACATAACCATCGTTACAGCCTGCCGTCTAGCCGATCGTTTCGGACTAGCAAGAACTGCCGTTCTCACTCGGTGTACGAACTGAACTGGGAATACCAAGAGATATGTTTCTTTTTCATCACAGTACTTCTAAACGCTGAATCAATCGGAGTTCAGTATTTCGATCGGGCACTGCACCTCGTCGGAAAAGACGCACTGTGACTACGGAATCTTTGTTTCTAAAGTACTGCTCGACCACGAACACACAATGCTTTAGACTCCAACGCTCTATAGCGACTGAAATTGCATTGTATGCGCAGTCTGCCTACATTCATTCAAGCCAAATCTCGTTGCCGCGTACTAGCGGTTCTAAAAAACATGCGTTTCTTCTGCTCCACCCTGTACAAATAACAAATCATTCTTAACTACCTCTCATACGCATTTGGCAAGGATTATGCATATCTGTCTCCTTATTCATTCCTGAAAATATTATTCATTTAGAAGGGAAAATTCCCAAGTTGTTTAGGATAGACCCATATTGTATGCATCATTAAACGACCTATTAATACAACTCAAATTCAAATATAGTTTTTCAAGAGATCACAATTGTGTCATACTTGTACATGCGAAATCGGCTTATTTTACACAACCCCTAATGTGATAATATGGAACAATGTGAAAACTATTAATTTTCTCCTAAGTCTGGACAATTTTGAAAAAGTGTTGTCTTAGAACTGTTTGCCAGGTTATATGAGATTTTCACTAGAGAAGAAAACAGATCTCTAATATTGCATTATGAAGAAATATACATTCCATCAGATGAAACTATAACTACGCCCCCAGTATGCAACACCACACTTCCTTCATGGGACCATTTTAAAAATGACACTAATTTTTTTTTTGTAAACAGAAATCATCAATTCCAGTCATTTAATGATAACTAGAAGAGAGACAGACGGAGGGAGTTAAGTCTTCTTGGGGGAAACTCCTGTTCCCGTCAGTTCATCATACCTGTTCTCCAAGTATATTTATATACATGGATTGATAATAATAAACTGGTGAAACTAAAGCAATCTTTTTCTGAATTTTGAATAGTCTGGTCGAGAGGGTCTCCGGGCTGTCCTGAAAATGACATATATAGAAAACATAGAGAGAAGAAAAGTGACACGGAGGACGTAAAAAATGGCAGGTGGTAGCCGAGAACGGCCATAAATGGTTGTAGGAAAGGGCCCTGTAAGTAATGGATTGTATCAGCTCATTCATTTTACCCTCCGCGGCTAGGATTATCCATTACAAGTGACGCGAAAAACACAGGTCGGGCAAGCATTTCCAATGGACCGAGTTATAAAAATGAATTAGTTCAGTGAATATGTTGATCCCTCTATTGGGATTTACTCTCCGGGCTCGGGGATAAAAGACTGCTAGCAATAGAGCAAGAACGAATGATGTATATGGGAGAGAGGGAGTGTATGAGGAGAAAGAGACCGAAGATTCCACACTGACTAATGTCACCCAAGCTGCCAAGATTTATATGGCCTTTGTCAGTCCGGCACCAATCTAGGAGGCACTGAAATATAGCCCCCACTTCCCATCGACAACTCCGCTCTTATTTCATTTGAGCTCAAATACAAAATGAGCTTTCCTTTTCAATTTAAATTCTATCAATCCCTTGTCCCTCTTTTCCGCTTTCTCTTAATTCTCTTTGGGACAATTTTTTTTGTCCACCGCCTCCCGAACGATCAGCCCGCTTTAAACGGATGATTCGGTTGAGTATTTCAAACGAAAGGTTTAACTCTTCTCTTCCTAGGCTTCATATACATATTTTCTTTTAACTAAATTAGGTCAAAAATAAACAAGGAGCTTCACAGAAAAAGCCCGGGGGCTGCGTAAACTACGCAGATTTCCCAAGTGCAGGAGTTTCACACGTCATCTCACCAAATATTTTCTATTTCTATTTAAAAAGTCAAGGAGTTGAAGGACACTGAGGACTGACAACAAAGCAAGTACGAATAATTCGATTAATATCAAACGTAAGAGAAAATGCATAGAACAACAATCGTACAGCATCAATAGTTTAACAAGATTGATTCTATAACGTTTTACGATCCGACTCATATAATATTAATATATTTTCAATTTTCGGATCCTCTACCCTCTAAACCCCCAACTATTCGGGCAAATATGTTGTACTGTATAGATCAAATAAACATTTTTTCTGTAATCGTTGAATAATGGTAACATTACTAAACTGAAATAAGTGAAACATTTTGCAATAGAGTGAAGAAAGTGAATTGCCTTCTTAATTAGTAATAAGCATAAATTAAAAAATAATTTGAAGTTGGAAATTAAATGCTTTTAAATGTTTCTTAACATTGTAAGAATTTATTTTAACAAAATAAATTAAAATGTGAATGAATTATTGGTGGAAATAATCAATATATTTTAAAATTTAAATATAATAATAATTACCTTCCTTTTTTATAACCTGCACTTGTTTATAACTGCACTACTTCACAATCATCACTAGTTGTTTTATAACTATGCTTATAACCTTTCACAACCATGCTTATAACCTACCAACAACATACCATAATCTTCACAACATCCTAATTTTGTTCATATTCTGGTTAGATCTGATCATGTATTACACGATTACAGAAAAAAATTAATATTACACTCGTGACGAAAGTAGAATTTACAACTCTCATGAAATTACCACACGAGCGAAGCGAGGTAAAAGTTTCACTCGAGTTATAAAATGATCTACTTTCGTCGCTTGTATAATAAATAACTATTTTAGTTAAAACGTAAAATTTTAATTGATGTCATCGCACGTCGAATTTGCATATATCTCGCATGAGAAATCATGACAACAAACAATAGCCGGTTTATAACCATAGAATAAAGTGGTTCATTAGATGACAGCTGATTGTTGATATGATACGAGTAGGAGTGGGGGGGGGTTATGAAGGCTGAAAACTAAAAAAATCCAAATATCTCTGTCAATATACATGATAGAGAAAATATGTACATAACAATATTTAAAACTAATTTTATTTGGAATATGATTGGTTATGAACAATTTTACGATCCGACTTATAATAACAGAGATATTTCGATTTTTCGAAATCCGCCCCCCTCTCCCAAAAGTCCCATTAACGAGCTTGATCTTTGTTTTTACATAAAACGTTTAAATATCCAGTTTGGTAACGATCAAACAAAAATTGTGACCGCTAGAGCGTTAACATACAAATATATATATATATATATATATATATATATATATATATATATATATATACACATATAATTTTGAATTACATTAATTCACTTTATATATTTAGGTGAATCATGGACAATGACTTCATCGCGCTAAATCCAGTACATGTATGCGTATATTGTGTTCAACAAACATAAAAATTGTTCTTAAACAGTCTTCTATAATTACTCATTTCTCCACATGAGAATCCCCTACGTCATAAACCTAGTTTCTCGTAGGGCTAATTTTTCCCCCGCTTCTTTCTGGTGCCCCATATTATCTTCTAGGTCGATATGTCGGCTGCAACCCTTTCACAGGTCCTAAACACAACAGCATAGTCTTAATACCATATATATATATATATATATATATATATATATATATATATATATATATATATATGTAAGGCTCATCATATATCTCCATTTTCTGTACTGGTGCTTCTGCGCCATCCGTAGAGTTCAATGACAGCACCAAGTATTATTTCTTGGAGACATTTTTTCCGGACTATTAAAGCTACGATTCGGAATGTTACGATGTTTTCATGATTTTCACACCCTACATAAAATCGTAAACTCTAGTTCCTTCTGGTATATGAAACAGTGTCGAATAATAGGTCTAACAGTTCTAATATAGATTTGTACTTTCAGGGGATGGCCTTTAAGAACACATTAATAATAATAAAGTGCATTTTGGAATTTCGGAAACGATATTGCTGGTTTATTAGCAAAATCAGTCTCGAAAGATACCATAATTCTAGAATCCTACAACAAAATCACACTTAAAAAGTCCGTCACGCAGGGGCTGCGTAAACTAAGCAGATTTCCCTCGTGAAGTTTAGTAATAGATAAATATACATACTGCTAACACAACGCCGTGAATAAATACAAACGGAAATAAGAAATGTTTCATCCAATTTCAATAGCCTGCCGACAGGAAGCGTTAGGTTAGAAATGTAAACAAACGGGTCCCGCCTCACGCCGGAAAGAAAAACAATTACTGAAATATATCAGAATATAACACATTAATTTTATTGAGAACTATTTACTATATCTAGTACTGTAATTAATAATGAGTCAGAATAATTGTTATCTCAATCAATAAAATTTTAGTAGTCCAAAACTTTAAGATGGGGGGGGGGCACCAGGACATATTTGCATGTATCTCGTATAATAAAGGTCTTTTGAATACAATTTTTGGTATTTAAACTTCCAATAATGTGATTTATTATGTATCAGAGTATTGTTTACGTAACATGAGTAGAAGTGGCGGTTTGCTGAAAACTGAAAAATGCAAATATCTCGGTTAATATTCAAGATAGAGAATAAATGTATATAACAATATTTATAGTAAATTTAATTTGTAATAAGATTGATTCTGTATAATTTTTCGATCCGACGTATAGTAACGGAGATATGTCGAATTTTCGAAAATCCTTCCCTCTAAACCCCCCCTCCCACTGGTCCGATTTCAGCCGTTAACGAACTTGATCTTTCTTTTTACATAAAACGCTTAAATATGAAGTTTGGTAAGGATTAAACAAAAATTGCGACCGCTAGAGCGGTAACAGACAAATATATAGATAGATAGATAGATAGATAGATATATATATATATATATATATATATATATATAGATATATATATACAGTTTTGAACGGACCTCATTTTCGTCATCTACTAGGTAGGATCGATGGACATTTGAAGAAAAATGTCGAAAATTCCGTCATGAGTACAACCTCAATAGCTGATTTCCCTTAAGGGAAATCTGCTAAAATACAATCACTAACAGACACAATTCATAAATGGAAACAGAAATGGCTAAAGACTACGAATAGACAACACTTAAAATTATTACTCTACTCATTAAGGAGTAATTAGAACATAAATTTGCAACAGGCTATTACTGGATACAATTATTAATAGGACATGGGACAACAAACTCTTACTTTAATCGTTTTGGCATAACGGAACAACCAAAGTGTTACCGTGACTTTACTACGGGACCGACTCTATGACTGTAGACTGCTAACGGACCAAAGAAAATAATTTAAAACGGAGTAAAACATCTCAAAAATAACTGACCTGTTATGAAAAAACTCCCATTTTAGGAGATTTCCCTTGAGGGAAATCAGCTATGAGGTCGTACTCATGACGCGATTTTTGAAAGATATCCTCAAATGTCCATCAATCCTACCCAGGAGATGACGAAAATTAGGTCCGGTCAACATTTTATATATATATATATATATATATATATATATATATATATATATATATATATATATGTCTATTAACGCTCTAGTGGTCGCAATTTATTTTTGATCGTTACGAAACTTCATATTTAATCGTTTCATGTAAAAAAAAAATATCAAGTTCGTTAATGGCTAAAACGGACCAGTTGGAGGGGGGGGGGTTAGTAGAGGGGATTTTTGAAAATTCAAAATATCTCCGTTATTATGCGTCGGATCGAAAACTTGTATAAAATCATTCTTATTGCAAATTAAATTTACTATAAATATTGTTATATACATTTATTCTGTATCTGGAATATTAACCGAGATATTTGCATTTGTATTTTGTGTGTTGTCGGCAGGAGTCGGCCATATTCGGGACTTTCCGCCGAGAGCTAGGGCGGCAGTTTCCGTAACTGTTCGTCCTCGTGAATAGGTTTAGAGATTCCTCAGTACTGCCGTTATTATTAGGCAGATTTTTCTATTGTATAACTTCACGTGGGAAATCTCCTTAGTTTACGCAGCCCCTGCGTGATGGACTTTTATTTTATAAATGCAATAAAAAATTTAGAAAAGTTGCACTATTATTAATTTAATTATACAGACTAATTGAATGCATCATTGTAACCTATACATATAGTTTTTGTTTTTGTTGTAAGTAGTTTTCTTTAATAAATAATCTTTTCATTGTATTTCTAAAAAAATCGATGTTAATAACAAACACATGTTATGGACGAATGGACGTACGGGACTTGTGGGAAATAAACTCCCTTCCTGTAGGGTTACTTCTGGGAGGAAATAAATAATATATATATAAATACACTGATTAAGTGGGCAAGGTATACGTAGTCCATAGTTAGCTCCGTAAGATAGTGGAACATACTATCGTGCGTAAGGTTGTAAAGGATCACGCGACAGCTGATAAACAGACATTTATGTTTGTCGCTAATATAATTTCCTCTAACATTTATTTATTACAATATTTTATTATTTCTAACCAAACTAACATACTAACGGGACTATCAAAGAATACACTTCGTTGTTCCAACATATCTAACAGAAGGAAACCATTACGCCACACTCTTTCCCCCTTTTCCTTCCCTCCTTTTATGCAGCATTTAATTATTTACCATTTCACAAAAAACAGTTCACTTAAAAAGGGAAAACGAAAATATATATAAAATTCGTCCTTTAAAACGAATAAATACTTAGACTCACACACATATGTGCAAACATACAAAGAAACACTTGAATAGTTGATTGTTGAAATTTTATGTTAAAACTTTCACATCGTTCCGGTATTATGGTAAAGTGTAAACTACCGTTTGTATTTTTTGGCGTTATACATGATATGTATGTTGTCTGCAGTATCTCACTATGTATTTTATGGTCAATGACTCATTGCTTGAATGCCGTTTAGACCTCGAATGCCTTTTAATAAAACATTCGCTAATAGAACGGAAAGCCTTATGGTACAACGTGGGCAGAGTTGGATTTAAATAGTCCGTCACGCAGGGGCTGCGTAAATTAAGCAGATTTCCCACGCGAAGGTTTACAATAGATAAATATACATACAGGTAAAATACTACCTTGAATGTTAAGTAAATAAATACAAACGGTAATGAGAAATCTTTCGGTCAATTTACAATCCAAGTTAATAATCTCAACAACGGAAAGCGGCTGAGTTGTAAACAAACAGGCTAGCCAACGTCGTAGCCCTGAATAGATAAATAGACGGGAAAGACAAACAATTAATAAATTATATCTGAATATAACAAATTAGTTTCATTGAAAACAATTTACTAAATCTAGTGCTGTAATTTGTATTGAATCAGAATCAGTTTTATCTCAATCACTCGAATTTTAGTAATCCAAGAACAAAAGAAAGAGAGGGATGTCAACAGAACGTATTTGCATATAAATCACAAAGTAAAAGTTCAATGGAAATAATATTTGGTATTTAAACTTGTAATGAATTTTTTCATGAAATAACAGCGTATTGTTAATATGACTTGAGTAGAAGCGGGTTTGCTGAAGGCTGAAAACTGATAAATGCAAATATCTTGGTTAATGATCAGGATAGAGAATAACTGCATATAACAATATTTATAGTATATTTAATTTTCAATAAGATAGGTTCTATACAATATTTCGATCCGACGTATTGTAACAGAGATATTTCGAATTTCCTCGAAATTCCTCCCCTCTAAACCGCCCCCCCCTCCTCCGGTCCGATTTCAGCCGTTAACGAACTTGATCTTCCTTTTTACATAAAACGACTAAATATCGAGTTTGGTAAAGATTAAACAATAGTTGCTACTGCCAGAGCAGTAAGAGACAAATATATGTATATATATATATATATACACAGTTTTGATAGATTTTCGTCATCTCCTGGGTAGGATCGATGGACATTAGAAGAAAAATTTCGAAAATCGCGTCATGAGTACGACCTCAATAGCTCTTAAGCGAAATATGCTAAAAGAGATAGAAAGAGAGAATATATATATATATATATATATATATATATAAGGAGTAAGAGAGGGAAATGAACTAGAGGAGGTAGAGAGAGGGCAGCCGTGGAATAGCAAGAGGTCTGGAAGAATGGAGGGATTATGTTGGATATGTGTGCCATCTCTTTCCTTTGCCCCCTCCACTCCTCATTCTCCTCACTCACGTTTACATTTAGGCCATTACCTTCCTCCGCGAGCTTCGTTCTATAAATGATGATGGGGTATTATGTGGATCTAGTCCCGATTGGCTCGCACTCCTTCAATAAGACCAATAATGAAAAATATGGCATTAGAACTAACTTGTATAATATCGTAAAAACGCCATTTGACGATTACAAAGTAGCACAAGCTGAGAAGTAAAAAAGTCCGTCACGCAGGGGCTGCGTAAACTAAGCAGATTCCCCACGTGATCTTTTACAATAGAAAAATCTGCTTACTAATAACAGTAGTAGTAAAAAATCTCTAAACCAATTCAGGAGGGACTAACAGCTACGGAAACGGCCGAACTTGCTTTCGGCGGGAAGTCCCGCATGTAGCCGACTTCTGCCAACCACACACACTTAATAGAAATGCAAATAGCTCGGTTAATATTCAAGATAGAGAATAAATGTATAGAATAACATTTATAGTAAATTTAATTTTCAATAAGATCGAATCTTCACAATTTATCGATCCGACGCATTATAACGGATATATATATATATATATATATATATATATATATATATAATTTTGAACGGACCTCCTTTTCGTCATCTCCTGGGTAGGATCAACGGACATTTGAAGAAATTTTTCGGAAGTCGCGTCATGAGTACGATCGCAATAGCTGATTTCCCTTAAGGGAAATCTGCTAAAATATGGCATTAGAACTAACTGGTATAATATCGTAAAAACGCCATTAGACGATTACAAAGTACGCACAAGCTGACGATTAAAATGTCCGCATAAGCTAAGTTGCATGAGACGCTGATGTTCACAAATCTCATCTACTAAACTCCCCAAAAAGTAGAGATATAATCTGTACTTTCGAATGAAATTGTGAAATATCCAGTGTAATATAGATAAAAAATGTGATGTGTTGTAGAAAGTAAAATCTTAGTTGATGACTTAAGGGCTCGTTGAAACTATATTGATACTAATGCTGGGTAATGTGCATGTTATATCAGCTTATTATTAATATAAAATGAATTTATTTATTTATTTGTTTGTTTGGTGTCACGCAAGTATAGGGATATACACCTTTTATCGCACAAGCCAAATAAAAAATTACTCCAAATTATTCAATCTACTTAATATAAATTCATAGTTGCTGCTGGGCGATAACACTAGTGGAAAATAAAATAAAGTAGGAACTAATAAAAAAAAACTATTAAAACAGAAAAAAAAAACTATTGAACGGGGAAAGTTATGAAGAGGAAAAGGAAATAGAACATGAATAATTGGTAAAATACAAAAACAAAAAACGTAATGTTAAATTCGAAAACAAAAATATTTTATAAAAGATAATAAAAGTATAATTAGTAATTTAAATAAACTATCTAAGGTACCCGGCTTCGCCCGGGTAATCATTTGAGGCTGAGTGATGATGGTATTTTTTTTGGGGGGGGGCTTCACTTTGAACTTTGTAATATTTTTACATTTCCCCGTCTCAATGCCTAGGATTTACACACAAGTCCGGAGTGCTAGGGATATGTTAATAATAAAAGTATTTGTTATGTGCTTAATTCTACAAAATACACAATATTTTTATATTACTCGTTTCCTGTTCATGTATCTTTCTTTTATATATAACATAATCATAGATAATCATGTTACCATTGTCAAATATAAAAATACGGAGTTTCCTTGATTTCGATTTAGTCTTTCGAGTCCTATGACGTTGCTGACCCCATCTATAGTTTTTCGTGTATAACTCATTTATACTTCATTATACAGAAAAAGTTCATATATCAAAAGTTACTTTAAATAACAAAATAAATAACATTTGTTATGTGCTTAATTGCCGAAAACCCAATAGGAAACGAAATATCGCTAATAATAATAATTTCAGACCTCCCTTATAATCCCCCACTACTGTTCGTCCTCGAAATTTTAATATAGCTTATAATCAGGGAGGTGTTAATACCAAATCACATATGCAGTTTTGTTTAATTCGGTTGAGTCGTTTGTGCCTTATAAAATTGTTGACTCCCACAATTGTTTTTAGCGTATAACTCATTTATACTTCGGTATACGACAAAAGGGTATAATACAAAAGTTACTCTATATAACAAAATAAACAACTTTTGTTATGTGCATATTTGCCGAAAAACCAATAGGAGACGAAATATAGCTATTTTTAATTTCACGCCTCCCGTATAAACCCCACTCCTGTTCGTCTCAGAGAATATTATTACAGCCAGAAACCTAACCTGTTTTAGTAGTAATATGCATACCAAGTTTCATAAAATTCGGTTCAGCCGTTTGCGATTCTATAAAGGACATACACACAAACATTCATTTTTATATATAAGATAAACAAGGATTTATTTAAAATTTGTAAAAACTTACACAAACATTCAGAATTTCACACATACTCTCTCTCACACACACACACACACACTCTCTGACACACACACACGCACGCACGCACACGCACACGCACCCACGCACATATAAAATGAGTTGGAGTGGAGGTTTACTGAAGGCTGAAAACTAGAAAATGGAATTATATCGCTTAATATACCGTGTAAAGTAAACAATGTATAAAAAAGTATTTATAAAAAATGACTTTTGCTTCAATATTGATTCTTTTTTTTATTTCTCTCTATTCCACACATAATAACTGAAATTTTATAATTTTTCTAGTTCTCCATCCTCCCTCTGCTCTGGTTTCAGCACTTAACGAACGTGATCTTAAGTTTTATATGAAACCTTTAAATATCCAGTACTGTAATGACAAATGCGCCTACTAGAGCGTTAACGGACAGAACAGCGCAGAGCGTTGCCCAGAAGGGAATCGAACTCACCAGTGTTGGTTTACTATAATAAAGAAGTTACTATATTCTCTCTATAATGCCACCAACATACGGAAGGGATTGCGTCTAGTTGATCACTCAGCCCGCTAAAGAAATTGTATTAGCTTCCCTTCTAGAGGCGTTCAGATTTTTCTTTTCAATATTAAACACACCACATTAAGAAATCTTAATGGTATACCACTTGACTTCTTTGAAAGAAAAAATGTTTTTTTCTACAAACTTTTTAGCAGATTTCCCGTAAGGGAAATCAGCTATTGAGGTTGTACTCTTGACGGAATTTTCTTCAAATGTCCATCGATCCTACCTTGTAGATGACGAAAATGAAGTCCGTTCAAAACTGTATGTATATATATATATATATATATATATATATATTTATATATATTTGTCAGTTATCGCTCAAGCGGTCGCAATTTTGGTTTGATCGGTACCAAACTCGATATTTAGTCGTTTCATGTAAAAAGAAAGATCAAGTTCGTTAACGGCTGGAATCGGACCAGTGGAAGGGTTTAGAGGGGAGGATTTTCGAAAATTCAAATATCTCCGTTACTTATCGTCGGATCGAAAAATTGTACAGAATCAATCTTATTGCAAATTAAATTTACTATATTGTTGTAATTTACATTTATTCTCTATCTTGAATATTAACCAAGATATTTGCATTTTTATTAAATCTGGGCGGCTAACAGACGGGTGACTTTCCCGCCAAAAGCTAGTTCGGCCGTTTCCTTATCTGCTCGACTCTACTGAAATTGCTCTATTGTAAAACATCACTTGGGAAATCTGCTTAGTTTACGCAGCCCCTGCGTGACGGACTTTCTTGTTATATCTCTATTAGGTAAGATGAGAAATTATTTTTTTCATTTGATCATTTCTTTAACTTCTACCCCTCATACAATTTTCATCAAAAGGGGAGGTGCACAACCAGTAGTTACACTAATTCTAAATATGAAATTTCAATACTGTAAGACTAGCCGATTTTTGAGATTAGGAAAGACAAAACGAAACGGAAATCTTTGAAAACTAGAAACCAAAATTACAATACTACTATACATTTATTTTGGATAAGGGAGTAAAAAGAACGGGGAGCCATTCCGTTAATTTTAATTATTTTTATTATTACGTAAATAACAAATTGTCGAGCTCTTCATGTAGAAAATCCTGACACAAAGAAGAATGCTTTTAGATTATTTAAATTATTAAAATTATTACACATCTTTGAACTTGGCCATAATCTTGCAATCTGAGGCATTATAGTTTCTATATTATAAAATAGATATTTTCGACATTCCGTAAACCTAGCACACACACACACACATATATATATATATATATATATATATATATATATATATATATATATACACATATGTTAAATAAACTGAAATTTCAAAAATATAGTTAAACTTCTATTGTATAAACTTACCTTATACCATATGAGCATGTTTAACAAGGTTCGCTAGAGTCGCAGCTAAAAGAAATAAAAATGCCACAGTTTCCATATGCATTCATGAGCTAATAAGCAGGGTTGGAATGACCTTGCATTTGAAAGTTCATAGGGAATCCCGATCTCGGTGAGTAATGTGGAAATAAGATCAAGGAGAAGGAAGAAGGCAAAACTTATATTCCACAGTGCTTGCTATATTTAACTTTCATAATTGTAGATAGTAGCTTTTATATTTCATCAAATAATCCATTATTTCTTAACCCGGCAGTGGTGGCACCCTCTAGAACAGTCCTTAGGGTGGCACCGGGTCTGTGAGACCCGGACCCCTAAACTTCTATTATTGGGCCTAGATTTTTCTTACAAACATTTTCACTGCATAAGTATTACTCTACCATGATTTTGAAAGGTAATAAACGTAATATCTGGAAGAAAATATTTAATTTACAACTAATACGTATACAATTAAATTTAAAAAGAAAAACAAAGTAAATAAGCATTATAGGAACATAATATGTATCATTTTGGCTATAAACAAATTTACTAAATTATAGTAAAAGCCAATCATTATTTTGAAAAGAGTCTGAGCATACAAAAAGTGAGTGTTCAAGACACACAAACCCTGAGCACATGCGACAGTGGTATCGGGATTTTCGATCAGTTCCAGTACAATCCTTACATCTTCCTCTTTTCCCTGGGGCCGGAGGATCAGCTGGTCTGGTTGTTGTGTTGATGTTCAGTATTTTACAGATAGCCCTTCGGATTCCGCGCGGCACATGGGTATTGTGCCCTCGTCGGCAAGATGATCATCACACAGCTGCTTTCCCAACTCTTTCAAAAACACCTCCTTTCAAATTTAAGTCGTACTTTTTATTACTTTTATAAATGATGAATGCATTGATACCCTTCACATTCATCAGACTATTAAACATCACCATCGGCCATCTTCTTGCATTTCGAGCAGTATTGTAAGTGACACACATTTCATCGACAACATCAACCCCTCCGTAAGTCATGTTATAGAAGGTGAGAGCCCCTGCTGTTTTTTTTTTGTTTCCGTTCGAGAGATCAATGAATTAAATCAATCAATCAATTAAAAGCTGTACACAATAGGTAAGTTGGCTGAGTACTGAATGGTGGGGAGGTTCCTACCCCTCCCACCCTAAGTTATGGGATTCAAAGGATTTCGGGTCCCCTCTGTGAATCCCAGAGCTACAGCTGACGTGTAACTATCTGTGGGTCCCAGAGACCCGGGGCCACCTTACCAAATCCTTGAAAAAAGAAACATTCACGAAAGGTAGCACCGGGTCTGAGTGACCCATGGGCTTATTCTTGAACCAATAACTCCTCTATCAATGAGGATCAAAAGTGCTTGTTTCTTTCTATGTTATCTAAGACACCTTCTCGAGAGGTACTATGGATTCCAGACTTGTACCTTACCCAATCTAGAAAGGGTGAGCATTCGAAGTTAGCTGTGAGTCCCAGAGACCCGGTGCCACCACTGCCGGGTTAAATACTTAAAAACATCATCTATAAATTGGCTACTGTCGGCCAGTAGTTCGCAAACATTTGTGGGTACTTTTAACTTGTGTGAAGTCAGTTAGTATGTGCTTTACAGACAGCGTTCTGTTGCAGTAGCGACATATAGGTTCATCTTCCCTGCTCATTAGATATGAATGTGTTAGTCTTGTGTGTCCTGTGTGTAGGTAAGTACAATTTCTTCTCTTCTAGAGTGTCTATTACTTTAAGTCCAGTTAAGCGTGTTAGATTTGCTTTCTGTAAGTTTACTGTCAGTGTTATACCATAAATTATTCCAGTCATTAATTACGAGTTTTCTTATTTAAGCGAAAGCGTGAGGTATGTCCAAAATATCAATTTGTTCAAGTTCAGTTGATTGTTTGGCTGCTTTGTCTACTATATCACTTTGAGATATGCCCACATGACCGGGTAACCAATAAATAGTAATGTGTTTTTTAGTCTATGAATATTGTTAAAAATTTCCATAATAAGTGGATTGGTGGAGTATATGTCTTCAAGTGACTTTATTGAACTTAATGAGTCTGTACAAATGACTATGTCTCTTTTAGTTGCTGTAATGTTCCTTAGTTTTAAGAGTATAGCCTGTAATTCTGCCGTGTATATTGAAGTCATGTAGTTTTTTGTGCACAGTATTGTCTCCTACCTACTATAGCTCTAGCACGTAGGTATAGCAGTGAGGTTCATATAGCACATTAGCAAGTTGCATGAATACCCCTATTATTTAGACATTTTGGTCAGGCTTCCTAGATTTTTGACCTGAGAACGACGATTTCGAGGGAAGTAGTTCCCTGCTAGGTTCATCATACACAGGTTTGCCCTTATCAAAGAGGCCCATACAAAATGCACGGCGGCTGATTAAGTGTTTTTACTTGGTTCCCATTTATATGCGTCCCTCTGGGCAATAATGCATGCAATTTCAGTCTTCCATTCCCCTGCTATACACTCAGTATAAAATATGTATCAGGTTAACTACACTGCGTTATGTTATTATTCAATGAGATACGTTAGAATATTTTCTGCTAACTACCAGTATTCTAAACATATTTAGGTAGTCAGGTAGATTATAGTGTAAGTCAGCTTCATTCTTTATTTCTAGCATTTTGGACGAATTATTTTCTAATTCTCACACCACAGCAAGCCTTCGCAATTAGCGAATATCGTACTGCAATTAGATATTGGATACTTAAAAAAGTCCGCCACGAAGGGGCTGCGTAAACTAAGCAGATATCCCAGGTGTGGTACGTTTTGCATTTATCTAAATAAAATAAAAGTTCAATGAGAACAAATTTTAGTATTTAAGCTTAAAATAATGTGCTTCATAATATAACAGCTTATTGTTAATATGACATGAGTAGGAGTGGGGGGTTACTAGTAGCCGAAAACTGAAAAATGCGAATATCTCCGTTAATAATAAACATTATGAATAAACGTATACAACAACATTTATAAAATATTACATTTGCAATAAGGTTGGTTCTATACAATTTCTCGATCCGACACATCATAACAGAGATATTAAGAATTTTCGAAATACGTACCCTCTAACCCCCCCCCCCCGTGTCTCGTCCGATTTCAAACGTTAACAAACTTGATCTTTCTTTTTAAATAAAACGACTAAATATCGAGTTTGGTAACGATAAAACAATAACTGCGACCGCTAGAGCTGTAACAGAAATTTTTTTTTTATAATATCCTTATTATTTATTATCGTCCACTTTTTGCCACTAAGGCTAATTGGGGCGTGCTATCTACAGGTAACCACCCTTTTCTAGCCCGGGTGGGTCTAAAGATTTTATTTAATGAATTCCATCAATATATAAATTCTCTCTCTCTCTCTCTCTCTCTCTCTCTCTCTCTCTCTATATATATATATATATATATATATATACATATATATATATATATATATATATATATATATATATATACATATATATATAATTAGGAACGGAACTTATTTTCACTAGGTAGGATCGATGGACATTTGAAGACATTTTTCGGAAATCGCGTCATGGATACAACCTCAATATCTGATTTCCCTTGAGGGAAATTTGCTAAAATCTAAAAAATATGGATACATATTGTACTTTTATACAAATACAAATAGTAGGGATTTGAAAGTATTTAAATTCACGGGTCTCTCCGTTGCTGATCGACACAACGATATTATGTTATCATAAGAAGGTGAATGATGTAAGGGACTTCTATAAACACAATTGAAAGGCATCAGGTCGAAAATAGAACGAGTCGTAATTTTTTCGTAGGAATTTTTATGAATGAAAAGATTACATTCCTGATAGATCCCTGCTATAATATGCTGAACTACTCACACGTGCGCGTTACATAACTATTTTCGGAGTGACACAGAATAAAAAAATATTTAAGGTATCTATAAATTAAAAATAGAACTCTATCATTTAAAACATAGTTCTTTCTGATCTTATTTAGGCTATTTAAGAAATTTTGATATCTGTATTCATAAGATAAATAGAGCTCGGTGTTGGTAAAATACAAATTATAGTCTCTCGAGTAGCTTTCCATACATTTACACATCAGAAGTCCACGTATGAAAAATTGTTTGAGGAGGGCAACTTTCTAACCAATATCTTTCACGAAAAATTTACTTAAAGAAGGGAATATAGCTTCATCTTATTTATGCATATACATTAAAATAAATGTGAGTTCTATGATATTTGAATGTCAGTTTTAAATGCGTCCGGTAAAAGCGATGTCCGGTAACAGCAAGTGTAAATGAACAGAACATTGAATGCGGCCACATTCATAATTTCTCTAATCAAGAAGCTATATGCCCTGCATTATCACAGGTGTCTCTGTGATGTCCGACAAAGTCGATATTGGAGTTTTACACAACTTGGAATTGGCTTTTGAATGAAATGAAAGTTGTCTGTTTATGGAGCTTGTTTAGGCCTGTCATTGAAAGGAAAGTCATTTCTGAATTAGATCAGATATACTCAGAAGTTTCAATTGACTTTACCATTATCTACTCTCCAAGTGGTTCAGATATGAAGTTCAAACAATGTCTCAAGACAAGAATAAGATATAGTGAAGTTCACCACCCTGAATCAACGATTCACACAAAATAAAGACACATAAAGAACTTTGAATAAAGAACAAAATTTCATATGCACAGGTAGATGAAATTGAGCTACATAATACAGAATCAATCAGGTTTTCACGGATATAATGTTGCTTACACGTGTAAATATGATGATTTGCAAGTCCTATGTTAAAAGCTCGGGTTCTCACTTCATTTAATGATTAAAATTTTAAATGTAATTTCATTAAAATAAACCCAGTTATTATTATTTTATTAAAATATACCACATCTACTATTGTCATTAGCGGTAGATGGATCTACATTTATTGGAACAAACAAGTTTTAGTCAAAAATACTAAAAGCCTTTTTCGTCGTCTCCAAGGAGTTCACTTAAGTTCAGCTTAAGGTTCAAAGCTCTTCTTGGAAGATCGTATTTTTTACTTTTTAGGAGAAAATATGAGACAGTAAGATGGACATTACAACAGTCGCAGGTTGGTGGGAATAAGCCTGTCAATAAATAACTATGTGTTAATTTTGTGTGTCCAATTTGGACTGTAAATTTTCGGATTTTTCTACTTAAGTATTCCAACGCTCAGCAATTTTTTTGATTTGTTGCAGATTATTGTCATATTTTTTCGACTAGTCTGACTTCCACCTTTGAAATATCCAATCATCTGGGGAGTGAAGTTTACTGTAGTTTCATCTTCTCGAGCACTAAGAGCTTCCAAATCGTCCATTTCATCACCCTCCAAACCAAAGTGAGGGAACCGAAACAAGTGATATGCTTTTTTCTGTGCTTTGTATTTGACCTTTTACTAGGTCTGTGAGTTAAAACCCTGACTCCGGGTTGGCAAGACTTTGGGGTGAGCTGTACGTATGAGTCCGTAGCGATTACGAGTGATAATTGTTCCATTTGCTCTATATCGTACTTTTTGTAGTAATTGTACGAGGTATTCTGTTGTCCTTGGAGTACTATATACCTGTCATCTTAATTACAAGGCAGTCTGGTTTTATTTAACATTCTCTTAGTTGTCTTGAAAGAGACTATTTAAAAAGACGCCTGACATACATCAATACATGGTATCGGATCCTAAACATTAATATTGTTACGTTTTTATTACAATACCAGTAATAAACGTTGTTAATAAGAGTTCTTTTGGATTGCAAAATTAAACACACCCAAGTTTCACAGTTTTCATCACTGCACAATTTATTTGACAATGCACAATACACTTGGTTAATTATTCTTAATTACTACTCACAGTATGCACTGATAGCGTCACAGTTCTTGTTATTACACAGTCCAATAATTCACTCACGGTCACTGAACTTCACATAAAAGACGGCACTGCACTATCCTTTACTTCGCGGCACTGCACTGTCTTAAACACGGCTCTAAAGTGGTACTGACAGTCACGGCACAACACTATTCTTCACATAAAACCACTTTACCGCACTGCACTGTCGCACTAATCGCACATGATGACAGCTGAGAGCTAACTGAAAAACTCGGGCACTGTCTGGGTCCCTTTTATATGCCTGTCGGCAAACATCAAACAGAATGGCCAGAAGGGACTAGACAGTTAGGGCCAGAAGGGACTAGATAGTTAGGGCCAGAAGTTCCTGGAACATACTCGGTCCTAATTAGATGCTGTCGGCGTCACTAGTCTTCGCCCGGCTCCTTTCATGTCCCTGGCACTCCCCAAACACGCGGGTCCCTCTCTGCCAATCCTTCACGTATTTAATTTTCGCAACAATATTATTTGAATGACGGAACTGAAATATATTACTTTAGATAAACCGCTAATTTCTCCAGGCGTGACGGGATTTTTATTGATAATAAACTTCTCCTTATTAGGGTCACTAATAAGAGGTTAACCTATACACTGTCACAGACATAGAATCCTTGACAGATAATGCAACTATTATTATGCTTGTAATATTGCACTTAGCCCTTCCAGCAGGGCTAAATAATACAGTAGGACTGAATTGGTACCTTTTTGGAAAAATATCGAGTATTAATACTATTAAGGTATTCGGGTATCCACCATGTCTTCATTTTTGTTGCCATTGTTTCGCTAGACATGATTCAAGCTTCCTCAGGGCTATCTCTAACACTGAAGATTTGTGTGTACACGGATACTTCTTCCGGTGGCCGTTCACCTGCTATACAGTCGTTTTTGTTTCTTATTTGAGGTCTCTGTGGAATGACGGGCTTCCAGAGTTTGCTGAGTCTGTATCCATCCACTCTGTTGAAGTTATTTGGGCATTTCGCTATTTCTATGGCTTCTCAAACAAGTCTTTCTTGGTATCGGTCCACCTATGCCAGCACCTTGACTTCATCGAATTTGATATTGTGGTTAGTTAGTAGTCCAATGATGTCTATGTGAACCTGTTCAAAACGACATGCCAATGGGAACTTCCCGGGAGGTGATATTGTATGCCTTTGCACTTTAGAACGTTGGCAGGCAAGGCAGGAGCGTGACCACTCTCCGACGTCGACGTTCTGGTTGGGCCAAAAAAATCTTTGCTTGATAAGTCTTCGCGAACCGCGGATGCCGGGATGACTTAGTCCGTGAATTCGTTCGAAAATGGCACGACGTATGCTTTCGGGAAGGTACGGGCGCGCCTTCGACGAAGACATCTCGCACAGTACTGGTTTGGAGATATTAGGGAGATTATTCCATTTGAGCTGTAGACTGGGATTCTTGAGTAACTCAGATATGGATGTGTCATTGACCCGAGCTTCTGCAATTGCGTCCATTTCGTCCGGCCCTTGTATTTCTTCTACACTGGAAAGTGCATCAGCTACCTCATTTTCGTTACCATCAACGTGGCGGATCTCTGTGGTGAACTGACTAATGTAGTTCAGTAGTCTAATTCGCATTGGGGTGGAGGTTTCTGGCTTCTGTCGAAATGCATAAAGCAGAGGTTTATGGTCAGTCCATATTGTGAAATGTCGACCCTCGATGTATGGGCGGAAATGTTTTATGGCCCGATGAATTGCAAGTAACTCCCTGTCGTAGGTGGAGTAGTTGCGTTGCGCTGAGGTAAAACTGCGTGAGAAGAAACCCAGAGGTTTCCATGTATCTGCGTCTCGCTGTTGTAGAGCTGCTCCCATAGCAACGCTGGAAGCATCACAGGCCAGTACTAATTCTGCGTTGGGTTTACAGCCGCGTTGCGAATAGCATCTCTATAACCCTCGAAGGCCTTGATACTCTCCTCGTTCCAAGTGATCGGAGTTTTGTCCTTCTTCTTCGATCCACACATGTATGCATTCAACGGGCCTTGAAGTTCTGCTGCGTGGGGAATGCATCGACGGTAAAAATTGACCATACCTAAGAATCGTCGGAGTTCACTGACGTTCGATGGGCGTGGAAAATTCGTGATGGCTTCGACTTTATCAGGTAAGACAGTGACACCATGCTGATTCACCCGATGTCCTAGGAATTCAATCTCTTCCACGGCGAATACGCACTTAGCTAGATTAATGGTGAGTCCATGGTCCTGTAGACGTTTAAAAACTTCCTCGAGGTGTGCCTTGTGTTGTTCCTCATCTTCCGAGCCGATGCAGACATCGTCCACGAAAGGGAAGACAAAGTCGAGTCCCCTTAAGACATTGTCTAGGAATCGCTGGAATGTTTGTGCCGCGTTACGTAATCCGAAGCACATTCTAAGAAATTCTATCAGGCCAAAAGGAGTGATGACGGCTGTCTTTTCAATGTCTTCGTCGGCTATGGGGATCTGATAGTAAGCCTTGTTCAGGTCCAACTTACTAAAAATCCGCTTTCCGTGGAGGTTTATATTAAAGTCGGCAATATTCGGAACGGCATAACGGTCAGGGATTGTCTTCTCATTTAAGCGCCTGTAATCCCCGCAGGGCCTAATCCCTCCATTTTTTTTTTGGCACGATGTGTAATGGACTCGCCCAAGGACTGTTAGACGGTCGACAGATACCTTCCGCCATCATCTGCTCAAATTCCCGTTTCGCGGCTGCGTATCGGTCAGGAGGTAGTCTACGCGCTTTCGTGGTAACCGGTGCGCCGCGCGTTTCAATATAATGAACGACGGAGTGAGTCGGCTTCTTCATGTAATTTGTCGGAAGAGTGATGGAGCTGTATTTATTTAGCAGCTCGGTGTACCATTTACCGCTGGGAACGGAATAAATGGCAGACACTGCGACGTTTGCTGGTCTTCCTTTTGACGTTAAACCAGTAATTTTATCGATCAACTGATTGCTCGCTAGGTCAACCATTATTTGGTAGTGATAAAGAAGGTCTGCCCCAATTATAGGGTGTCCTACATCTGCTAGGATGAAACGCCATGTTAACCTCCGCCTCAGGCCCAAATCCAAAGTGACGAGCTGGTCACCATACGTTGGAATTGCGGTCCCATTGGCTGCATATAAGGCGAAGTCGCTGGGTTCAGTCTTATTTCCCTTCTTCGTTGGTAACACTGAGAGTGCAGCTCCGGTGTCTACGAGGTATCGGATTAAGGACTGGCGATCGACTACAAATAATCGGCGGTGAGAATTCGTAGCAACGGGTTCCGCCACTGCCGTCGCTACTTCTAGTTTTCCTGTTCCGTTTTCTTAGAGTTCGAGGGCTTCCAATCGCAAGGCTGTCGACACTTCGTTGCCTTTTCTCGGAATCTTTCATGGTAAAAGCACAAGTGGCGTCCTTTGCTTCTACTCCTGGAACGAGGTCTGGTAGTCGTTGCTCTTGTCGCAGCATGCGGACTTCCTCGCATCTCCAATGTGGCAATTCTTTCAGAGAGCTTTTCTAGCGCGTCTAGCAACTTTTCGTTGTTAACAGAGGCATTGGAATCAGTATTAACAGCTGCTACCTCACAGACTCTCGGTTCATAAATTTCCGAAATGCGATCGGCGATAATACTAAGTTTAGTCAGGTCCTGTTGCTCTGTGGCCACTAGTGCGGCCAGTATCCGGTCGGGCAGCCCTCTCAGCCAGATAGGCTTAAGGAGGTTGTCAGAAACCATGGTGCCTCCTAAATGTTGGTGATCACGCAAAAAATGTGATGGTTTACGGTGTCCCAGGCGCTGGTCCTCTAATAACTTCCTGATACGGACGTTATCAGATTCACCGAAACTACCAATTAATCTGTTTTTGAGAATCTCATAAGCGTTTTCCGTTGGAGGAGACCTAACCAGGTCAATTACATCTCGGACAGCTTCCCTATCCAGTTGTGCGACAACGAATCTGAATCGCTTAATTGAATTGCGGATATCATAAAGAGCGAAAACAGCTTCGCATTGTAGGAAAAAAATTTCCGCGTCGTATTTACAAAAAGCCAGAAGCTGGGCTTTGATTGTTGCAGCTGAAGTAGCTTCGACCTGCTGTGGCATATGCACTGGTTCTAACCTGTGTGAAGTTTCCCCGTCCACTGTAAAAATGTTAAAGAAATCTGAGTTGGACATGATGAAAACAATGTACTACTCACGCAGCGTAGAGATCGCGTCGGGGTCACCAATTTAGTGGACTGAGTGGGGTGAAATAAATAGTTCTGTGCACTTTTCAAGTTGTATATTAAAAACAATAAAAACTTCTTGGCATAAAATATTTACAGGTAACAAGTCTAGTAGTTTCACTATTCACTATGGTCCAGTTTGAATAGCCACAACTCAGTCACAGTTAGCACGAGACACTAGATATTTTCTTTCGCATTTCTAACTTTGCACTCGCAATCCGGTTAACTATTTTCACTAACTGAACATATTTAAAACCATCTGGTATTTTTTATACCGCGAGGTTATCATATTTGATAGCGAACGACTCACGAGTACGTGCGTCGCCGCTACAGCGTATATAAACAAGGGAACTGCTCCTTATTCTATAAACAAATACAAAATATAACCTTGGAGAAATATTGCATTTGCTGAATAGCGGTTTATTTTTTTAATATTACACCACTCATGTAACAAACGAATTGTTATGCCCTATAATAATTCTGCACTGAAAGAAAACGTTTATCTTGTTAATAACTGACACAATTTTATACCAAACTAGCGGACCCGACAAACGTTGTCCTGCATGATATTTCAAGCGATAAGGATATTAAACAAAGTATGAAATGAAAAACAAATAATGTAATAATTTCATTTTTCTTTATTTTGAAATAACATCAATTTTTCGTCAACATAGATATTTTTTGCGGCTAAAATAGCTTATAATCATGGAAGAATTAATGCTAATATTCAAATAGAATTTTGTTAAGTTCGGTTCAATCGTTAGTGGCCAATAAAATTGTTGGCTCCCACTTAAATATTTTAGTGTATATCTCTCCTGTGTTATACTTTGTTTTACGACAGAAGTGAATATAACAAAAGTTACTCTAAATAACAAAATAAACAACTTTTATACTGTGTATATTTGCCGAAAACCCAATAGGAAACGAAATATCGCTATTTTTAATTTTAGGCCTTTCTTACAACGGCCCTTAAATCGATCCAGCCATTTAGGAGGAGTGCAGTGACATACAACGTACAGTAGAAATGTATATATATAAAGATAAAATGTACACCGGTCAACTGATTTCAATGAAAAATGATGCAAAC
This sequence comes from Riptortus pedestris, assembly GCA_019009955.1. Taxonomy (NCBI): domain Eukaryota; kingdom Metazoa; phylum Arthropoda; class Insecta; order Hemiptera; family Alydidae; genus Riptortus; species Riptortus pedestris. The sequence continues at coordinate 102,679,460 of CM032232.1, read as the reverse complement.
TTCTATCGCAAGCAAACCATTTTGAGCTACATTTTATCGGATTTCCCTTCCTTGTCCGTTGTGTGAGATATTGGAATTTACAAGACGGATTCATTGCTATTTTGAGCAACGTTGCATACTCCATGCCTGTTTCAGCAACGTAGCTATAACCTCGTTTGACGTGAGGATCAAATACACACGGTTATAACAATAAAACAAAATTTACAGTTTTTATTATTATGAATGAATTTGATTGTGTATAGCGCATTCTTTCACTATGGGTACAACATGCTAAACAGTAAGCTTAATATAACATTTCCTCAGGAACACGACATTCTGTTTATAAAACGAAACTGAAATATGAAGCGAGTGTAGACGGGAATGGAGTTTCCCAAGGCAGTGTTATTAGACCCTTTTTGTTTGCCATAGCTATAAACCAGCTTCATCGTGAGATTTTCACACCTCGTAAAAATATAGCTTTAAGCTGACGATTTGGCGGTTTACTGCGCGGATAGTTAGGTCGATAATTCACAAATTCTCATGGAAAACGCCCTGAAGGATATCACACAGTGGCTTAATTCTCGAAAAATTCAAAATATTTCCGTTAATATATCACTGATCAAAAAAATATATAAAATCAATCTTATAGCAAATTAAATGTACTATAAATATTGTTATATGCATTTATTCTCTATGTTGAATATTAACCGAGATTTTGCATTTATCACTTTTCAGCCTTCAGTAAACCCCCACTTCTACTCAGGTTACATAAACAATACTCAGTTTAATAAACCACACCATTCGAAGCTTAAATATCAAATATTGTTTTCAAGAGACATTTATTACACGAGATAGATCCAGAATGTTCTGGTGCCCCCCCCCCTTTCTTAAGTTTCTGGACTACTTAAATTTGGTTGATTGAGAGAAAAATTATTCTGATTCATTATAAATTACAGCACTAGGTATAGTAAATTGTTTCCAATCAAATTAATACGTTATATTCAGATATATTACAGTAATTGTTTTTCTTTCCGGTGAGCCGTTGACAGCCCTGTTTGTAAACATTTGAGAGGCTTCCACTGGGGGAAGAGATTTCTTATTACAGTTTGTATTTATTCACTTCATATTCACGGTGGTGTTGTGTTACCTGTATGTATATTTATCTATTGTTAAACTTCACGAGGGAAATCAGCTTAGTTTACACAGGGGCGGACTTTTAATCAAAATTCTAAGTACATCACAAAGATAAATTGATTGATATTAATATAATGAATATATATATAAAAAAGAATTATAGTTTTATGCAATCACCTGAATGAAACTAACGAAGAATTAAGATAAATGTACTGCAGAACAAGTTCTACTATTATACATCCTTCAATAGCCTGAATTACTGACAAATGATAGATATCATGTATATGTAATGTATAACTTAATTTACCTCAAGTTTAGCCTGCTTGGGATAGTATGAAATTTGACAAACAGAAACACGTTGGTTCAGAATAATACGAAATAAAGATAGCACATTCGGACAGAAGTATAAAGAACAAAAGATAGCACGTTATCATAGAAGTATACAGAATAAATTTTTATATTACTATTTATTTACAGCAAATGGGAAACGGCCAAGAACTGTATTCCATGAATGGATTGTACTTAAAGAAATATGATACATTGGGTGGGATTGTCGTGGAAATTCGTGAATGGGGCGAGGGTGTTTATGAATGAAGGGATTTCCTAGAAAGCATTAGCGATATTGGTTCTTGGAATATTTCAAGGATTTTATGGGGCCCGCGTGGGACGTCACGAGGTTCCGGGAACCAAGGGCATTCCTGCAGGATAAACTCTTTCTCCTCCAGGATTCCCATTTAATTCAAAAGTACTAAGAAATAAAATTAAACTGAATTCCTACGCAGAGAATCAAATTTTACGCAATGCTGTAATGTGTGCTACATCAATGTTTATGATATCCAACATTTATTTTGTACTCTGTTTTGTTTGTCGGTACGTTGCTTCAAAAATTTATTTGAGATTTTACGCCTATTACTTATGGGATGTAACATTTCATTACTAAATTTTCATTTCTCACTCATGTCTCTTCTATATTTCTTCATATATAACTGGGAAATTGGACTCTTTTAGATAACATAATGAAATGTCTGCAATTGAAAGCATGATTGCATTAACAAATAAAAATCTTAACAAAAGCTACAAAAAGGAATTAATTATGAAATAAACGATTATTATAACATTCCGAAAATATTGGCAACAGAATAAACAGACCTTACTCACAAATGACTCTTTTACCCATGTGTAAAAATTCCATAAACATCAATTTAATATTGAAAAAGGTAAAATATTGAAAGGTAAAAGAAAGATCAGTAAAAACCATTTATAACTCAAAGCAGGGGTAAATAAAAACGGAATACAATTCTTTAGTCAACAGTTTAGCAGATTTCCCTTAAGGGAAATCAGCTATTGAGGTCGTACTCATGATGTGAGTTTCGAAAAATTTCTTCAAATGTCCATCGATCCTACCCAGGAGATGACGAAAATGAGGTCCGTTCAAAATTATATATATATATATATATATATATATATATATATATATATATATATATATATATATATTTGTCTGTTAACGCTCTAGCGGTCGCAATTTTTGTTTAATCCGTACCAAACTCCATATTTAATCGTTTTATTTAAAAAAGGAAGATCAAGTTCGTTAATAACTGAAATTGGACCAGTAGGAGGTGGGGGTTTAGAAGAGGGATTTTGAAAATTCAAAATATCTCCGTTACTATACGTCGGATCGAAAACTTATATAGAATACATGTTATTGCAAATTAAATTTACTATAAATATTGTTCTATACATTTATTCTGTATCTTGAATATTAACCGAGATATTTACATTTGTATTCTGCGTGTGGTCACCAGTAGGCAATGTTCGGACTTTCCGCCGAGAGCTCTGGCGGCCGTTTCTATAACTATTCGTCCCTCGTGAATAGGTTTAGAGGTTAGGTTAACTAGAAACTACTGGGTTATTACGCCCTAAATAATGTTTTAGGTTTAGAGGTTTCTTACTACTACAGTTGTTATTAGGCAGATTTCTCTATTGTAAAACTTCTCGTGGGAAATCTGCTTAGTTTACGCAGCCCCTACGTGACTGACTTTTATATTATTAAAATCATTTAGATAATGACTGTTATAAATTATTAATTTCAACAATATTAGCTATATTTCTTTTCGATATCGATTTGAATAAATTACAACAACTGAGTCTCGCATTTATCAGCTGATTGTATTCAATCTAAACTATAATCATTTTTAGCAGATTTCCCTTAAGAGAAATCATCTATTGAGGTCGTGCTCATGACGCGATTTTCAAAAATATTTCTTCAAATATGTATCGATCCTACCCAGGAGATGACGAAAATGAGGTCCGATCAAAATTATATAAATATGTATATATATATATATATATATATATATATATATATTGTCTATACTTCCCGTTTCCTGTGCATTATGCATAGATTTGAATTATTAAGGAGAAAATATTGATATACATTTGAATTAATTTTTTCAGGTGAGGTACCTGGTAGTTCATATTGAAAAGAAGTGTTGACTTCCGCTATGTCACTTCCGCTATAGGTTTTAGCGTATATCTCGTTTATAATTCGGTATACGAAAAAAGTGTATATAACAAACGTTACTCTAAATAACAAAATAAACAACTTTTGTTATGTTTATATTTGCCAAAAAACCAATACCAAACGTAATACGGCTATATTTAATTTCTGGCCTCCCTTACAACCCCCACTCCTGCCCGTCCCTAGAAATGTTGGTATGGCTTGTTATAATGAAGGCGTTAGTCCTAATAGACGTACCGAGTTTTATTTAGTTCGGTTGATTCTTTTGTACCAAATAAAATTGTTGACTCCCACTATAATTTTTAGCGTATAACTCATTTATATTGAGGTAAACGACGAAAGTGTATATAACAAAAGTTACTCTAAATAATAAAATAAATAACTTTTGTTATGAGCATATTTGCCGAAAAACCAATAGGAAACGAAATATCGCTATTTTTAATTTCAGGCCTCCCTTATAACCCCCACTCTTGTTTGTCTCAGAGAATATTAGTATAGCCTAAAGTCTAAGTTGAGCTAATAGTAATATGTATACAAAGTTTCATAAAATTCGGTTCAGCCCTTTATGCGTGAAAAGGTAACAAACAAACAAACATACACGAAAGAAACAAAATACCGTTATGGTGTCTATGACATGTGAAACGAAAAGTTATCGTGAAATTTTGAGAAAAAAATCAATGTACAGACAGAGGTTACAATTTTATATATATGTAGATATATATGTGTATATATATGTCTGTTAAAGCTCTAGCGGTCGCAATTTTTGTTTGATCGTTACGAAACTCGATATTTAACCGTTTTATGTAAAAAGACAGATCAAGTTCGTTAATGGCTGAAATCGGAATAGAGGGAGGGGGGATTTTCGAAAATTCAAAATATCTCCGTTATTATGCATCGGATCAAAAAATTGTATAGACCCAATCTTATTGCAAATTAAATTTACTATAAATATTGTTATATAGATTTATTCTCATCTTGAATATTAACCAAGATATTTGCATTTTTATGAAGTCTGTGGTCGGGTATAGTTCGGATTAGGTCGGCCATTTTCGTAACTTCTCGGCTCAGGTGGATGCTTCTTCTAACCTTACCTTACCTTCGTTACTTTGTGAGATTTATGCAAATACGTTCTGTTCATCCGCCGCCCCCCCCCTTCTTTAGTTCTTGGACTACTAAAATTTGAGATATTAAAATATAAATTATTCTTACAATTCAGAAGCCGTTTCAGTTGGGAATTTATTTAATTAACTGAAAGATTTTTCATTACCGTTTGTATTTAATCACGGTGCTATTGTGTTACCAGTATGGAGAATTCTCTATTGTAAAACTTCACATAGGAAATCTGCTTAGTTTACGCAGCCCCTGCGTGACGGCCTTTTTTTCTTGCTCCTCGCGTACATGGAAGAAGACTTCCTATGTATACAGTTAACATTTTTAATAGAATTTTATCGGGCTAATTTGTAGCTCCTGAAAAGGCATTCTCTGGGGTGAAATACATGTGGATATTTGTATAGAACGCTCGCACTTCTACAAGCGTATTTATTGACATATGGCTAACGTATGTAAGAGCTTAATTCATATTTTACAGAAATAAGTTTACTTAATACATTAATCCAGCAGGATAATGTTAATACTATTCAGGACACTTTTACCAATGAAGGGCCAAGAACAACAAAGAAGCACTCACCCCACAACAAATTTCGCTAGGACTTTTGCAGATTTTTATTCAAGTTTTTAGTAAACTAACAAATTCATAATAGCATTTAAATTTTTATGTTTTTATTGGATGTTTATTTGCTCTAGAATGTTTATTTGCTTCTTCTAAAATGTCCAGAATTTCCTGGCCTGTTATCCTGCAAGATGCTCTTTAATGTCGTACTTTTTTTTTCTGATCGCCTCAAATTTAAGTGACTGTAATCTGCTCTATTCTCCATAATTTCTACTGACCCTGCTGAATTTCTTTCTCCTTAAGGGTCAATTCATTTCAAATCATCCAGAAAATATTAATTTGGTTGCTTTACTATTTTTTTAAAAAAAACAGATTTTTATCATACAATACCCTTACATGTTGGAAGTTGAAAATCATCATTTAAAATTTTTACTGCCAATAGTTTTTGAATGGCGGCCATATTTGTTCGGTGAATTGCTACATCCAAGGGTTTATGGCGACTTCTATAAATCTTAAACTATTTGACTTATCACTATGGAACAAAACTATATATGTATTTTGAAAATAAAGGACTGCATTTTATGTTTTATAAACTTCCTACCCAAATTTAGGATTTAAGGGTGAAATCAGAGGCTATGTTTTCATACTTCTAACCCCTCTTTTCCAGTTTATAAGAGTGATTTTTCTTGAAGAAGATTAGAATATACAAGACAAGTCTTTCTTTACAAAAATTATTAAGTATGTCTGCTTGTACACGAAAATTACATAAATTTAAATCGATTTCGTTCAAAACGAGAGGTCCACAATTAGATTCCACAGCAGTCCAAAATTTAAAATTTCTGCATTCTATGGCTAAACGCTTTTTATTGATGCGAGGAACGTACAAACTGACAAACATGCAAGCTTACAGTCAGACGAGTCTAAATGGGTTATGGAAGTTTCAAATGGATAATTCTATTGAAATTAGAAAATAATTTATTTTTGTGATTACAGTACTTCAATAACAAGCTCCACTTCTTCAGACGAAAGGAATCCCCATTGTGCTCCTGTGGCGAGTTGGATACGGCTGACCATGTGATCCTCCAATGTCCGCGTTTCAACGCCAAGCGTATTCGGCTAATGAGTGCTTTCTCATATGTTAACTGGCCTTCTGGGAGTTACCATATGTTGGTAAACGACGCAGATAGATTTTCAGCCTTCAGGACTATTGCCCAAGAGGTGTTGAAAACGAAGTAAAAATGTATTTATTTGTAAATTATATGTATATATGTATTGTTTATGTGACTTTAGGTTAGTGTTTAGGCTTTAGATATGTAGGCTAGTTAATTAGGCTCTTGCTGCCACTTCTCCGAATAGAGGCAAAGGAGTCGCAGCTGCGGTTCCCCTAGGACTTTTCTTCAAATGTCCATCGATCCTACCTAGTAGATGATGAAAATGAGGTCCGTTCAAAACTGTATATATAAAACATATAAAACAGCTGGCACGAAAAGCATTAAAAGCTCAAAAAATTTGTTCTTGAAATTTTTAAAGAAAACACTCATTAGAAGGGAAGAAAAAGGAAATTTTTCACATAAACTAAGAGAAGTGATGTCCCTTCACTAATGTTTGATCTTTTTTTATTAAAGACAACTATGCAATGATGTCTTAAAGTAAGTAAAATTTCAATGAATAATTCAGTAGATATACAACATCTGAGCAATTCAAATAATACGGCTAGCGACCTCGTCGAGTGTCACCTATGCCAAAAAGTTGTAACAAAACGGGGAATTAACCGCCACTTGTCGAGAAGTCATAAAGGAAATGAAGACAAAAATGTTATAAAATGTGGAATCTGTGGGAAGGAGTGCAAAAATGTCCAAATTCACGTGAGTAAGGCTCATCCAGATGCCTACAGAATCAGCCAAATTAATCCGTCACATGAAAACCATAATGCTAATTTTTCCAATGATGAAACAGATGGTATTAACCTGCAAAATTGTCTCCAAAATTGGGAATACAACTTTATTAATTTATTAAAAAATGACAGAAACGACTCTGCGTTTAATGATGCTATAAATGACTTCACGAACTTTCTGCATGGTGAACAAATGAGTGGTAAAGCACCTGTTCATCCGGCCACAAAATATTATGAAGCCAGGAAAAGGCGTAAGAACAATTTAGATGGATATACCTACCGCAAAGAACGTGACCCAATAAAGAAACGCAAAAGGGAGTCAGAACGCCGTAGGAACAGGTATAATTTCGAATTAGCCCAACATTACTACTATTACAGGCGAAAGAAAGTCGTTCAGAAGATTTTTGAAAATCCAGAAGAATCAACAACATTTAACCTAGACAGTTTAGACATAAAAAACCATTTCGAACATATCTTCGGATCGGAAAATAACTGTCAGTTAGACGACTATAAAGAATGTCTTGACATAACAGAAGACATCGATTTTAATGAGAATGATCTAGAGGCTGCAACAAAAGGTATTTCACTAGATTCGGCTCCTGGACCAGACGGTATCTTTGTACGAACAATCCGAGATCTGAAATGTTACAAGGTTATGGCACACATAACAAACTACATGCTAAAATGGAGCTTTGTCCCGGACTCATTCAAATTAGGAAGAACCATACTTATATTCAAGTCCGGCGATAAACATGATGTTTCCAATTATCGTCCTATCACAATTTACTCCATACTAAGAAGAGTAATTGTCAGAGCAATAGATAGGAAATTGAAACCACACGTCGAACTCTCTACTCATCAGAGAGGATTCGTTGCATGCCCTGGAACATTTGTCAATTCCTCAATAATTAACGCATGTATCCAAAATGCCAAGCAAGGCAAAAAAGATTGTTGCATTGTTTTTCTGGACGTATCTAAAGCATTTGATAATGTAGGACACGCACATATTAAAAGAACCCTATCAACTTACCCAATTCCAATTAAAATGAAAAAACTTGTAACCAGCCTACTAGAAGGAAATCGAATAACTTGATCGCTGCCCAAAAACAAGAAAACTGAACCAATCCCTATGATGAAAGGTGTGGGCCAGGGGGATCCACTATCGCCCTTTCTCTTCAACATGGCGATAGATTTCGTATTTCAAGAGCTCAGTGAAAAAGATGTCTGCAATGCTTACGGATACCAAGTGATTGAAAATTTACCAAATCTCTCATGCTGCGGATTTGCCGATGATGTAGCTCTTATCGCAAAAGATAAAGCTTCAGCCGAACACTTGATCGAGCAGGCAATTGACTGTTTTCAAAAAATTGGCCTAAAGGTAAACGCAAAAAAGAGCACAGCAATAATAATTGACAAAGGAAAATTGGTAAAGCAAGAAATTACAACCATGGACGGGCAACAAATTTTCAGTATCGGCCAAAATGACAAAATAAAATATCTGGGAGTTACGTTTCAGCAAGAAATCTGTCTCGATACTGAGAAACTCACTAGCACGCTGGTTGAAAAACTAAACAAGCTGTCATCCTCCAGTTTGCTCAAGCCTGACCAAAAGTTAAATATATTAAACCAATATATATGGCCAATAATGATCTACCCTCTTCAGTGTGCACCAATAAAAGACCTGAAACCGTCCTTTTTATCGAAAATAGATAAAATAATTAGGAGCTGTGCAAAAGAAATATTAAGTCTGCCATCAGATACTCCTAATTGTATGTTTTATACATCAAGAAAAGTTAGAGGTTTGGGGTTGTTTAACGCATATTGGGAGGCTTTCTTACAACATATAAATGTGTGTATGGCCCTTATTAAAGACATGAACCCATATGTACTTCAAACAAGAGATCTCACTTCTGAATCATCCGACTGCTTAAAAGCTCTCGATATTACAATAGAGAAGACCGTAAATATCAACGTCAGAAACCTGCGACAAGAACTACGCCATAAATCCTTTAGCGAGTGGTGCTCATTGCCAGCAAAAGGAAAAGGCGTAGAAACGTTTAATGACTGGCAGGCCGGTAATGCGTGGATGTCTGACAAAAAAGGGCTGTCTTCATCAGAATGGACAACAGCAGTGAAAATGAATGTTAATCTAGTGCCAGTTCGCTCTGTCCCAGGAAGGAACCTAGGAAACACCCACTGTAGGCATTGCAGTGAGATTGAAACCCTTCCCCATGTCCTAGGGTCCTGCCAATGGGGCGAGCAGATGCGCAATTCTCGACATCATAAAGTCCGGACTCATATTGCTCACCTCTTGAAAAAGAAGCACCCTGATTGGGATATATTTGAAGAGGTGGCTTGTAATTCGTCAGACGGCACTCCAAGAAGAGCGGACATAGTAGCCATAATGAAAAATGAAAAAAAAGGCCTCATCCTGGATCCTACTGTCCGTTTTGAGATGCACAAAAATCAAGCTGACGAGGTGGACCAAGAGAAAAAATCAATATATGAACCGTGCTGCCCGTATTTCTCAAAAAAATATCAAATACAAGATTGGGCGGTTATGGGACTTCTATTCGGCTCAAGAGGAGTCCTCCACCAAAAAACGGTGAAGACATTAATAGACCATGGGCTGAAAAAAGATGATTTGAAGGAGTTATCGACACTTATCCTAAAATCATCGATAAGAATCGTCAATCACCATTTATATAAAAAATAAAGATGATAAAGTTAAGCTGCACTCTCACCTGAGATACCCCCCTAATCTGCACGCATTCAATTCCAAATTTTCATTTAAAATTTAATCAAAATTTAAAAAACAAAACATCATTACCAAGAAATTGGCAGATTAGGAGGCTGACCACACAGGTACCCTCAGAAAGAGGGCAGCTTATTTTGTTTGTTTGTTATATATATATATATATATATATATATATATATATATATATATATAGATGAAGTTCGTTAACGGCTGAAATCGGATCAGTGGGAGGGGGGGTTTAGAGGGGAGGATTTTCGAAAATTCGAAATATCTCCGTTACTTTACGTCGGATCGAGAAATTGTACAGAATCAATCTTATTGCAAATTAAGTTTACTATAAATATTGTTAAATATTTATTCTCTATCTTGAATATTAAACGAGATATTTGTTTTTTTATTAAATCTGGGCGGCTAACGGACGGGTGATTTTTCCGCCATAAGCTAGTTTCCTTAACTGCTCGACTCTCGTGAAATTTCTCTATTGTAAAACTTCATGCGGGAAATATGCTTAGTTTAAGCAGCCATGCTTAGCTGTGTTCGGCGAGCTAGGCTAAGTTATCTGGCCCAATTTATATATTCAAAATTTTATATCTCTTAATAAATAGAGACCTCTGGTATGGGGAAACCCAAAGGTACAGCGGGAGCAGAGGTGGGGAAAAAAAAGATTACAGTACTTCCTTTACATCGTACAAAGAAATAAAAATTAATGGAAATACATTCGTCTCCATTGGTCCCCAGGAAGTTGGGGTAAAGAGAAAGCATGACTTTTAGAGTATGTTCGACGGGATGACTTAGTGATTGGCGCATTGGATTGAGAGGTATTTGGTGTAGACAGAGATCAGATGTTGATCAGGTGATCGGCCTTCCAGCTATTCCAGGCGAACGCCAGTAAGGTGTTGACAGTCAGGCAAAACCTTGCTTCGATTAAACACCATACCATTGGGGTGAGGTAATTCCAACCCTGAGCTTCGGCGAGCATAACTCTATCTGAAGTGATTAGGATAGCTTAAATTGTTTCAAGGTAATAGGACATTTGTTGTTTATTTCTTTACTAGAAAAAAGTCCGTAAAGTTCATATGTTCCGTATCTTTTAGAGATATAGAAGATTTTATATCACTTTTTGTTTTGCTTACCATATAACGTTCTACAAAGTATATTATATGATTTTGATCAGACGCATTGAAATAGAGATATTGTATATCACTTAAATGGAGTGCAGCTCAACAATTTGCATATTCAATTTAATAAGATTTCATGAAAAAAATTGGTCCGGAGTGTGTAAAAAAGAACAAACAACTGGAGACATTTTTTGAGCCATTCAATATATTTTTGGAGAAAATATTTTACGTTCCCATTTTAATCTTTATAAAACTAAGAATAGCATCTCAATGAAACAGGTCTTTATCTCAGAATGTTGAGAAAACATACAGCAGATACGTAAGTTATTTTTTGAAACATAAGGATGGTTAGGGTTAACGAATTTAGTATGTCACACTTTTGCTTACTTGTTTAAGTAGCAAAGAACCACTTAATTTTGAAACTGTTACTCACAATTAAACATAATTAATAAGAGTAGAATCAAGGAAACGAAGAAAATTCAGAGGACGAAAGTAACGAAAGCTACTTTTCATTTGACCCAACACGGCTTAGAGAAATGATTCTTAGCCGGGAAATAAATGTTTGATAAAACGCTTAATGTTATTGGGCACTTAAAAAAACGAAGTATGTGAATTAGTATTAATTCTTCCATGATTATAAGCTATATTAAATTTTTTAGGTTCGAACGGAAAAGGGGTTATATGGGAGGCCTGAAATAAAAATTCGCGATATTTCATTTTCTATTTAATTTAAGACAAACGTGCACATAACAAAAGCTGTTTACTTTGTAATTTAGTTGTGTTTGTTTTTACACACTTTTTCGTAATGTATAGAACAAAAGTTGTAAACATTACGAAAAAATGTACCCTGTCTTGAAAAAGGTGATTACCTGTAGACAACTCGCCCCAATTGGCCATAGTAGCAAAAAGTGGATGTTACGAAATAATAATTATTATTATAATTGTTTAATATTTTGACACAATTATGTATTTATTTATTCAGAAGCTTTATTATTATTTATTTGAGATGCCGCTACAATGGCGATTCACCTATTAACATGTTTGAATATAATTTTATAAAATTAAATAAATATTAACATTTTTACAAAGCTAAATGTTACAAAAGTACTAAATAAATAGGACTATGCCGCTACAATGGCGATTCACATTTTAACATGTTAGAATATAATTTTACAAGATTAAATAAGTATAAAAATTTTTACATAGCTAACTTTTACAAATGTACGAAATAAATAGAATGGACAAAACTAAATAAACTCCTCGTCAAAAAAACGCAACACCCTAAAATTTATTTATTACACAAGTTTTTAATTGAAATAAAAAATATTATGTTGATGTTTCTAATCAGACAAATACATTGGAGGAGAAAAACAACAATTTCATTTGAATTCCAGAACTTCTTCTTATCTTTAATCCTATTGTTTATAAACAGCACTAATTCCATAGTCATTCTTATCTACTTAGGGATATAAAACAAAATTACTAGGGCTCAGTATTCGTGTTAATTTCATCAAGTACGTATTATTTTAGAATTCATAAGTAATTATGGCACGGTTAGATAGAGATGACACAATTAGGGCAGTGACGATACACCAAGAAGGCCGTAGCACACGTTACATTGCTAATTGACTTGGGGTCCACTTTTCAACTGTCGCACGGGTCTTGAAACGATTCAGAGAGACAGGAGGATAGGCAAGAAGACCTGGATAGGGCCGACCACGGGTCACATTAGCGGAAGACGACAGTTTATCCGGGCTCTAGACATTCAGAAATCGGCTAATAACAGCAAACGACTTAAGGAACTTGGTCGCTAGAGACCGAAACTTACATGTTCCGGTATCAACAGTTACGAGACGAGTGAGGAATAGTGGACTGAGGGCACGATGGCCCATGGTTGAACCACTTCTCTCCAGAGAGCACCGAAGAGCCCGCCTTAGGTTTGCCCCGAGATTGGACTGTCGATGACTAGAGACGAGTCTGCTTCACCGATGAGACCAGAGTGGCGCTAAACTCTCCTGACGGACACAGAAAAGTGTGAAGGAGGCCAGGTGAGCGATACAGCCAACGTTGGAAGGGAGCCTTATGGTGGAGGCTCCGTGATGTTCTGGGGTGGCATCTCATGGGAAGCTCGCACGGAGTTAGTTTCGATTCGTGGGGGCCCTTTGACTGCACAAAGATACGTGGCAGACATTTTGGAGGACCATGTCATGCCACACATGTCATTTATTGGTGAAAATGCCTTTCTTTTGCATGATAATGCAAGGCCACATGTTGCCCGTATTGTTAGGGACTACCTAAACAAAATCAATATCGACACATTGCCGTGGCCAGCAAGAAGTTAAAATTTTAACTTTTAAGATAAATTTTTATTTTTTGTAATTAAAGGAATTAATTTTTTTTTTTCTTTTTATTACTCCTATGTACTTTTATTATAAGACACAATAAGGTATGATTCTCTGCTTCAGTAAAAACCCAGTGAAATTAATAAATTTTAGGGTGTTGCGTTTTTTTTGACGAGAAGTGTGTAAATTGTTAGTATATTTATTTATGAGGAAAAAATACAAAATAAAAATAAAACAACAAAGAAAAAAAAAGATAAAGAAAAACTATAATTAGTTAAACTGGAAGGAGGCGAAAGTTATATTCCACAGTGCTTGTATATATAACTTTCATAATTGTGGAAAATAGGTTTTATATTTCATCAAATAATCCATTATTTCTTAAATACTTAAAAACATCATCTATAAATTGGCTACTGTCGGCCAGTAGTTCGCATACATTTGTAGACCATGAGTACGTTTTCACTTGTGTGCAGTCAGTTAGTATCACAGGCGATAGGACACAGACGCCATTTTATATATCAGTCCAATTCTTGTTTACTTCCTTCTACCTAGTATAGAATGTATACGCAGTAATGGGAAAATAATTTGCAATAGGAATATCAGTTTCGACCTCCCCATCACTCATTTTGACTAGATTCGTCACGCCGTCTGTACAACTAAAAAACGACTAGTCTTAGAAGTTTGATAATTCATATTAAAGGTGATACAGTGATACCGTTCTACTTGTGCAACTCCCAATTCCATCAAATCGACTAAGGGGGAGGGGGAAGAAATAAAAAATAAAAATTTCCTCGTACCTATTAGTGGCAAAAATTGGTATAGATTTTTTTTTTGTTTATCAAGAAAATATTTATCAATTTTTTTCTATACATTTTTTGATCTGATCTATTAAAACGGAATACTCTGCATTACTTTCAAAATAAATTATTTTAAAGGAAGTGGATCAAATCATCTTATTTATTTTAGTAGTAGTATAAAGAAGTCAAGTATTGCCTATGACAGATTTATTTTTTGACATTGAACGGTGAACATAGTGGTCTCCTAAATAAAAATATCAACCTTTAGAGGCTAAAGAATAATGCAAAATATATTATAGCCATAGTGAGGTTTTTGGTAACTTGTCTATCATGTAACTTGACTTTGCCAAGTAAAGTCAAGTTACACCTTAAGCTTTTGTGAGGAATAACCAAAAAAATTATTTAAAGTGATTTTCAAATAGTCCAAATTCCATTCATTAGGATTGAATATAGATTAATTAAACTGTTTATATGAGCATTGATAATTTAAGGAGCAAGTTTATATTATAAACTTAAAATAACACTCACCATATCGGCAGCGTCCGTGCGTTTTGGTTGTTGAGACAAACCAACCCCTCGGCCCCCTCTCACTTCACCTGCAATTTAAAACAATATATATTGGCATTTATTTTGATTATGGAAGAAAAATCATTAACAATGAAATATATTAATGCATTACATGTGTAATAGTTTGTAAGGAATTACTGAATTCTTTAGAGCCTTGTGGGGCTTCTGTTAGCCATGCATTGGCCTTAATTTCACATATAAACCTAGAGTAACCAGTTCAATTCCCACCTGGGTAATAGGAAGTCATATAGTAACGAACTCATTAAATAAAATCCTTAGTCCCACCCCGGCTGGAAAAGGGTGGCAACCCTTCCTAGGTAACCCGTCCTAATTAGCCTTAGTAGTACAAAGTGGACTTAAACAAATAATATTAAGAACGGAAGTATTTTTTTCGTATATAAGAAGAGCATATTTTTACACAGTAAGTGTAACTCGTAAATATGACATTAGTAGTAGCATAATACAAGATGATATGACAATATCGTGTAGAGTTCGATTCCCGCCAGGGCAAAGGAATTTAGTGGCGAATTCATTAAATAAAATCCTTAGCCATATTTGCGAAAGGTGGACGTTAATAAATAATATATATATACTTAATATGTATGTATATATATATTATTTATTAACGTCCACCTTTCCCAAATACACACATATATATATATATATATATATATATATATATATATATATAAGGGCTTAGGTTGGCTGTGCGAGTTAAGGCGATGGTCTTAATCTGCCGTGGTAGACCTAGAGTGGCGGGTTCGATTCCCGCCCTGGGCAGTAGAAATTTATTTAGTGACGGACTCATTAATTAAACTCCTTAGGCTAACCCTGGTTAGAAAAGGGTGGTAACCTGTAGATAACTCGTCCCGATTAGCCATAGAAGCATAAAGTGGACGTAAATAATAATAAATAATATATATAATTGTAACCTCTGTCTGTACATTGATTTTTTTCTCCAAATTTGATATGTCAATTCAAAATTCAAGAAACGAAAGGGGAATTCCTGAATGAATATTAAACTTTAATAAAGTACCAACCTGTAGATAACCCGTCCCGATTAGCCTAAGTTGCATAAAGTGGACGTTAATTATAAAAATAAATAATAAAGTACCAAGGTTTCGCTGATAGTGTTATGATCACAAACTGAAGCATGACAGTATATAAAATATTGTCACCGATGAGCCAAAAAAAAAATGTATTTTCCCAATGAATTTTATTGATCCAGCTGTCTGATATCTTATAATTGTTGGACGACTCATTTTAAAATGTTAGTATGTGACAGGACAATGGCTGGAGCGTATTATCAGCATTTATAAGGTCGACGATCTCTAGTGTGATATGTAAACCCCAGAAAAAGGTACGGAATTTGTAAGGTACATGTTAACAGCTGATCTCCCTGGAGGATACGCCCTAATATAAATATTAATACCGCAATTATACGACCTCTGCCCAGGACTTCTGAACGGACAGAAAGGAAATGCACCGAGGTAAATGCTTACTCTAGACTTACCTAACTGGCCCTTTTCGCGATAGTTAGCAAGGTAAGCTCTAATCCGTAAGTAATCCAAAGTTGGAGCCAACCTCACAACTACTCAGCAAAGTCTCAACTTAACTTTTCTTAACTAATTGAAGGAAACGCTAAAGACTTGGTAATGGGCTAGCATTTAGTGAGAATACACTCCCCACCGGGCTGGTGGAAAATCTGCTGAGGTATGGAGTCGGGGGGTTGACCATAAATTAGTAAAATAGAAGATTTTCTCTTCTGGATCAAGCATTTTTAACAATCCCTTTGAAAATTCCAACAATGTATCCACAACATTGGAAAAAATAAATAAATATTTTTATTTCTTAAAGGAGATCGTTTCATTCATTCAGCATCAGCATTGCAAAGCGGAATTCGTTGTCATTGTTTACTATCTATTAAAATTATTTATGTTGTCAACAATAGGAATGAGAATGAAATTAGCAGCATTAGGTAAATTTGTGTCAGTTTGAATTATAATTTAATGGAGAAAGAAACATGGAATCACTATAGGTAGAAATACTTCTCAAATCATCAGAGTGAACTATTACAGTGCTTGTCCAGACTGGCGAAAGTATTCAAAATTATGACTAAATTTCTTGACAACAAAATAAAATATATTAAGAATTCGTAAAACAAATATTGGCTGTACGTGAAACTTTATCATATTCTTCATAAAAGTTATTAACTCATCGATTGTTAAAGAAATCACAAATGGTGAAATAATGGAACTGGAAAATCCATGGAATAATAAAAGAGGATTATTATTTATTTTAGATAACTATGTCAATATAAACTTGGAAAGGGAATAAGAATACAATCACCATTATTTATTAAATATCAATCGATAAAAAATCAAAATAAACTTATATGAAATATTAAAATAGTATAATATAATGCAACAAAGAACGAATTACAATACTCCATTAAAAGCGGTATCGTCTGAAGTACATCGATGAAGCTTGATTAATAAAAAAAAAAAAAAAAAAAAAATTTAAACGCATTTTCAAGGGTTCGCTAACTAGTCAAACCTTACCCAATAGGATATGAGATCAAAGGAAAGTAAGTTATCTTCGTGTCAGTTAATTACCAGTGTAAACACAATCTGTACGGAATCATAGGGAAAAACGTAGTCTTCAAAAACGTCCGTCACGCAAGGCCTGAGTAAACTAAGTAGATTTCCAATGTGCTAAAATGACGCACAAGTTATCTCGTCTCATCATATGTTCCTTATTTCTAGCTCAAAATCCGACGAGTATCCTCCTGGCTTGCTGAAAACAAGAAAGTATAAATAACTCGTTTAATATTCGAGTACGAGAAAATGATTCTTAAATAATTTCCGATCCAACTCATAATAACGGTCATATTTGGAATTTTTGGAATTCCCCTTCCACCGAAACCCTCTCCTATTTCTCAACTGGAGTTATTAACTAATATGATCTTTGTATGGAATGAAACGGTTAAATGTTAATTATGGTATAGATCTAATGAAAAAAGGTTTAGATAGAACGTAAAATATTTATTAATGAAGTTATCACGGTACATATTTTCATATATATCAAATTATAAAGGAGGTCAGTTGAAAACAAAATTTAGTATTTAAGGTTGGAATATGCAGTTTAATAATACATACACTTATTGTTAATATACAGTCACTAAAAGTGGGGGTTTAGTGAAGACTGAAAATGAAAAAAATGCCAATGTCTCGATTAATATTCAGGATAGAGAAAGCATAACATATATATAACATTACATTTCCAATAAGATTGGATCTATATAATTTTTCGATCCGACGCACAATAACGGAGACATAAACTTCTTCTGGTCAAATTTCAACCGTAGCGAACTCGGCCTCTAGTTTCATATAAAACGTTTAACAATCAAGTTCGGTAACGATTAAACAAAAATTGCGACTGCTAAATCGTTTAAAGGGGAGATGTAGAAGCAGGATAAAAAAGAACGTCATTCAAAGGATTTTTTATGATTACTCAAAGGATGTTTCCCAAGATATGCTGCACTGTGTGATGGTCGACATAATGTTATACCCCCCTCCAAATTTAATAGCGTAGGAGAAATATTTCAGAAATCAGTGTTGTTCTTTTCTTTAAAAATGTCTATATCCTATTTAATTCTATTTACTCTTTGTACACAAACATTGTAACAAACAGATGCACTGACGAGACACCGGACACTAAGATTGTAAAATGGTGTTCGACACTTATTAATTGAAATAATAATTTCAATGACTCTTTTAAACTGAAATAAATGCATACACTAAAACATATTAATACTAAAAGAACAATGTATTAAATAGATTGATATTGGGGAAGAGCTGCCGCAAGCACATAAATCGAAATTTAGAAAATCGTGACTAAAAATACTGAACAAACGAAAAAATAAAT
Organism: Riptortus pedestris; assembly: GCA_019009955.1. Taxonomy (NCBI): domain Eukaryota; kingdom Metazoa; phylum Arthropoda; class Insecta; order Hemiptera; family Alydidae; genus Riptortus; species Riptortus pedestris. The sequence goes on along the minus strand of CM032232.1, from coordinate 102,660,754 downwards.
ACAGTTTAAACCAGCTTCTCAATGTAAATATTTCTTTATGTACATGTCATACGGGGAAGTTCATTTTGGGCGATTTCACATAGTTATAACCAAGCAAATAAACATAAACAGGGATAAAAATTAATTTAAAAACACATATCTTTGGAAATATTACAAGCCTGGCCCTCTGGACTATTTTAGCAGCTATAATACCAGCAGAATATAAAGTAGAAGAGCTGGCGACTATGTACAACAAAAAAACAACGAACTAACTACAAAGCCATAATTAATATTATAATAGATAAATGCATTGACTGCTCACAATAGCTACACCCGGAACTATTTGCGAAAGTAACATCACATTTGGACGAGGCATGGACTGAAAAGATTATGACATCCCACTTATTTACTGACGGAAGCAAAACTAACAACAACAAACCTGGAACAGCATTAATTGTTGAGACCACAAGTGGACATATTCTAAAATACAAATACCGACTTGATGCTAGTTGCTCCAATAATCAAGCTGAGAAATACGCTGTTTTAAAAGCTACCCAATATATTATAAAATCGTCATATAACCTATACAATTATACGACCATATACACAGACAACACGACTCTCATTTACTCAATACGCAACCCTACTATACACGACCCGTTCACAGAAAACATTAAACTGTGTAACTGTATATTCTAGAAATTATACACTTATACCTACACATAACCATAGAATGGGTAAAAGCCCACTCAGGAAATATTGGAAACGAACAAGCCGACACGTTAGCAAAGGAAGCAGCCCAGGATACAAACATAAACCCAGAATTCGCCCTCGTACCACTCTCATACATTAAAAAAGACTTACGTACCGACACAATACATAAATGGAACAGAGAATGGACGACATGTAACAAATCTTACAGTTTACATCAATACATACCAAACATAACTCACAACAACTACAACACAATTAAGAGTCACCTTCACAAATGCACACAATTTCTAACGGAACATGGATAGACAGGACATTATTTAACAAGATTTAAATTTCAAGACAATGACAAATATACTTGCGACTTACAGACAGCACAAACGTTTTTACATACTGCACAGCATTTAGTCAAAATAGATCAAATTTAATAATTAACATAATTTTAAAAGGAGGTAATTGGCCAGAACCACCTCATATTATATTTAACAAATATAATAAAGAATTTATAAAGTTTATCAAAAGTATAGATATGGATGTAGCAAAAATACATTAGAATGTAAAGTTGATTGTGAGGAACGGCAATCATAATTCAATATATTTACCTTACATAGACTCGTAAATTAAACATAGTTGAGTTTAACTTTAATTGATACGTTTTGTTCTTATTGTATTTATTTATTTACTTTTCATTTCATTTATTAATTTTGTTTGTAATTACCATACTTATTTTAATATTGTATTTTATTTTTTTTATTTCTTGAATATAATATTTGAGTAGACAGTTGATAAACAAATATATATTGTAAAATAATGATGTATTTAAACATAATCATACATGTAATATGCCATGTGGCAATGGAACATGTATTCGAATAAATAACTCCTCACAGGGTTGCTATGAGGAAAAAAAAAAAAAAAAGCCTGACCCTCAGTGGTACCTCCTGAAAATGAACCGCTTCTTAATAACAGATCGGTTAGTTCCCCATTGGTCATAATGTTTGTTTAATCACTAATAAGAGGTAATTAAAATTTTTGTGCTAAGCAAAAGATCAAGTTTGTCATTGTTATCTGACAAGGTTTATTTAAAGAAGGGGTGAAGATTTAAAATTATAAATATCTCCAACATTACCATCAAAATGAGAAATATTTTATATACTTTTTCTTGAATATAACGTATGGTGATTTAATTCTTGTTTTATACATTTTTGTTTAATTCGAATTCTAAACTAATTGAATTTTTGAGTCCCCCCCTTTACTCCTGTTCTTATACTCAATTTAAACTATTATATAAGTAAATTTATCATATTCAGCTTAAATTTAATAATGAGTTTTTACTAAGGAAGAAGTAGAGCGTGAGATAACATAATCTTAGGATATTTCATCATGTCAGAAATCTGCTTGTTTTACGGAGTCCCTTGAACTTTTTTATTTCTCTTGATACGTACTATGATTTTTCCCCCCATCTCGTTTCTTTTTATTAAAGGTCTATTAGTCAGTAGGGTAAAATAAATATAATTATACACATTTAGAAATGCCCTCTTTTGAAAATGAAGGGAATCAAAAAAATATTGAGAAGAGAACATCTAAAATGAAGGTTTTACTGTTTGAATACTGTGTATTTAAAGGAGATACAATTTTAAATACGAAAACAATCTCTTTGAATTATAATTATAGAACTTTAGCTCAATAGGTCATTAAGAGCCACGGCCTGCAAAATGCTTCAGAAGGAATGCGGAAGTAGTCACATCAAAATCCTCTCTGACTTCTTGTTTGCATTTCCATTTGCAGAAGATTTTATATTATTCCTCCTCCACGTCTTTTTCTAGAAACTTATGTTCCCCAAGATTAATGATGCTAATGGAAATAGCGTCTCGTTCTTTTCTATTTCCAACTTTTTAACTTTACAAGTTCTTTTTCGCTTCTTCAATAAAAGTTCACGTTTCTTCAATAAAACTCAGTCAATCATTATTCGTTCTCTCTTCTTTCAAAACAGCTCCCTTTTCTTCATTGTTTTTTTTTTCTTTTTTCTTCATTTTGGCCATCATAACGAATACTATTTATTAACGTACACTTTTTTTAACTACGGCTAAGTGGGACGGATTATCTACAGTTTATCACCCTTTTCTGGTCAGGGTGAACTAAAATTTTATTTAATGATTTTGTCAATAAATTAATTAACTAAACTGAGCCCCTCCATAAGAAATAAATGTTGAAAAAATATAAATAATTTTTCAGTCGTGTACTTCCGCTTACTTAGTTCACTAACCAGCCGTACATCAGGAGGTTGCCGTAGGCGGTGGCCATGATCGGAAACTGGTGTACAGGATGGAGCGCTCGTTTTAGGCTGGGCAGCCATATTGGTCCTGTGTCCGGCACTTGGTTTTGTTTATGCTCCGCAAACGTGAACGTTTTTCGGCTCTCACAGCGAGTTTTCTCAGAAAGGATCTCTCCGCATCGAAGATAGAGGCCTCCGCTATCATTCTGCACCAGTTAGAAGAAGGAATCTGATGTGGAAAACAAATAACACTGGAAGGAAAGTCCGCCTCATTGAAAGTATATTTTCATCAAAGGTACCTCTTTATTTCACTATAATGCTATTTTCGACGTTGACAATCGAATGAGTACTCATGATAAAGGACATTTCAATCATTATCTAGTGTATATAAAGTATTGGCTTGCCGCTAAAGTTTACAAACTTAATAAAGGGCAACCATTATTATTCTTTCTATGTTTTACAGCCCTCTTTAATAAAGTAAAAGTTTCTTTGTTTTTATAACAGATTTATCAATAAGTGTTAATGTTTATTTCATTAGTTTTAAGGATAGTTCCTAGATTAGTATTCTTTTCAGGTTTCAATTGTTTCAAATTATTATCATTTTGTTCTAACCTATCAGAAGGTTCATTTCTATAAAGTTTGTGTATATGCTATAACTTACTCAATATATTTTGATTCTTTGGAGAACTCAAATAGTGGTAGTATTTCACTCTCATCTTTACAAGAAAATAGTAAATACTTCGGTATAATCAAGGTGAGGAAATTATCTCTTTTATTAATTTTATTTCAGTCTAATGTTTTTTTATTATTCACACAAAGGCTAACCTCACGCCCTAACAATAAATTTTTAATCTTCTCACACGTTCGTTCTATTTCATCGTATTTTCATGATATGGATGAGTCCGCTTTTCGTCTTTACCAATGTGTTTTTATTTTAGTTGGCTTGTAAGTGTAAATTGATAAGCAGGGCTGCGTAAACTATGCAGATTTCCATCTTGCTAGAATGACAAACTGAAGATTTAATCTCACCATCTGTTCCCTATTTTTCCGGTAATACGAAACGCATGAATTAGAGCCTAAAGTTCGACACGTGATCTTTAGCTACTGAGCTACTCAAATTGAAAATGGGATGACTAGAAGTGGGGGTTTACCAAAGGCGTAAAACAATAAAATACAAATAACTCGATCAATATTCCAGAAAACATGAATATGAGAATACATAATTTAATTTGCAATAAGATTGGTTATATAATATTTTTTATATAGATGACATATGATGACGAAGGTGTTTCGAATTTACCACTCACTAAACATCTCATCCTGAGCATTTCATCCGTTACCGAATATAATCATTAGTTTATTCAGTTAAATATCAAGTATGGCGTTGATTAAATCAAGTCTATAAGAACATAAATTATGAAGTCACACCAAGCATATTTATCTTTATCTCACATGGTAAAAGTGAAAATATAAAATAGTATGTGATATTTAAGCTAATTTTATTTTATTTTTTCGATTAGTCGAATTTTATGAGTTTTTTATGTATATAGAACAATACAATGTGGGAGTTTTAAAAATCAAACGTAAATTTACCTATTTCTTGGAACTGTTAAATATGACTTAACTTGTTTAAACTGGTATATTAAACCAAAGGAAAAAAAACATACATATTTATTCTCCTACAAAGAAATGAACGAATACAAACACACATCAAATAGTACAAAAAGAAAAATGAAGCAACAGAATTCGAATTGATTTAGATTAAGATGTATGCAATTCGTTTCTGTAAATCAAACTAAATGTGAAGAAATGTAAATATTTCTTTAGGTATGACCCCTTCTATAGTTTTTCGTGCATACCTCATTTACTCTTCATTATACGGCAAAAGCGCATATAACAAAAGTAACTTTTAATAACAAAACAAACAACTTTTGTTACATGCACGTTATCCGAAAAATGAATAGGTTACGAAATATGGCGATATATATTTCATAACCCTCTTATAAACCCCCACTCCTGTTCGTACCTCGAAATTTTAATATAGCTTATAATCAGGGAGATGTTAATACCAAATCATAAACGGAGTTTCGTTAAGTTCGGTTGTCTTTTGTTCTGTTTTTTATTTATTTACTAACATCCACTTTTTGCAACCAAGGCTAATTAGGACGGGTTATCGACAGGTTACCATCCTTTTCTAGGGTGGGACTAAGGTTTTTATTTAAATTGCTTTTGTGCCATATAAAATTGTTGACTCCAACTATAGTTTTCATAATTCATTTATACCTCGGTATACGACCAAAGTGTATATAACAAAAGTTAATCTCAATAACAGAATAAACAACTTTTGTTATCTGCATATTTGCCGGAAAACCAATAGGAAACGAAATATCTCGACATTTTTAATTTCAGGCCTCTTATCATTTATTTTTTATTTTAAAGCCTCTACTCCTGTTCGTCTCGGAGAATATTAATATAGCCTAAAACCTAAGTTGGGTTAGTAGTAATATGCATACCAAGTTTCATAAAATTTGGTTCAGCCGTTTACGATTCTATAAGGATATACAGACAAACATTCATTTTTATATGAATAGATTAGTGGTTATGTCTGTCATATGTAGAGCTGTCCCTCTGAGTTCCGGTGATGTTGCGTGGGAGGGCACCTCGGTAGGGCAGACGTGGAGCAGCCTCTGGTAATGTGATAAGGAGTAGAGGAAGGTCACCGACCGAGGGTGACCCAGATCGATTGAGGGTTGCCATGGCTACAGCATCCCCACCTCGGTGTTTACCTTCCCCCACCCCGCCGCACCCGTCTCCACCCTCTTCCCCTCAGTCTCCTCCAGGCTGTCTCCTTGAAAACATTACTCGTTGCCGGTTCTCCCCACAACCGTATGTTGAAACATTCATCTTTTGCGACCGCCTTTGTGCCATTTGCGTGGCAGAGCAATCTCCGAACATTGTATACAACCATTTTGGCCTATGAATCTTCCAATATCCAGCGGAGAGCTTCGTCTGTACTCATTGTGTACAAGAACTTAGGCTGGATTGTAGGTCGTTTTTCTTCTAAGAATCGACTGTTCTTTCATTTAAGTCCGATACGATTTGTTTGTTATTTATTCACGTCCACTTTGTGCTACTACTCTAGTCAGGAAGAGTAATCTACAGATTGCAACCGTTTTCAAACTAGCTAAGGCTAAGAACAAACGGATTATTTAAGGGTCTATCCAACGTGGATATAAGGATTTCAGTTAATCAGTTCGTTTCTAGATACATTCCTATTGGCCAGGTGGGAATCGAACTAAGGACGCCAGGATTACTAAGTGAGATTAAAAATGTTATTTATTAACGTCTACTTGGGAAGAGTTATCTACAGATTGCCACCCTTTTCCAGCCAGTGTGGGACTAAGGATTTTAGTATATTTCCCTTAAGGGAAATCAGCTATTGAGGTCGAACGATTTTCGAAATGTTTCTTCAAAAGTCTATAGATCCTACCTATTAAATGACGAAAATGAGGTCCGTTTAAAATTGCACACACACATATATATATATATATATATATATATATATATATATATATATATATATATACATATATATAATTGTTGTTTTTTGGAGTTTTGGTCAGTGTTGGTGAAAAAATATTGGAAGAACTAAGATTTTTTCCACCAACAGTGACCAAAATTCCTTTTGCACTTGTCTGTCTGTATATTGTTACCGCTCTAGCTGTCACAATGTTTGTTTAATCGTTTTTGTAAAAAAAAAAGATTAAGTTCGTTAATGGCTGAAACCCAACCAGTGGGAAGGGGGGGGGTTTAGAGGGGAGGAATTTCGAAAATTCTTTATATCTCCGTTATCATACATCAGCTCGAAAAATTGTATAAAGCTAACCTTATGGAAAATGTAATGTTCTAGAAATGTTATCATTTACGTTTCTCTGTATTGAATATTAACAGAAATATGTCCATATTTTAGTTTTCGGACATCAGTAATCCCCCACTCCTACTCATGTCATATTAACTATAAGCTGTTGTATCGTGAACCACTTCATTCCAAGGTTAAATACCAAATATGGTTTTCATTGAACTGTTACTTGTGGGATAAATGAAAGTACGTAAGGGACGTGGGAATCTGCTTCGTTAACGCAGCCCCTGCGTGAGTGACTTTTGAATCTTGTCATTATGACAAAGTAAACATCAATAATTAATAAGCACTTATTGAAAACGTGCATTACTATGCATCTTACTTTACTACTTAATGGTTCTACCTACATGATTATGTTCAGAAAAGGATAAGGAATTTGATGAATCCACTAAAAAATTACATAAAATGTTGATCACATTCTGGAGAAGCTTACATTGAATAATAATCTTGATTTTCCTCGACATTGTTAGTGAAATATGATTGATTCTCATTATAAATGAATGTTGGAAGGGGCCTTCCCAATTATAAATGTATTTTTCTAGCACATTAATCATTTTTGCAATTGGAGATGATTCTAATACTGATGGCCATCAACGCGTTTTTTTCACAATTGAACATTAGAAACGATCAACTTGAAACTTTTTCAACATTTAAGAAACAGGGAACAATAATTATAATTATAAGATATTTCTTTAAAAATACCTTCTCCTCTAATAATTTATTGCCTCCAAGTTCCTACACTCCTTGACGAACGTGGGACCCCATCAGCGGGATTTGCATAAAGTAGACGTTAAATGAAAAATAAAAATATCCCATAGGGACTCAGGTTAGCCGAGGAGTCGGTCTTAATCTCACATGTTAATCCTAGAGTCATGAGTTCGAGTCTCACCTGGACAATAGGAACGTATTTAGTGGCAAACTCATTAAATAAAATCCGTAGTCTAACCCTACCTAGAAAAGGGTGGTGACCTATAGCTAACCCGTCCTAATTAGGAAGTGAATTTTAATAAATAAAATAAACATAATCTCAATGACTCCTATTTAATTAAATATTATATTTTTTTTCTGTTCTCTATTTTAAATTATTTTATTTCATCGCATCATAATCGCTGTTCCTATTCAAAATGTCATAAAACACAATTTATTGATTTTCTTAGGATAAACAAGTAAAATGTATTATACAAATCTTCTGTATCTCTACATATTTTCACCCACCTACAAACCTCCCCACCCTTTTTGTCAATTTCAATGAAAAGGTAGACTGTAAAATGAATGGCCTTAAATATAAATCTTTACATTCCAAGAACAGTGTTTTTTTAATTATACCAGTTACACAGATATAGGAAAATTCGTGGATTTGTATTTCATTGTATTTGTATATGTTCGAAATTATTTTAAATCCAATTAAGTACTTAGCTTAACACATTCGAATTAATGTTTGAATCACGATACTACATTCATACTGATATTATGGTAAAATACAATATATTCAACACATCAATGACATAAGGCAGGGCCGTTTTTCAATATATGAATCGATTACAACGGACCGTTCTCCATTAAGTGTCACACCAAGGAAAGCTTTGTGGTCTAATCTGTTTTTCTTGCGGTTTTATATAGCTTAGTAGCGAGGCGAACTATGTCTTCCAGCTTATGGTCTGACTGTGGTGGAAATTATATAGGAATGGCTCGCAAGTGGAAGTTCTTCGAGTAGATGTCGAATGAGAGCTTTTAATAATCGGTTGCAAACAATGCTACCAAATTCTAATTTTAATGGCTTGTTAATCCTCCCAATGCTCCATCCTATAAAGCCACACTTTGAGGGTTCGCAGGAAGCGACTGTTAACTTATTCAAGTATCACATATATATCGTGTGATTCTCGACTAAGTTTTTAGGAACACTGTATATTATTTTCCGGAATCGAAGATGGCCATAAATCCCAACCTACAGATTCCGAGGGAAGACTAGACCAATTGCCCCTTGGGCATTTTATTATTGTGAAATCCTAGTCTCCATCCCAGAACCCAATCTCACTGGACTAAAGCAGAACGCGTTGTTCGTTGGCAATTAATGCGCGGTCCATCATTTCAAGGCGAGATGGAATAAGGAATATTTAAATACCCATGTGGTTTCAATGCCACACGACAGTTCGTCCCGAAGTAGATGGCCTTTAGCCAGGTCATGGCTACACCCTCTGGAGCAGACAAGGTAACACGAGGTCACCCTTAAATGGAGAAATAGTGTGATCCGTAGTCCAGTTCACAAACTCATTCCCCTTGCTCAATTTAATCCCGGTGACAATTAATTTCTTACCTTATTGGGAGAAAATTTTAAGTTTATTTTATAGTTTACTATATGCAAAGCAAGTTTAGTTTTAACCTTGATATACAGTCAGAGGAGGCAACCTTAGTAGCTGCGTCGCGTTGCCCCTGGTCAGCAATTAACCTAACTCTCTAATAAAAAAGTTTAGACTGTCAGTTACTAGTGTGTGCAGTAGAAGCCACGTGCTTGTTGTTAGCAGCGGAATATTTATTACTGTGAACGAGCATCAACTACAGGTCATCAAGCCAGCACTGGATCAACTGAAAAGAAGTTTACAGGGAAGAGTCGGTATCGTAAGTAAAATCCCTTCTATTTTACAGAGATACCGGCCAGCAAGGAAGCCTCATTTCAACCTTTTGTTTTATGCTCCAAGTCGGCCATCAGGAAAGCCTCACTGTAACCTACCCCCTTTACACTTCAACCTGGAAAGAGCCTTGACGGGCCGTAATTGTTTTTATCTTTGTGTTTATAATTTTGAAGTTTTATTTTTTATTTATTTGATATTAAGTAAAATACAATGATCTATGTTTTTTGGAGTCAAGATTTTCTTTTTTATAGGGAACACCTTCTGAACAATAAAATAATACCCCAATACTAGTAACAAACCTACATAAATACCATAGAAGGAATAACTCCACTCCAAATCTAGGCAGATATAGGTTTATATCTTATTGAAAAGGAGCTCCATTCTCATCACCGCTGTTGAAAGGAAACTTTTCGACCCACGGAGGCCCTATTTTCCAAAGAGCATAAGCTGGCACTAGTTGCAGGATAGGTAGGCGCCTAGAGCAGCAGCTGAGAAGAGAAATATATTTAAAGTCCGTCACGCAGGGGCTGCGTAATCAGATTTCCCACGTGAAGTTTTACAATAGAGAAATCACCATACGAGAGCCGAACAGTTACGGCAAAGGGCCGAACTAGCTTTTAGCGGGAACTTAGTCCCCCGTCGTCCGTTAAATTTAATAAAAATGCAAATATCTCGGTTAATATTCAAGATAGAGAATATTTATAGTAAATTTAATTTGTAATAAGATTAATTCTGTACAATGTTTCGATCCGACGTATAGTAACGGAGATATTTCGATAAACTTCCCCTCCCACTTGTCCGATTTCACCCGTTAACGAACTTGATCTTTCTTTTTATATAAAACGACTAAATATTGAGTTTGGTAAGGATCAAACAAAAATTGCGACCGCTAGAGCGGTAACAGACAAATATATATATATATATATATATATATATATATATATATATATATACAGTTTTGAACGGACCTCATTTTCGTCATCTACTAGGTAGGATCGATGGACATTTGAAGAAAAATTTCGAAAATTCCGTCATGAGTACAACCTCAATAGCTGATTTCCCTTAAAGGAAATCTGCTAAAATACCAGAGATACAGAGATATATTCTATGCAATGGCAAATGAGACATCGCCGAAAATGATTTTTGTTTCCTTTTGATTTTTATATGGATTACCATATACATTTTTAATTTAATCTCAATTATGAATTATAGCACATGCATGAGCCGTGTGTCACTAATTTACACCGTTTACAGTCCATCTCCTTTAAAGTTCCAGCAAATGTGTATGTATAAAACCTCTCCTCTAGTCTTCCTTCTCCAAACTCCTAAGTCATCATCCCACTTTGGACCTCTTCGGTTTATGAACCTTGTGCACAAACTTTCCAACCTTTCTTTCCAAAGTACCCGTAGATACATTAGTACAAGAATTATAATGGAATAATAGACCCTTAGTTTCAGGGCTCTTGAGATATCCCTTGATCTCAAGACTTGAGAAACCATGAGGAAAACGTGACCCCTTGTTTGTTAAACTGGTCGTTAAAAGGGTTTACTGTAGCTCCGGTGTATTTGAAGCTTCTACGTTTGGCAAGGAGAGGTCGCCTACGCTCAACCGCCATTCGAGATGTAGTTTACGGCTTAGCATCTTTTACTTCGTCTTTTCTTGGTCTTGAACCGGCGAGACAGCATACACTCTTTCTTGCTTTCAAATACAGTTAAATCATCTTCATGCGGAGAATTTGTGCACCTTGTCTACTTGTCCTCCTCCATTAGTGTTGGAATTCTCACGTATTACCTTCTCCAATGCTAGATTGAACAACGTAGGAAACAAAATCCTGACTTAACGTCAAATACTTAAGTCAGATGACTTGACCCTCTTGAACCAACACGTGACAGCAGGAGCCATTGATGCTCGACACAATGTATGTCAGACTAGTTTCACTTGAATCCCAGTTGATTTATTATTTTCCGTTACGGAGTGGATATCATAATTGTTATATTTATATCTCTTTGTAATGGTAAGATATAGGTGAGGTGTAAAACATATGTTTTGTAAAATCCATAAGATAGGCTCCTGTTTGTCAGTCATGAGTTTAAAGAGACATATTCTGATAAAACATGCTAAATCTTTTAGCAGATTTCCCTCAAGGGAAATCAGCTATTGAGGTCGTACTCATGACGCGAGTTTCGAAAAATTTCTTCAAATGTCCATCGATCCTACCAAGGAGATGACGAAAGTGAGGTCCATTCAAAATTGTATATATATATATATATATATATATATATATATATATATATATATATATTTGTCTGTTAACGCTCTAGCTGTCGCAAGTTTTGTTTGATCGTTACCAAACTCGGAATTTAATCTTATGTACTTATGATGACGATCCTCTTGAACCAACACGTGACAATGGGAGCCATTGATGCACTACACAATGTATGTCAGACTAGTTTCACTGGAATCCCAGTTGAGACATTGTTTTCCTATCAAATTCACCAAAATTAGCTTTGACGTCAATGAAGAAGGTCGTGCACATCTTGTTCTGCCTCCCATCGCGCCTCAAATTATGGGTTAATATCTGATGACATGCTTATTATTTTTCTGTGCCCCAGGTGACAACCGACTAGGGTCCTTCGTTGTACAGGTTCACTCTGTTTATAGCATTGTGTAAGTCAGTAATTTGTGCTTTCCTGGGATCAGTGCAATTCCTCTGCAGTTTACACTCGCTTTTCGTCAGGATTGTACATATGTGCTTGTGCTCCATTCGTACGGGATGCGAACATCCTCCAAATTTCCGTTGTTCAATGTTCACTCCCAATCTTTCAACAGTTCCTCAGCAGATCCAGGGAATTTTGACCTTTCGATAATCCTCTCGCCAAATCCAGGAGATCTGGCTCATCAAACATTTCCCTCCAGGTTCTCAGCATGGTCGATGCCATCATCCAGTGTAATGCTTCCACCCTCCCCCTTCCCTATTCAGTAACTCCTGCAAGTCCTCTTTTCCAAATCTCAAGCACTCCCCCCTGATGAACTGACAGCTGTCAGTCCCCCATCTTTTCCTTTCATTTCGGTGTTTCTTTCGAGCTCAGCTCTCGTCAATTGACGAATTATCTAAAACCTGTTGCCCAATTCTATTTCATTCATTGATCCAGTTCCAGGCTCTTTTAACCTTTGGAAGTCCTCTTTGCATGTTCTCAGTCTTGTGAATACTCTTTATTATTATTTATTTATTAACGTCCACTTTTTGCAACTTAGGCTAATCGAGACGGGTTATCTACAAGTTACCACTCTTTTCTAGCCAGGGTGGGATTTTAGGACGTTATTTAATGAATTTCGTCACTAAATAAAATAAATAACTTTTTAACCGTTGGTTGAATTAAATACTAACCAAGGAACCACTTCTTGAACGGCTGCAATTTCAATTATACACTTCTTGACTTCATTAACAACCATTCAAGGGGCTCCTGATCTCTATAAACGCCAAACATTCGACGCAACTAGGAGACCTTTGTGTTAAAATAAGAAAACAAACACGTGTTCATATATTAATTGTAACCTAAAAATACATAAAATATGTTCGTATTACAGAATAATGTCGCTATGACAACTTTAACCTCGACACCATCTTTAACAAATGGTTGTTCCTATTTTAATGAAAGAATGTGAAATAAGAGACAGAGCCGTGGGTTCGTCAATAAATTTGCTTTGTTTTCTTCCGAGGGAACGTATTCGAGATTTACTTCTTTTGTCTTAATAATATCGCGAAAGAAATACCTTAGGATGTCTAAGTGCATGAGCCTAGAGCTAGTTTTCTCATTTTCTATCAATTTCATTCAAATCTCATTGTCTTCAAACACTGTTGTTGGATTTTCCTGATAGTATTCCAAATCCTTGAGGAGCAGTCGAACCCATAAAGCTTCCTGAGTAACTAATTGATGCTGCTATAAACTCATCTTATGTTAAAGAAAGTGTCACCCATTATTGCTTTTTGCAAAACTAAGTGGCTTGCACATGACTTTCCCAGCTGCTGATTGACTTACGGTTACCTGAAACGAATAGCTTCCATCTGAATCCTCGATGTATCATAATTGTCTCTCTCCAGGATTTCTATCTTTGTCATATCCACACCACTCATTGTAACACTTTTTTATCACATCAAACTGAAATATCTCATAATCTGTTGAAATAAGCAGACAACACGAAAGTATTAATATTTTATTATAACCTAAAAGTACGAAACATACATTCATTACAGGATGATGTAGCTATGACAACTTTAACGTCAACACATACGTAGCCCGGGGGATGGGTCATTGCCTTATTTAAACAATCATTTCCTAGGGTGGTGGCTGGATTCGAAATCATGATACAAGTTTGATTCGGGAGACTACAACAACTCACGACCCCCGTTAACCACGGAGGAAATGCAATCAAAGACTCCCGTAGGCTTACGAGCTCCATCACGGCCAACGCACAATCGATCCCCGTCCATCCCCACTGAATATCTTAAACTTGCTTAGGTACCTAACAACTTGATTAGATAACAATATTCCCATGGCGTCAAATGTACTGAAACTCTATATTATCGAGATACATTCCGGCTCGTAGGAAATTGCTTAGTCCAAGCAGTAACTGCGTGACGAATCGTCAAAAGTTATTTTTAAACGTTTATCCAGAATTATGGCCTTTAAACCTTCATTTAATTCGTAATTTATGCTGAATTCCTTTGCCCCGGCGCATACAAGATAATGTAAACATTAGTATCGTCAAAATAATTGATATTACAATTCTGCTTCATAAATAGATTGGAAGGAAATACTGCAATTTCAAATAAAAAGTAAATAAATAAATTACATTATTATGTATGTATTATTATGTATGTCATTATGTCATTCTAACTTCGACAAGTGTTATAAAATATTTAAAAACTGTTAACTTAATAATTTCAATAAAATGTAATTTTCACCTGAACTACTTTTTTAACAAGAGTGAACTGAGATAAGTTTTCAAAGTGAAACTTAGGATACTACCACTTAATTAGTTAATTATCCCCGAAAAACAAGCAACTAGTGCTAAAATATAAGTATGAGAGTATTAAATAGTTATGTACTTGGTTGTTTTGAAAGGAATGAGTAGAGTTAAGTGTTGGGAAAATAAAGTATTAAATTATCGACAACTAAAAACGGAGCTTTGAAGGAGTGCAGCCAAGAATAAAATGCAGCCAGCGTAAAAGAGAGCCCGATGAAGTCTAGACGTAATGACGTAACTTAGGCGGTTCCGTCTTGTAGCCTTTCACAAGATTTCCTAATTAATTAGTTATGAACATCCATTTTCATGCTATAATTTTATTCAAAAAGGTATAGAAAAGAATAAATTGTTAAATAACAGGTAATGAATATCGAAATAATTATTTATGACGCAAGACGTTATAAGAAAATATACCTCATTCTTTTTTAATTTATATAAAATAAAATAAATTAAACTAAATTATTCATTAACGTCGATTTTTTGCAACTAAGGCTAATTGGGACGAGTTATCTACAGGCTACCACCCTTTTCTATCCAATCTAATGAATTTCGTCACTAAAGTCCTATTGCCCAGGCGGGAATTGAACTCGCCACTCACTCTAGGTTTATCATGTTAGATTAAGGCTAATGCTTTAACTCACATGGCTAACCTGAGCCCCAAAAGAAAAATAATATTTCAGGAAATTACACAGTCAATGACTTTTCAATTACGTTTGATATACTTAACAAAATAAGGGCATGTATTACTTATTGGATATTTAAAACTGAAATTTTGATGTAAAAATTAATAAATGCTCCAAACACCAATACCAAACTGAAATCTAATTTAGATAGGACTTCTAATTTTCAGCTATGTATTTTTACATAACAAAATTTCCAACAACCACATCCGTGAATTTTAAATCTGGAATATATATATATATATATATATATATATATAATATTAAACAAATGGAGAAATGCAGGCAGCTATTAATATCCGAGAACATAGTAATGAAATTTCTTTGTAAGAGAAGCCAGTCGTAAACTTTAGAGATGTGTAACATCCCACCTTGAAACTCAAACTAAATAAAGTATAATGACTCAATATAAAGCTAATTCTTTTGACATTTCAAAATCTATTAAACACTTTCCCACATCCTAAGTTGTGATCATTTGTAAATAATTTAAACAAAAAAGTTATGCCAGTGTTGTGATAAAGCTAAATGCAACTTCAGAGGTTTTGCCAATACCTTCGACCATGCTTTGGTTTATTAATGTGTTTTTAAAATAAATAAAAAAAACCTAAAAAAAACATCTTGAACATCTAATTTCCAACTACATCTCTTCTTATTTGTTTCTATTCTAAAAATCCTAAAGGATTATTTATTATTTTTGTATGCTTGCACACAAGCATTATTGGGTTATTGGTGAATGAAAAGGGGGCTTGAATATTTAGGGGAGATTTTTAGCAGATTTCCCATTAGGGAAATCAGCTATTGAGGTCGTATTCATGACGCGAGTTTCGAAAAATTTCCTCAAATGTCCATCGATCCTACCCATGGAGATGTCGAAAATGAGGTCTTTTCAAAATTATTTATATATATATATATATATATATATATATATATATATATATATATATATATATATGTCTGTTAACGCTCTGGTGGTCTCAGTTTTTGTTTGATCGTTACCAAACTTCATATTTAATCGTTTTATGTAAAAAGGGAGATCAGGTTTGTTAGTTGCTGAAATCGGACCAGTGGGAGGGGATTTTCGAATATTGAAAATATCTCCGTTATTATGCGTCGGATCAATCTTATTGCAAATTAAATTTATTATAAATATTGTTCTATACATGTATTCTCTATCTTGAATATTAACCGAGATATTTGCATTTGTGTAGTGTGTGTGGTCGTCAGAAGGCGGCCATATTCGGGACTTTCCGCCGAAACTAGATCGGCCATTTCCTTAACTGTTCGTTCATCGTGGATGGGTTTAAAGATTCGTTACTACTACTGTTATTAGTAGGCATATTTCTCTATTGTAAAGCTTCACGTGGGAAATCTGCTTAGTTTACGCAGCCTCTGGGTGACGGAGTTTTATTCATCTTCTACTAAAGGTAACTCTTCTTTATATTATTTTCGAACAAACAGTAAAATTACCCAAATAAAACCTAAATCAATAATGCATCTATGCAAGATAAGTTAATGTAAAATTTTTAAAAACGAATATGCAATTTACTTACAAAATGAGGTCTTTACGAGCAAATAGTCTAAATAGAAGTTACTATTAGTAGTAATTTCAAAGTTGTTTTTTTTTTTTTTTTTGTAATTATTTCAGTTTTATCAAACGGAAAATGATTAAGAATAGATAACAATTTGTATTCATTGGTGATTAGAAAGAGTCGAAATTAAACTTTGTTGGTTATTGGAAATCTAAATAAAAAGTAAGTAAGGATAGAACTAATATCAGTAGAATTTAAAAAAAAAATAAAATAAATCACTAAGAACTGTAGACCGACATTAATTCGTCCTGGCCTTGGTTGTTCAGGTAGATGGGGAAAGAAATAGGCTAGGTCCTGTTTGACCAATCGACCCCGACCGCCCACGCTGCTGGCCTTACAAGATAACCCTCCTTCCAGGAAACCTGACTTCTCCTTATTGCAGTGGAGCTCTTTGGAATCAGTGTATCCTGTAATTACTTTCAAATATATTACCCCTGGGAGACCGCTAAAAGTTATGGTAACCTTTTCCTTGAGACTGTGCACACCCTGCACTTTACCTTGTACCTTCTGTATTACAGGGCCAATGGAGTAGTAATTAAAAAAAAGGAGCTTAAACGTGGCTTTAGAAAGTCACTGCAGCTAATATTAAAGAAATATAATCTTGCAACGCAATGCGTGTAAATGACTTTCTTTTAGTGTAGAATGTCTGAAACGTCGGTGCTCCATATTATAAGACCCTATATGTGATCCTACAATATATTCAAATAAAAAGTCCGTAGTGTTCTTTTCCTAAGGAGGACCATCGTATTACGCCTAGCTTACCTAAAGTTTTATATTCTATTTTCGATAAAACTATCTTATACGTTTGTAACAACCCAGTACCTCTTTGGTAATCTGGTATTTTCATGTTCTGCCTTTAAGTAAAGACAGGTTTCGTCGGCATTATATGCTTACACAAAGGTTCGGTTGGCTGACAATGAAACCTATTTCACAGTCACTTGAAGCAGGGGTGAGATTGGAGGGTAGCACTGAGTTACTCACTCGTGAACACTCCAAAACAAGGGTGGCTTGCTCAACATTCTTTCAAGAGAAAATTATTATGCAACAAGCAAGAGGCTGGGTGAATATTATTTTAGTCATAAGCACTTTAATCGAGACATCAAAACTATTGACAGTCAATTTAAATCCACTGGCAGATATTATACCCTTCTACTCTCATAAAGAAAAAAAATTAATTAAATAAAATTACATATTAAAAAATATAAGATATTATAAAATTAAGAAGTGTTTTAAAAACATAACAAACCGAACCCCCAAAAAGCATGTATCAAACAATATCACGACTATGCTAAGCTGAACAAACGTCATACAACTGGAGACAACTCATTATGTCCTTCTTGGTTAATGGGGGTTGTAAATCGAGTTGATCACTCACTACGTAAAAATCTGATGACGAATCCCTTGATAAAGACATTAAAACCCGAATAGTAATATGTTATCTTTTTAATAATTAAATAAAAAAAAAACCAGAACACCTGCCATAGAATAAAAAATAATTTAATAACAGGTTTTCATATATATATATATATATATATATATATATATATATATATATATATGTATATATAACTTTATGTTGACTTTTACTTCGCACTTAGGATTAGGCGAAGATTTGAAGGAATTAGTTATGTAGGCATCCTCAATAATTTTACAGAGGTGTTGTGGGAATGTATTGTATACTTAAAGGAAAAAACCCTCCAATTCTTCGCAAGTTTTGTATTTCAGCACTGAGCGCTTTCTAAGACTTGTCTCCATCTTCAGACCACCCCTTCTAGAGCTACTTGCATGCACTCATTGCGAAAGACAGCAAGTGACTCCTGCTGTGCATGCAAGTAGCTTTGAAGATGGAGGCAATAGTCTTTGACAGCGGTTTGAGCTGAAATAATAAAAAGTGTGAAGAATTGGACGTTTTATTCTCTCCAAGTAAACCTCAATTACTACTTTAAAAAAAAAAAAAAAAAAAAAACGCCATAACTGTGTTGTATCTCCTTAATCGTACAAAAATATATAGAACCAAAGCTTTAGTAAATTAAAGGGGCAACTAGAGTGGTTCTTGGGATCCTTTCGATCCAACTACTAATAACAATGATATTTCGATTTTTTTTTATTCTACGGCCCCGGGAAGATTTTGGCCGTTAACGAACTCGATCTTTCAACGCCCAATAAAAATTTAGATACGAAATTTGGTTTGAATATCCAGAAATTTGACAACGTTAAAACAGACAAAAAGCCTATAGAGAGCTCGACAGATATAAAATTTTAAAATTAAAATTGACCTACTTTTGCCACTCGTTTACAACGTTTCACGAATATTTGAAGGATTTTTTGAACAGTTTGGTCATTTGAGCTACCATAATAGCTACTTTTTCATAGAAACCCCACAAAAATGGTGTGAAGTGTTTAAAATTAGAAGTAACCTTTTCCAACCACTATAATTTAATCCAATTGTCTTCTCTTCAAACTGAGTATACCGTTGATTTCAAATAATCAACTAGAATAGAATTTGTTCTTTTTTTTTTTTTTTTTAATTTTCGAGTATTTCAAGAGTCAAAATCCCTTTCATCCTCTTGTAACAATGTTTTTAAAAGACATTAGTACATTCTCACCAATAAAATCATTAAAGAATAAATAACGATGTAATATTTACAGCCTGCCTCGGTCTGTCTGGCTAAGGAGAAAACATGCCAAAGGAATTGATAGTTAGAATTGCACAAGGATCACATCCAGGTTTCACAAGATGCTGTACTTGACAGGAAATTGAAGCTATTTATTGCTAACCGAAGACAATATTGAAAGTTTGCAGGGAAAACGCTATTAAAGTTTGTTTGACAGACAAGTGGTTGCCAGACTTCCTTTCAACTTGTCATCTTACTTGTCCTGGTTTCCGGAAATGGCTCCTTTTAAAACAAGCTTCCCTGGGAGTACATTAATATTCCTAAATGGCCCAAGTCCATAAAACTGCAAGGCGGAATGAGGATTGGAATTTGACAACTGCTTTCCTCGTTTCTGCTCCTGAAGAAATGGAATATTTGGCTTTGCAGTCCTAAATGGCAAAACCCAGGATACTTATTTTTTAATTATTTATATTAAAGTCCATTTTTTGGAACTTAGGCTAATTGGGACGGGTTATCTACAGATTACCACATTATTCTAGCCAGGGTGGGATTTAGGATTTTATTTAATGAATTGGCCAGGCGAGAATCGAACTCGCCACTCTAGGTTTGCCATATGAGAGATTAAGGCAAACGCTTTAACTCACATGGCTAACCTGTGCCCCACGAGATATTTAGAAGGCCAGAAAATAAAAAATCTCCGATATTATGAGTCGGCTCGAAAAATCGTTTAGAACCAATCTTCTAGATTTAAATTTTATAGCTTTTACAATTATGTATGTTGTTCTACACATTTTTCCTATATCTTGAATATTAATAGAGTATTTAGTTTTTTTTTTTAAATTTTCAGTACTTCTAATTTTAGTCATCGTAATTTAACAATATATCACGGAACCATGAATTAAATATCGAGTATTGTTTTCTCACCAAATCTTTACTAGACGAGATACAAGCCAATTGGTGATGACATCATGAATTGAGATTTTATTTCTTGATTCGAAAGTGATAATTTGATCTATATCTTCTTGGATATTTAACCATTTCAGTACACACTGAAGATAACTTTGTTAATGACTGAGTTCTAAGCAGAAATAGAAGGGGAGGGGTTCAGGGTGAGAGCAATTTGAAAATTCCAAATATATGTACTATCATGAGATGTATTGAAAAATCGTTGTGAACTATTGATACTTCACAATTGTCGTTCTATACGTTTCCACATAACTAAAATATGAACTGAGTTACGCATACTTTCTTGTTTTCAGTGTTAAGTGATAATCACCATTCATACTCATTTGGCATCAGTTGTGTTTCATACCAGTAGCTAGGAAATCTGCTTTTTTTACGCAGCACGTGCGTATCGGACTTTTCTTTATGCAGATATCCCATCAGGGAAATCAGCTATTGAGGTTGTAGTCATGACGCGATTTTCGAAAAATATTTTAATATCTTGGTCCGGTAACACTCTCAAAACTAACAGAAACTTAAACCTGATTAATCTTCAATTATGTTAAAATGAAGACTAAATACTAAAATAAATTATTTCCTTCAAAGTTTCTAATAAATTATTATTATTATTATTATTATTTATTAACGTCCACTTTTTGCAACTCAGGCTAATTGGGACGGATTATCTACAGGTTACCACCCTTTTCTAGCCAGGGTGGGATTTTAGGATGTTATTTAATGAATTTCGTCACTAAATAATTTCCTTTCCCCAGGCAAAATCAAACTCGCCACTCAAGATTTCAATAATTAATTTTACTAACAAATAATTAATTATATAATTCAGACGATCAAATTTTGTTTATTTATTGATTACCTGTTATAAAAGAGACAGGTTGTGGACGTAGTAAAGACGATATCATCCGATTAATCGAGCTTATATTTTTCCGCTAAGATCACTTCAATGTGTACACTTTAGTCCAGGTAATAATTTTCAATTATATTTACTATACTATATTTATTTATTTATTTTGGAGCGTTCGCAGCGAGGCGATATTGCTCATAAAAAACAACAAAAACAATTTATATAAACAAAATACAAAATGAAAATAGATCAAGAAAAAATTAAATAATACAAAATAAGAACGCAAACAAATAACAAAACTCGACTAAATAACAGAACGCAACAATAAAACAAAACACAACTAAATAACGGAACGCAACTAAATAAAACTCAACTAAATAACAGAACGCAACAATATAACGAAACACAACTAAATAAAACTCAACTAAATAATAGAACGAAATCAAATAACCAACCAACAATAAACACAAAATAACAAATAAAATAAATAAACAAAAACAAAACATTAAGTTCAAAAACATTCCTGTAAAGACTAATAAAATTACGTAAACAATTATATAATTTCAATGGATAAAAACTAAACTAAAATTAAATAAATATAAATTAGTATGTAAATAAAATGAAGATTTCTAACACCTAAAATATTTACAATCATATTCTCTCACTTTCTTTATCACACATACAAACATGCATAAACACTCACTCTCGCATGCACACGTACACACACGCGTGCAGGCACATACACACACACACACACACACACACACACACACACGCGCGCACATACACACGCATAAACATACAGTAAAACATACTATACTATAAGATTTCTATAAAATCGCTTTAATCCTACAACACTAATATATCTCAAAAACGTAAGTGACTTTATATATATATATGTCTGTTACCGCTGTAGCGGTCGAAATTATTGTTTAATCGTTACCAAACTCTATATTTAATCGTTTTATGTAAAAAGGAAGATCAAGTTTGTTAACAGCTGAATTCGGGCCAGAGGGAGGGGGGGGTTTAGAGGGGAGGATTCTCGAAAATTCGAAATATCTCCGTTACCATACATCGGATCGAAAAATTGTATAAAATGAATATTATTGCCAATTAAATGTAATATAATTGTTGTTATATATATTTATTCTCTATCTTGAATATTAACCGAGATGTTTGCATTTTTCAGTTTTCAGCCATCAGCAATCCGCTACTTCTACTCATGTTACATAAACAATACTCTGCTTCATAATAAATCACATTGTTCGAAGCTTAAATACCAAAAATTATATTCAAGAGACCTTTGTGATACGAGATACATGCAAATATGTCCTGGTGATCCCCCCCGTCATAAGGTTTGGACTAAAAATTTGATTGATTGGGATAAAAATTATTCTGACTCATTATCAATTACTCTACTAGACATAGTAAATAGATTTCAATAAAATTAATACGTTTTATTCTGATATATTTCAGGAATTGTTTTTCTTTCCGGTGTGAGTCGGGCAGACCTGTTTGTTTACATTTCTAACGCTTCCTGTCGGCAGGTTATTGAAATTGGCTGAAACACTTCTTTTCCGTTTGTATTTTTTCACTTAATATTCACGGTGGTGTTGTGTTACCAGTATGTAGATTTATCTATTACTAAACTTCACGAGAGAAACCTGATTAGTTTACGCCACCCCTGCGTGAAGGACTTGTTAAAAGAAAAATGGCTGAGCATAAATTGGATAATATACGTATTTTGGGAATAGAAATAATTTACAAAATTCAACCGATTTGTAATGGTTATCGTATCCTATTTTTAAAACTAAATAGATTAAGATAATTCAGGGATCTACATTTGTTCCCTGTGTGACAGGAAACCTTATTATAGATTATCACAACCCTCTAACTTTCTTATAAATTTATAACATTCAAGTTGCCCATTTATCGACGACTAAATTCAGAGTTTATTGAGATGCCAATAAATCGTAGAGCAAATCGTTATTGATTCCAATGCTTGAGCTAAACTTTCCAACCAATCCATCAAAAAGTATACCAAGACAGTAGCGATTTAACTTGTCCGCGTTCAATCATGTAACTTTGCTCCCGGCCCACATTATGTCCTCAAGGATTTTATCCTAAGCTTTAGTGCTTTTCTAAAGCCACATATTTTTAAGTCTGACATATTTTTATCAATGGAGAAAATTCTCCTAACGTGGCAATATAACCACTAGCCAAAACGGAGAAAAAAATGAAAATTTTAAAAATGAAGAAGAGAACATAAAACATCACGTTACCAAAGACATTTTATTTTTTAATATTAATTTAGAAGGGAGACTTTCGTGTTTACATGGAATGACACATTAACTCACGACTCATCACTAATCCTTGACTTTACAGTCGTAACACTCTCAAAAATTAAAGAATGACGTCAAGCAGGTGATGCCTAACTAAGATTTCCATGTCCACCATCTATTCTATAGTTCTCCCGGATGATCTTAAATGATGGAGTAACGCCAAATATATTTGCACATATATCACTGAGCCAAAGTCTAATGAAAGAAATACTCGATATTTATACTTCGAATAAAATGGTTGATGATATGACATATTGTTAATATGACATGAAAAGGAGTGGGGATTGCTGAACGCTGAAAACTAAAAAATGCTAATAGACATGTTACATATGATTATTGTTTTTAACTTATTAACGTATGGTTTTTGAGGTTATATTATTATTAAGTTAGAATACAAATTGTTTTCTGTTGTTTACATTTTGAATTAAAAAGGAATATTCATGTTATTAATATGTGCACTTATTTGTGAAATTAATAACACATTCTTCAAAATAGAGAATAATGTATAAAACAACATTTATAGGAAATTAAATATACAGTGAGATTTATTACAATTTTTCAATCCAAATTATAATTACGGACATGCTTTCAATTTTCCAAATTCTCCCATCAAAAAACTCCCCTCCCATTGGTCCAGTTTTGGTCATTATTCAACATGATCTTTAGCTTCATATAAAACGTTAAAATATCGACTTTCGTAACGATAAAACAAAAATTGCGACCACTAGAGCGTTAACAAACAAATGCAATTATATATATATATATATATATATATATATATATATATATATATATATATATAGAGAGAGAGAGAGAGAGAGAGAGAGAGAGATGAGAAAGTGAGAGGGTTCTGAACGGTTCCTATTTTCGCCATCTCTTGGATAGAAATCTTTCAAAAATAGCGTCAAGAATACAACCTGAATTGTTGATTTACCTTAAAGAATATCTGCTAAGTAGTAATTTACTCACAACTGAACAAATTTCAGAAAAGTCTATTCCACGAATAACGAACAACTACTAAATTTTGCCAACACAAAGTCACAAAATTTTTAATGGGACAAAGTACTGAAATCGACGAGATGTCACACGTACTGGCGACGTGCAGACAATGAAATCCTTTTACAAAATTTGTATGATTGAAAAACATTTAGTTAAAATAGATGAAAACTAATTAAGAATTTAATTATTATATTATAATTTTAAAGGAGTTAATTTGGCAGGACCAACATTTACATGGGTTGTGCCGGTTTCATAGAGTCACTTATTAGTTTTTGATGGTTTTATTACTAAATTTTAAATTATGAAGATTAAATTATCTTTGATATCAACATTATTAGTCATCAGTTTAACCATAAGATATATTATTATTATTTATTAACGTCCACTTTATGCAACTTAGGCTAATTGGGACGGGTTATCCACAGGTTACCACCCTTTCCTACCCAGGGTGGAACTTAGGATGTTATTTAATGAATTCCTGCACTAAATAATTTCCTTTGCCCAGGCGAGAATCGAACTTGCCACTCTAGGTTTACTATGTGAGATTAAGGTCAACGCTTTAACTCACATGGCTAACCTGAGCCCCTAAGATATATTAGTGGAAATAAACACCGTCATCAAATAACTACAGATTTCTGTTCCATCATTTAAATCAAACTCATTTTAATTTTTAACATTGGAGCTCACAATCAAATGATACAAGTCCTCTTATTTAAAAAGATTTAGAACTTCAATTTTGTTTAGTATTGTATTTTGGTATTGTACATATTTAAATCTAGCAGAAGAGAATGTTTCATTTAGACTACCGTTTTGTAGCAAATTGAATTTTGCACTGTCTTGAGTTGGAATAAATGAGAAACGCAAAAAACTATCGTCATACGACAACAAATTGTTTGTTTCATTCTAAATCAAGAAACGTAAAAAATTTTATTAAGAATTTAATTTTTAATGTTGGACCAACCAAACAAATATATAACTTCAAATTGAAGAGACAAGAACAGCATCTAAATGTCGTCATCTCATTTCCTATTTTCTCATTGAATTACAAAAGTATTCATGCTATCCAAAAAATGTCGTCACTATCTACATTTATATAGGATATCTTGAGAAGAATTACAATCGTTCAAGTTATTAGAATCAAAATTCATGGAGAAAGGTTCCTTGTTTGCCAGTGTTGTTGAGCGACAAGAGCTCTATGATTCTTGCATTTACTTGATCGGGTAATGCTGAATTCTGCGATGTTTTGAACTTAACAAGATATTCCTTGTATTCCATGTTACTGAAGCAATCCATAGCCAATAGATTATGAGACAGCCCATCAGAAATCTGATGTTATTTCTGATGAGAGATGGAAAGGATTTCCATGTGTACTGAACAAGCCTGTCTATAACATCATTGTTGCTATCTGGAATATACCGAGGGAGCAGCTTCGTACATGTGTCAAAATGATCCACCAATGTAGTCCAACAGCTGGCAACTATGAGACAATTGCTGGGTCCTCTGTTTAATTCCGCATTTAGAACGGAACTTGGTCTTCATCCATAATAATCGTCAGGCACGCTTAGGAACAGGAAGAGTCGTCGTGGGTTGCTGATGTGACAAATAACGTTTCTCTTCTTGAGTCACGCAGGGGCTGCTTCTGAAACTTAGCAGATTTCCCACTTGCTGATACTTGTGGTTTCCGCTAACAAAATATTATCTACTTCTACCTAAAACAACCGATTAGTAGAAGACAACCGGGGGGGGGGTTGCTGAAAGCTGAGAACAGAAAATGCACGAATGAATCGACTAATGCTTGAGCTCCGAGAAAAATGCGTAAAACGAAAATTGTAGTCAGTAGTTTAACAAGATTGGTTCTGTAATATTTCACGATCCCAATCATAATAACGGAAATTTTCGAATTCCACCCCCATCTAAACCCCCTCTATTCCACCTCCAATCTCTACCAATAATAAATATGATGTTTAGTGTTTACTGAAACGTATAAAGCTCGAATATGGTATAACATTTTCGGGCCAGGAACCTAAAATATAGGTCATCACAACAAATTTGTTTGTATTTCGCACAATAAAAGTCTCATGAAAACAATATTTAGTATTTAGGCTAAAAATAAAGAGGTTCATGCTATTACAGCTTATTGTGATAAAGACAAGAGTAAGAGTGGAGGCTTTACCGAAGGCTGAAAACTAAAAATTCCACATATTACGGTTAATATTCATATTTAAGAATATATTTGTATACAATATTTATAGTAAATTTAATTGAAAATAACACTGGTTCTATACAATTTTTCGATTCGATGAATATTTCGATTATTTGAAATTTCCCCCGTCTAAACCCCTCTCCCATTATTCCAATTTCAGCCATTGCCTATCTTGATCTTGAATCTCTTAGATATCGATTTGGGTAACGTTCAAATAATAATTTGAAGAAATTATTTTACATCACTCTGATCTGAAAGTAGTTACTTTCGCTACCGTATGTAAGTATGGAAAGTGGGTCTTTTTATAATAAATTGAAACAGCTGTTCTCTTTCCCACTATAGGGGTAACTCCTTTAATGAAGTTACAGTTTCCAACGCTAGGTTACGCTAGCGTTTCTATTCGAAAAACGATATATATTTTAGTTATTTTAAAGCACTAAAGATATTATTGGTCGATTACTTATCATTAGAAAATATAATTACACTAATTTAACTTAGTTTTATTATAAAATTCGTTTATGTCATTTAAAAGAGTTCTGTATAAATCCAAATTTGTGACATTGTTGTAATTTGTTATCAACTAATCG
The DNA here is from genome assembly GCA_019009955.1 of Riptortus pedestris. NCBI lineage: Eukaryota > Metazoa > Arthropoda > Insecta > Hemiptera > Alydidae > Riptortus > Riptortus pedestris. The sequence continues at coordinate 102,633,392 of CM032232.1, read as the reverse complement.
ATTGTCGCAGCTACATCTCATGTTTACAAACCACTTATTTTGTTTATACAAAATGGCTGGGAGCATACCAGAAAATTTAATGAAGGAAGCCACTAAAATTGTTGAGTAGTAAATGTTTGAATTTGTTATAAATTCATTTCAAATAATAAAGAATTGTGTTTGAAAGAGTTATTAAAGTTATGTTACTTGCATCAGGTTAGTGCTCAAAATCAGCTGTTCAGAAATAATCGATACTACAGAATGCGAAACAAATCATTTAATATGATAATACTTAATAATTACGAATTTTAATTATATTTCGCATTTTTTGCCTCGTGATGTAAAGTATCGTTCATAACTCGGGCGGAAAGTGAGTTTCCAATGCTCGATCTAATTTCCAGCCTCGGCTTCGCCTCGGCCGTAAAACACGATCTCGCATAGGAAACAGTCACTTTCCGCCCTTGTAATGAAATATACTATTCCTAGGGAATCCGCTAAAAGACAGAGGTCTGTGGGAACCATCGTGGTACTAACTCTAGTACCTGTCTTCCAGGTATGAGAACGCATGCGCTAGCTTGTGTTTTCTGTCTAGTAACAGTTACACGAAGAGGTGACAGTCAGGCTGTACACATGATCAATGAAAAAGATTCCTGGGTGAAGACTATGAAAAAAAGGAGGTAAAGAATGACAAACGAAATTCTTAAGTCGCTGATAGTCTGATGAAATTAGGGTTACGAAATGTCTCTCCAGGGCCTTTAGCCTCATCTTACATGAATTATATCCTTACAGAAAACGAATGTAGAGTTTACATGAAATGTAAACGACTGAATACCAGCGTATAATTCGGAATATAACGAGCAATCCTTGGATGTAGTGGCCCCCATAATTAATTATATTTATTTTATTACAATATACCGCATCTACTGTTGTCATTAGCGGTAGATGGATCTATATTTCTTGGAACAAACAAGTTTCAGTTAAAAATGTAAAAAGCCTTTTTATGTCTACTTCATCGTCTCTAAGGAGTTCTCCTAAGTTCGGTTTAAGGTTCAAAGCTCTTCTTGGAAGATTGTATTTTTTACAATTAAGGACGAGATGTGAGACAGTAAGATGGACATTACAACAATCGCATGTTGGTGGGAATAAGCCTTTCAATAAATAATTTGTGCAAAACCAACCTCCTCTTTTAGGATTTTTCTTCTTGCAGTATTTCAACGCAGTTATTTCTTTGATTTGTCGAAGTTTATTGTCACGTTTTTCAGACGAGTTTGAGTTTCACCTTTGAAATATGAGCTTTTGAAACTCTCGTTTCCAATCATCTGGGGAGATGAATAATATATGTTTTGGTTCTCTTTCTATGTTTTTTTTAGCATTCTAGAGGAAGTATCAGTTAATCTGGTTTGATATTTTTGTATGTTTGCGAAACCTCAATGAATTTGTACAATGATTAAGTGGACTAAATGCACAAAGTTTGAAATATCCATTATTCTATTCACACAGACAATTGTTATTGAAAGTTATATATTATATATAGCGGTACAAAAAATAATCAAAATTTACTTTTCTCCGTCAAATACTTAATTGTAAAATTTATAAAACAGTAAATTCCATTGACAGGGTGTAATGTAAAAAATATAATATTCACGGTTTCCAGGGTTCTATTTTTGAAGTGACTCGTATTCATGGATATCATGACAGAGAAATATGCCAGCCTAATAATTTTCATTTCGAGACAGATTTATGTTTCACTCTGCTCGGGAAAAAGAACGACAAGAATCCAGGTATAATACCTGGAAATTCTCCAGGGTATTCATTTGGTTCTTGCGGTCAACATGTTTCCAGGGAAATCTCATTAACGGTCGTACTAGAGTGGAAATTTGTTTTACATTCATTGTCTCTCGTTGACATTCCCTATCTGAGTTATTGTAGTCACCATGTACACTCTGAATCTCTCTTGAAATCATTACTCTAACAATTTTATTAATTCTTTAAAAAATATATTACTATAAGCAATGGGTATTGATTGAGATCAATGAGAAATGAGTAATGAATTTAACTGTTTTATTTCAACGGTTTCGTTCTTGCTGCACGTAAAACTGATATTTTTTTTTTTTTTTTTTTTTTTTTTTTTTTTTTTTTTTATCGAAGTAACTTTATGCACTATAAACCTCAAGCTCGACAAATAAATAAAATGAAAACAACAAGAAGATAGAAGCTCTAGAAAATTAATTAAGTACTGCAGGGCAGGAATTAAATAACTACGACAAAAAAAAATATACAAATCCAAAGAAGATATGAAATTGTTATAAAATTATATAAAATATAAAATTAATGTTTAAAAATTAATTGAATTCTATACATTAGAAAGAGGAATACACAGTATTATTTAATTTAGTGATATTATTCGTTGCAACATCCGATGATCACACTATTTATACGAAGCCGAATTGAGATATAATTATACGTATCTATTAGCAGATTACTTAAAACTAAAACCTCGAGTTATTATTATTAAAATCTTTCCCGTGTATATTAAAAAAGATATTGCCAATTATACTATTCTAAATGATATTAGAGCAGAATAAAATATTCGTTTAAAAATTATAAAGGCTTATAAAAAGCGATTTCGACAGGGATAATTCAATGAGATTCAAATTTCAAAACTTAATGCTGTGTTGAAAAGCACGATTATTTTACAATATCCGTCTTGTTGAGGATATCTGTGCTTTCCAGTATCTTGCTAAAAAGTTTGGTCGAGACATAGTAATGATGCATCAACACGAAGATTCAACAAAAATAAGCTGATTGTAATATTTTTGCAGGTGAGGACAATATATGCAATTGGAAGCTAAAAACTTTTTACATTGTGTGAAATGCATACATTTTAACGCTTGCACTGGGCGAAAGTAAATATTAAAACTCGCAAGCTGGCCAGTGGAACTATAATCGAATTAAACTGAAATAGGACGACCCCTAGAATGCTTCATTCAGTAAATAAAAAATCTGATAATGACACCACATGACTTCCTTGTACTCTTAATAAATTCAATATACAAAATGTTCAGTTGCAACTCATTTAACGTGATTTCATTTGAAAGTTTTGCAGTATAGCTGTTATAAAACTTCGTTATTAATAATGGCTTCGTAGATTTGATCAGAAAAGGAAATGTATTACTAACAGTGCTAAATATGAAATTTCAACAAGTCGTTTTTTAGACATATACTCAATACATGCGTAAAGGCATTACGCCGAAATTAATCAAAACTGTTTTGGCGAATGTCAAACGGATAAATTCCGTTGAAATGTGAAAAACCAAATATTTTCTCGATTGCAAAATATACTGTACTTCGTAGAAGGAAGTAAAAATTCAACTGAAAACCCACGTATTTTCACCAAAAATGAAAACGACGTGTTTACAGAGCACAATACTGCCTGAGAAGACATGGACTGACCCACAATTTACTTTGCCTATGTGACAGGAAACGTACAAACGAACAGGCGCCTTCTTTACCATAATATTTTATTTACTAAGAACAAAATGACTTATAAAACGTTCCTCTATCAAAGTTATTTATTGAATTTGCTTTATCTGTATTCGGGTCTTATTTTCTTTACTTTTTTTAATGATAGTCAGTCATAGTTACGATCAACCTCGCAGCGGAAGAACTGCCGAAAATGAAAGTATTCCTCCACGAGATCCTTCTAGAAAAAGCCAGAATGGTTTAGGAAAGCGAAAATTAAGTAAACAGCTATATGTTTTCAATATTATCTCATGAAATATTTATTAATCTTTTCAAACATGAACCACATCAATGGTAAACAGCATTTGACAAGTAGAGACTTTAGCACTCGCCGATTCAAAATAAATCTCTGTACGCGGTAAGGACTAGGCTTGGCAGCCATTCATTAAACTACCCATTTTTACCAGGCTTCAAGTAAAAGAAATCAACCAATGAAGGTGTGCTCACTACGCGATTTTCGAAAAAGATTTTATTTCATGACTCGAAAATGTTGATTTTATCTATCTCATATTCGATATTTAGCCGATTCATTCAACACTAAATAAATCATATTCGTTAATGGTAGAAATAGGGAGGGGAGAGTTACAGGAAGGGGAATTTTTATTAGAGGAGTCTGAGAAAACATCATAGGTCTAATCTTTTTTTACTATTGATGCCCTACAGTTTTTGACCAATACATTTTTTCGCAACTCGAGTAATTTCACTTTTCTCAGCCTTTGATAAACTCCATTTTTACTCATCGGATTTTATTTAGAAATAAAGAATATATATAAGCGGAATATATATATATATATATATATATATATATATATATATATATATGGTGAGATGAGATCAGTAGTGTGTCTGCTTAGTCTACGGAGCTGCTACGTGACGATACTCTTTTAAATTACAGATAAATGCTCAATTCGGTTAGGGTTGGATTATATGACTAATATTACTTAACTACTGTGGCAAGCCAAATAAGATTGTGGTCAGGGGCTCCAACTTTGACTCGACCTTTCGAAAAAATCCGAATCGACTTCAAGCCAGATTCGACTCAACTTGACTCTGGATTCGACTCAACTCCAGTCCAGATTCGAATCAACTTGACTCTGGATTCGACTCAACTCCAGTCCAGATTCGAATCAACTTGACTCTGGATTCGACTCAACTCCAGTCCAGATTCGAATCAACTTGACTCTGGATTCGACTCAACTCCAGTCCAGATTCGAATCAACTTGACTCTGGATTCGACTCAACTCCAGTCCAGATTCGAATCAACTTGACTCTGGATTCGACTCAACTCCAGTCCAGATTCGAATCAACTTTACTCTGGATTCGACTCAACTCCACTCCATATACGACTCAATTTGACTCTGGATTCGACTCAACTCCACTCCAGATTCGAATCAACTTGACTCTGGATTCGACTCAACTCCACTCCAGAATCAACTCAACTTGACTCTGGATTCGACTCAACTCCACTCCATATACGACTCAATTTGACTCTGGATTCGACTCAACTCCACTCCAGATTCGAATCAACTTGACTCTGGATTCGACTCAACTCCACTCGAGATTCAACTCAACTTGACTCTGGATTCGACTCAACTCCACTCCATATACGACTCAATTTGACTATGGCTCGACTCAAACATTGGTTGTACTTGACTGGCATCAGGATCAAAGGTCGATTCAATATATTCTTTACTCAAGGCTCCAATCTCGAGTCGCCTTGACTTAAGGCTCGACTTCTTGAATAAAAAGTCCGCCAACCAAGGGCTGCGTATCCTAAGCAGATTTCCCACGTGAAGTTATACAATAGAGAAATCTGCCTACTTATAACAGTAGTAGTAAAGAATCTCTAGACCAATTCACGGGAGACGAAAAGTTGCGGAAACGGCTGAACTAGCATTCGTCGGAAAGTCCCGAACATAGCCGACTTCTGCCGACTACAGACAATACAAATGCAAATATCACGGTTAATATTCAAGATAGAGAATAAAAGTATAGAACAATATTTATAGTTACTTTAATTTGCAATAAGATTGATTCTATACAATTTTTCGATCAGACGCATAATAACGGAGATATTTCGAATTTTCAAAAATCCCCTTCCTACTGGTCCGATTTCAGCCATTAACTAACTTTCTTTTTACATAAAACGATTAAATATCGAGTTTGGTAACGATGAAACAAAAATTGCGACCGCTAGAGCGTTAAAAGACATATATATATATATATATATATATATATATATATATATATATATATAATTTTGAGCAGACCTCATTTTCGTCATCTCCCGGGTAGGATCGATGGACATTCGAAGAAAGTTTTCGAAAATAACGTCATGAGTACGACCTCAATAGCTGATTTCCCTTAAGGGCCCCTTAAAAAAGACATTTGTCTAATATAAATATTGTCATTGCTAACTATTTTAGTAATGTATTCTATTCTCATCTGTGTCAAAACCTATACAACAATTGACAAATTCTCATTCAACATGTAAATAAATGTATCAATCATTATGCATTATTCTTCGGTCATTGTGAGAATCGTCCAAACAAGAATTTCAGCAGATTTGATCATCTTAGTCAGTGTGTCAACGTTTGTACGTGGTAGCCGGAGTGGGGAAAAAAGTCCTTCTCGCAGAAGCTGCGTTAACTAAGCAGATTCCCCAAGTGCGCCACGTATTTGCATATATCTCAAAACTTAAAAGTTCAATGGGAACAATATTTGGTATTTAAGCTTCAAATAAAGTGCTTCATAACATAATAGAATATTGAGGGGCGCAGGTTGGCCATGCGAGTTAAAGCGTTGACCTTTATCTCACATGGTAAACCTAGAGTGGCGAGTTCGATTCTTGCCTGGGTAAAGGAAATTATTTAGTGACGAAATTCATTAAATAACATCCTAAAATCCCACCCTGGCTAGAAAAGGGTGGTAACCTGTAGATAACCCGTCCGAATTAGCCTAAGTTGCAAAAAGTGGATGTTAATAAATAATAATAATAATAATAGAATATTGAAAATATGAGATGAGTAGGAGTGGGGCTTTGCTGAAGAACGAAAACTAAAAAATGCAAATATCTCAGTAAAGAATCAAGATAGTGAAAAAATGTACATACCAACATTTATAGAACATTACATTTGCAATAAGGTTGGTTCTATACAATGTTTCGATCCGACGCTTAATAACGAAGATATTAAGAATTTTCGAAATTCTCCCCCTCTAAACCCCCCCTCCCCCTTGACCGATTTCAACCTTTAACGAACTTGATCTTTCTTTTTATAAAACGATTATATATCAAGTTTTGTAACGATAACACAAAAATTGCGACCGCTAAAGCGGTAACAGACAAATATATATATATATATATATATATATATATATATATATATATATATATACAGTTTTGAACGGACCTCATTTTCTTCATATCCTGGGTAGGATCAATGGACATTTGAAGAAAAATTTCGAAAATCGCGTGTCATGAGTACAAACTCAATATCTAATAATAAAGCATCTGTTTAAATAGCTATCATTAATACGCTTCTCTAAGAAACTATTGAAGAATGTGCTTCTCAGTTAGAGCTTAAAATTCACCATCTAAACCTTCATGTACCTTCTTTAACCTCTTAGCCTGTCTATGATTCACACATTCGAGAACCAAGATTAACATCTAGTGAGCATATTAGGAAAAGGCAGAGAGTTATAAATAGTGGAATAGAAATGTAGACAACCAAGACATTGGACTATGAGTGATGGATGCCTCGCTCCAGGTTGAGAAAAGTCTGAGTGGATCGTGGTGGCATTGAATAATACAGTTGGCATTGGAGTGCCTTTCTTAATCACATACTCAATGTATGTTCTTCCAACACAAAAGCATTCTAGACAGCTGTACTCTGTAACATTATCTTCTTTGGGCTAAAAACTAACTCATAAGATGTGAAAGTGAATTCCATTTCAGAAACTGATATAAATACAACAGTCCGTCACGCAGGGGCTGCGTAAACTAAGCAGATTTCTCATGTGAAGTTTTACAATAGAGAAATCTGCATACTGGTAACACAATACCACCGTGATTAAATACAAACGGTAATGAGAAATCTTTCAGTTAATTAAAATAAATTCCCAACTGAAACGGCTTCTGAATTGTAAGAATAATTTATATTTTAATAACTCAAATTTTAGTAGTCCAAGAACTAAAGAAGGAGGGGGGGGGGGCGGATGAACAGAACGTATTTGCATAAATCTCACAAAGTAACGAAGGTAAGGTAAGGTTAGAAACGACAGGTAAGGTTAGAAGAAGTTTCCACCTGAGCCGAGTACTGGCGGAAATGGCCGACCTAATCCGAACTATACCCGACCACAGACTTCATAAAAATGCAAATATCTCGGTTAATATTCAAGACAGAGAAAAAGTGTATATAACAATATTTATAGTAAATTTAATTTGCAATAAGATTGGTTCTATAAAAATTTTCGATTCGATGCATAATAACGGAGATATTTCGAATTTTCAAAAATCCCCCCCTCTAAACCCCCCCTCTCTCTGGTACCATTTCAGCCATTAACGAACTTGATCTTTTTTTTTACGTAAAACGGTTAAATATGAAGTTTGGTAACGATCAAACAAAAATTGCTAGAGCGGTAACAGACAAATATATATATATATATATATATATATATATATATATATATATATATATATATATATACTAGCGGACCCGGCAGACGTTGTCCTGCATTATATATCAAGCGATTAGGATATTAAATTTAATAATATTATGTTAAAAAAAAATCGACACTTAATAACGCAAAAAACAACATTTGTTATATGTACGTTTGCCTAAAAACAAATAGTAAATAAAATATCGCAAAAACTTGGTACGCAAAAAGAAAAGGAAAAATGAGAGAAGGAAAAGAAGACGTTTTAGTTCTGTGATTATCTGGTAGAATGCGCACTACACGTTCTTAAAAACAAACAGTTGTAGACCAATAACTGAAATAAATAAAAACCCTCAACAATAATAACGCAAATACATATAAATAAAGAATAGAAAATCATTGCAACATTCAAATCAAATTAAAATCAATTTGGACAATAAATAACAATGTCTGAAAGTGAAAACCTCTCGCAGCAGAAAACATGTTTATTTAAATGACACACTTAAACTCTAAGGACATACATAAGTTAAACATATTAACATTTCATTACATTACCAATAACCTCGCCCTTCGCCCTTCGACCGGAGACCTGCTCTATCTGCCTGGCCGATCTGCGGCGCTAAACCATCCGGGGCGTCACCCGAACGCGTATTCAAAAATTCAATCAAATCGGACCATCCGTCTAGGAGGAGTTCAGTGACATACACACGTACGCTAGAATTATATATATAAAGATAGAGGTTTATTAGCCTGTTAACGCTCTAGCGGTCGCAATTTTTGCTTGATCGTTACCAAACTCCGTATTTAAAAGTTTCACGTTAAAAGACGGATCATGTTCTTCAACGGCTGGAATCGGATCATTGGGAGGGGGGATTTAGAGGGGAGGATTTTCGAAAATTCAAAATATCTCCGGTAGTTTGAGTCTGATCGAAATTTTGTATAGAACCAATCGTTTTGCAAATTAAAAGATCTATAAACGTTGTCACGTACCTTTTTTCACTGTCTTTAATATTAACCGAGATATCGGCGTTTTTTAGTTTTCGGCCTTCAGTAAACCCCCACTCCCGTTCGAACTTAACAAATTTAGTACAGCTTATAACCATGGTAGAACTAATGCTAATTCACATACCGAGTTTTGTTCAGTTCGGTTCAATCGTTGGTGCCCAATAAAATTGTTGGCCCCTCTTTACTTTTTTAGTGTATATCTCGTTTATACTTTATTATACGACGAAAGTGAATATGACAAAAGTTACTCCAAATAACGACGTAAACAACTCTTATCCTGTGCATATTTGCCGAAAAACCAATAGGAAACGAAATACGGCTATTTTTAATTTGAGGCCTCCCTCACGACCCCCACTCCTGCTCCATCTGCCTGGCCGATCTGCGGCGATAAACCATCCGGGGCGTCACCCGAACGCGTATTCAAAAATTCAATCAAATCGGACCATCCGTCTAGGAGGAGTTCAGTGACATACACACGTACGCTAGAATTATATATATAAAGATATATACACAGTTTTGAACGGACTTTTCGTCATAGGTCACTAGGTAGGATCGATGGACATTTGAAGAAAAACTTCAAATATTCCGTCATGAGTACAACCTGAATAGCTGATTTCCCTCAAGGGAAATCTGCTAAAAGTTCTAAATCGACACTCAGTACACCAGGTATTGATTTAACACTACCTATTGATAACTAGTTGATTGATTTATAGTTTTGAAGTAGACAAGGTATTTATTTGGTTTACCTGCTCCTGATATGGCAATAATGAACTGTATTCCATCCGTCCACCATAAAGTTATTATTATTACTTATTAACGTCAACTTTTTGCTACTATGGCTAATTGGGACGGGTCATTTACAAGTTACCACTCTTTTCTAGACAGGTGGAACTGAGGAATCTATTTAATAAGTTCGTCACTAAATAAATTCCTACTGCCCAGGCGGGAACCGAACTCGCCACTCTAGGTTTACCAAGTGAGATTAAGGCCAACGTTCATCTTATGATGTTATAAACTATTATGGATCATTTAATCTTTTTGTCTTATTGGTATTTTGTTGAGCTGGTTTTACGATACAAGAAAGGTTTCTTGTGACAATTCCCCCCTACCTTGGGATAACCTGTGTATTGGTTCTCCAGTCCACTACTTGGATATCTGTTATGCACTACTTTACAATCCGATCCTCTCCGAATCTCATCAGACTTACCAAGGCTTGTCGCATTCATAGGAAACTATTGTGTTACTTCTTCTTCCGTAGCAATCTTAACCTCTTTGGCTTTCTAATCAAGTCGAAATCCTCGTTTCATTTCTGCTAGAATGTAATATCCTTTCTTCTAATCCTTTTCGAGTCTTACGTCTAGTCCGATTGGAGCCTGTTCCAGCACTAAGAATAAGAAAGTCTATTTCGCTCTTTTATGTTTGTATTACTTGAAGTTTATGAAAATTAATCTTAGATAGTACATAATAGCAAAGTACTACTATTCAACTAGTTGATGTTTTGTGGGAAATTAGATAGAAATTTTACCACTTGATTACAAACATTTTAATACAGCGTTAAGGTGGTGGTGGTGTTGTAGGGCGTTTATATGTGAAAAAACTTATCAATTGGCCTCTACGTTTGTGACTGACTGCCTTCTACATTGCCCAAGGCATAAGACTTTGAATGAGACTGAAACTGACTATGCATTTCCGCATTATAGTAAAGTAACGCGGGTTTGCCTACGAAGAGGAAAACAGGCGTCTCTCTTTCCTTGCTGCTGCTGTGTTTCTCAGTTTGAACTCCATATAATATTTCGGAAACATGCTTGAAAAAACTTGAGGGCGTGGCAGTGGAAATTTCGCATGCCCTACCTGACTCATATCTCCCATAAATAGACCCCCTCCTTCATATTTGAAATTTCAAATTCCATCGGCCACGTTTATTAAGTTATAATTACTAAATGTGTTGTAGGCTTATAGTTGTATTTTTCCACAATAATAAAAATATATCAGATAAAATTAAGAGAGAGTGAACCCGTTCCCCCTCCCTCCTGTTGCGATACGCTCTCTTTTAAAACGTAATTATTTTAGCTTTTATATTAAACAATATATAATATTTATGGCATGCTCGGCCGAACATTCGATCATTTTTTTTTCTGGACTGTTATACGTAAGTAGAACGTTGGTGTTTTAGTTTAACATTTAAAAGTTCAATTTACAGTTTTTAATTTCATTTTATCAAAATTTATGCGCAACTCCACCACACACTTTATGCTATCTACGAGTTACCGTGCATTTCTAAACAGGGTGAGAATAAAGGTTTTATTTAGTGAGTTCTTCACAGGACACCCTAAAATAAAAGAGTTAAAAGGAAATTTTGATTTACGCCATATCACATTCTAGATGAAAATGCACAGAGCCAATCAACGTCGTATGACCTTCTTCACAATAAGTTAGAGGCAATCATAGTTATGATTTAATGTCAAATATCCTTGACCGCAGTTAACGTGTTAAGTGAGATCGTTGTGAATTGCATTAATTAACTTCAAGCAACAGCAGTAACCTCGCATACTTTCCTCTATAACATTCACAGAATATAATTTTCCAATACAATGGATTAATTGAATTAATTCGTTCTGTTTTGAATTGAATAATTACAATATGAAGCTACAAGACCAGACATTAAGAGAGAAAATGTACATTTTGTCAGGCTAAATAAGAGGATACTAACTTAAAATGGGAAAAATAAGTATTTAGCTCAATTTCTATTATGCTTCCTTTAATTGTTATGTACTGATCAGCCATCTGAATGAGCTCCTCCATGTTCATTCCAGTGAGTTTTTCACAACTCGTGAGGGTGTCATCCATAAGTTCAGCATATTTCTCTGCTGTGGGGAATAGAATAATAATGATTGGTTATTTAGAATGTTTGTTGCTTAAATAATATTTAGACCATTAGCTACTGATTTATCGTTAGTCTTATCTAAACCGAATAAAATGGTTCCCTCTCACATAACACTTATGTGAACATACCATAATTCTTATAACTAAAACTCAGGAGAACGATAAAAATTAACTATGGTGAAGGATGAATGGATGTACGCCTAGCTTATCAGTTATATATTCACATGTTCCATATTTTTCGATAATTAAAATATTCTACATTTTGAACACCCAAATAGCGTAATAACTGTAAATGGCAATTGAATTGACCCTGCGTATTGAGGGGATAATTGATGATTTACACTTGGCACGAAGTAAGATTCAGATATGGTTTGCTTTTGGCGCACCTTGAGGACTAATCTATATTAAAGATTACCACCTTAAAAGTATGGCCCTCACAGCAATCATCACGTTTCAGAGTTAGTTATATAGTACGTAACTCTCTATATGACTAGTAAAATGAGTTTATAAGGTAAACCGTCCGTTCAACATTTGTGAGAGGTAATGACGTGTGTTCTCTACAGGTGTGTCTAACAATTTAAACCGTTTCAAGCTCTTCTAACAGTCCAATACACAAGTCATTAGGCGACAGTGGGCCGAACATGACATTTAATGGCCAAATTCAAACATTTGCGCACTTAGCTTTCCTACTGATCCCACTTAGCCTACCCGCAACTATCCAGCTACCATGGACTCATAGTTACTAAAAATGAAGATTAGTTGAAGACCAGAAAATCTAAGCCATTATATAGATCTGTTCTTTAAAACATAAAATAGCACGAGAAGAGGGGCATTATTCGTCAGAATTGTGTCAAATTAGTTTTTTAAGTAATAAATCAAAATTAACTGACGCTGACTTAAAAGCTTCCCGTATTTGACGCCATGTCGATAAACGCACTTAAAATTCATGCACAATTGATTTACCTGTCAATGTCAGTTTAGAAACAAAGATGGCCAAAGATCGTTTCTGAGTTCAAAATTCAACCATCAATCAACCATCCTTCTATTTTACAATAAATTATTAACCTCTTTACCTAAATTGTAAAAAAAAATAATCTCAAAGCAGTTCGCTAAAATATCCTATTTCGCTAAACGAATCTACCTATTTCAAAAGGTAATAACAGATCTAGCTTAGTGATAGATTATCCTCTCAAAGAGAAACTCTTTATTCTTTTCTATAAGTATTACAAGAAACAATAACAATTAAAATCTTCGCACATTCTATATCAGGTCACAAAAATCACTCTTCATATTGGTTGTTCATATCGCCCACTAGGAGAAATAAATTTGTTCACTAGTATAATTTTCCCCATTTCAAATTATTCAAACAAATTGTATACAAAATATATAAGATAAATTTTGTTTTTTCAAAATTTTTATTTTTTCTAATACAGATTAAATAATTATCACTTCTCCTTAAGAAAATTCATTTCTCAGTGAGTAGTTTCATGGTCATATATGAGTGCACGGAAAGTATTCAAATTTCAGGTAGGGTTCCCTATTGATATTAAATTGATTAAGTGAGAAGGTTGACATTTTTTGCCGTCTATATAAGCTATATTTAGTTTCTAATCAACGGGCTATAACAATTATTTTGATTGTTACCTCTTGAAATGATGATTTAAACTACCATGCTGGATGAAGAATGGTGCTGTGCCACGGCTTTCAGCTCCAATGGGTTATGCATCATATAGAATATTATGCTATGAGCATGAGCTCCAGTTTACTCGGAAATTTTTCAAAACATGCTCTTTTAACAGCTTTGCCTCAAGGGAAATCCGCTATTGAGGTCGTACTCATTACTCGATATTTGAAAATGTTCCTTAAATGTCCAACGATCCTACTCAAGAGATGATATATATATATATTGTCTGTTAACGCTCTAGTGGTCGCAATTTTTGTTTGATCGTTACGAAACTCGATGTTTAAACGTTTTATGTAAAACTAAAGACCAGGTCGTTAATGGCTGAAATCCGACCAGTGGGAGGGGAGTTTAGTGTAGGGAACTTCGAAAATTCTTAATATCTCCATTATTATGGATCGAAAATGTGCACCTATTTCGTTACATAACACTGAATATAATGACAGATTTCCTGTGTATGCACCTAAGAGTTTAGCTCATCTTGATAAAAACTGGAGCTTAAATGATGTATTTGTGAAAAACAATTGGGACTACTCACAGCGGCATCTAACTTGGTCCCCTTAGCATCTAACGATGCTGATGGTAGTATACATTGTAAAGTGCTAATATAATGTGAGGAGCCAGGAATATGTATTTAATAAACCTTATTTATTACCTTCACCACCAGCAGTAATAACAATGGTTAAATATTTGCCTGATCAATATCAGAACGACCTCCCTCCCTGGGATGAGGGATAAAAAGAATGAAATCAGAATAAGCTTTCGTGGGGGGAAAAAAAAGTTCAACAAACTCAATGAAAGTGTAAAATTGTTCTCATTATTTACTATAGACAGTTCTCTGTGCAGCAGAAGCCTAGTAAAACTAAGGAAGCGAGTAGCGAAAGAGGAAAAGGAAGAAGCCGATAAAAACCTTGGAAAGAAGTTTGGCAGGAGCCGGAAAGAACTAATAGGAAGGAAGTGGGAGGAGAAAAGTAGGGAAATGTCTGTATGTGGGTGTGTGTTTGGACCATTTTCAAAGAAGACAAATCTATAAAATACAAAAATAATTTGTAACCTCACTGAATTATGTTTTAGGACTGGCTGCCTCTACAAGGTAATTTACAATTTCACAGGCTTGCGCACCATTCTATTTTTATAAGAGATTTTCATTGATGCCAAGCTTCATATGTAACCTGTGTTTAAGGATTGACATTAACTTGTGACAGTAAAATGGCTATTTTAGACCTGAAATTCAAAATATAATTTAGTCAATTAACTACATCTTAAAAATAAAAGTCCTTCGCGCAGGGGCTGCGTAAACAAAGCAGATTTCCCACGTGATGTTTTACAATAGAGAAATCTGCCTAATAACATCAGTAGTATTAAGGAATCTGTACGCCTATTCACGAGGGAAAGTCCCGAAAACAGCCGACTCCTGCCGACCACACACACAATACAAATGCAAATATCTCGGTTAATATTCAAGTTACAGAATAACTGTATTGAACAGTATTTATAGTAAATATAATTTGCAATAAGATTGATCCTATACAATTCTTTGATCCCACGTATGGTAACGGAAATATTTTCAATTTTCGAAAAACCCCCTCTAAACCCCCCTCCCACTGGTCGGATTTCAGCCATTAACGAACTTGATCTGTCTTTTTGCATAAAACGTTTAAATATCGAGTTTGGTAACGATCAAACAACAAATGCGACCGCTAGAGGGTTAACAGACATATATATATATATATATATATATATATATACACATATAGATATATAATTTTGAACGGACCTCAGTAGTTTCGTCATCACCTCGGTAGGATCGATGGACATTTGAAATTTTTTTTTCGAAAATCGCGTCATGAGTACGACCTCAATAGCTGATTTCCCTTAAGAGAAATCTGCTAAAAATTGTAGAAAATAACGTTTAGCATATTTCCCTCAAAGGAAATCAGCTACTGAGGTCGTACTCATAACGCGTTTTCGAAAATGTCCATCTATCTTACCAAGTAGATGACGAAAACAAGGTCAGTTCAAAATTTTACATATGACTTATATATTGTCCTTTTAATGTTCAAGTGGTCGTAATTTCTGTTTGATGGTTACCAAACTGGATATATAAAAGTATTATGTAAAAATAAAGATCAAGTTCGTTAAAGGCTGAAATAGGTTTGGAGAGAGGGGGGGAAAGTGGGGAATTTTGAAAATTTAAAATATTTCTGTTACTATGCATCATATCGAAAAATTGTATAGAACCAATATTATTGCAAATGAAATGTTCTATAAATGTTATCTACTTTTTTTTCACTATCTTTTATATTAACCGAGATATTTGCACTTTTTAGTTTTCGGAATTTTGTAAACCCCCACTCCCATGCAGGTTTTATTAACAAAAAGCTATTAAATTATTAATCACTTTATTTAAATCCTAAATACTAAGTGTTCTCATCAGACATTTACCTTTTCAGATAATTGCAAATACGTGGGAAATGTGCTTAGTTTAAGCAGCCCCTGCGTGACGGACTTTTTAAAACGCTTGTAGGAAAGCCTCAACAGCATAATTTAATTGAGATTAAAGATAAAGATAAACTGAAATATGGAGAGATAAAGATTAACTGAAATCTGGAAATACCTCTGGAACCTTTAATGTAAGAAATTTTATGAAATATTAGCTAATAATGTAGAAATCCCTTTGGCAACGAAATTTTCATACAGGGAAATTTTCAGGTTAGTCATGTGAGTTAAGGCTTTGGTCTTAATCTCATAAGGTAAACCTGAAATGGCGAGTTCGATTCCCGCCTGGGCAATAGGAATTTATTTAGTGACGAACACGTTAATTAAAATCCTTAGAACAACCCTGCCTAGAAAAGGCTGGTAACCTGTAGATAGCCCGCCCCAATTAGCCATAGTTGCTAAAAGTTGACGTAAATTAATAACAACAAATTTTTGATGGGTTTGCAGGTTTGTAGTCAGCCTCTGTTCTATGCATTAAATGTCTGAAATTCTCATGACTGATATTTGTTCAAATATTTTGTGATAAACATATTCATATTTTGTTTCCTTCAAATATAAGTAGTCCACAATTCTTCGCTCTAACATAATTGTAGAAAATCTACATTTCTCGTGAAAATCCATTTTTGTTGCAGAATATAGAACTAGTCAATTTCAAGTTGCCAAATATTTGATCCGAAAATATTTGTATTATTTGTTGTCATACCTATCGGTGAAGACCATCGTCACTGGCTGATGCCAAGTACAGCTGGCATTATGCTTTGATGCGATGGCACCACCTTCAAGATCGCCAAAAGCTGTACTGAGTTATTTGTCCGTTAGTCAGGTCTAATATGGATAACGGACAACCTACTACACGAAAACAATTTACAAGGAAACAAGCTAAAACCACCCTTCGTTTGACAAATCTAATATTTATATAAGCAGATCAAGACTAAAATGTCCGTCACGCAGGGGCTGCTTAAACTAAGCAGATTTCCCCCGTGAAGATTTACAATATAGTAATCCGCATACAGCTAACACTTACTACTACCGTGAGTAAATATAAACGGTAATGAGAAATCGTTAAGTTAATTTTAATAAGCTCCCAGGCTTATGAATTGTATACAAATAGGTCTGCCAACCACAGATAGCTGAACAGATAGACATATTCTTCAGCGGAATGAAAAACACATTAACATTATTGCAAACTATTTGCTATATATCGTACTGCAATTTATGAGTAAGAATAATTTATATTTTAATAACTAAAATTTTAGTAGTCCAAGAAATAAAGAAGGGCAGGGGGGGGGGGGACATCAACAGAACGTATTTGCATATATCTTACAAAGTAAAAGAACAGACAAGAAAGGTTTGGTTACATGAGCGCCGACCTACGGAAACGGCCGAACTAATCCGGAAACTTCCGACAATAGCTGCAAGCACACTTAATAAAAATACAAATATCTAGATTAATATTCAAGATATAGAATAAATGTATATAACAATGTTTATAGTAAATTCAATTTGCAATAAGATTGCTTCATACAATTTTTCGATTCGACTTACAGTAACAGAGATATTTCGAATTTTCAACAATCCCCCCTTGAACCCCCCCCCTCCTCTATTACTAGTCAGATTTCAGCCATTAACGAACTCGATCTTTCTTTTTACATGAAACGATTAAATACCGAGTTTGGTAACGATCAAACAATAATTGCGACCGCTAGAGCGTTAGCAGACAAATATATGATATAATTTTGAACGGACCTCATTTTCGTCATCACCTGGGTAGGATCGATGGACATTTGAAGAAAACTTTCGAAAATTGCGTCATGAGTACGACCTCAATAGCTGATTTCCCTTAAGAGAAAGGACTTGAAAATGGTTCATTCGCATCGAATTACCTGCTTTACTCGAACACCAGTGACGACGGTCTTCACTGGTTCGTATGATAACAGTATCATTTATACTGGCGGTGCCAGTTTGATTGAAACGTTTATTTAATAACTAAAGCCAACAGAGTTTGATCAATAGTATTTCAAATGCAAAAGCATTATACTTGACATAAGGCACGATAAAGTATAATACTCAGTTCTCAATTTGGTATTGATAAAAGAGATTGAGCTCCACGAGGCAATAGAAAGTAACGCCCAACTACGAAGCCAATTTAAGGCAAAGGAATTAAAATCGATCACCATTTTCTAAAACTAAATCTTGTAGGCCCAAGTCAGTTGAAAGAGAACCGACCACTGCATGAGAAACAAAATTAACATTTTTACTTTCTTGTACGAGGAAAAGCAAGTAATGTAATGGTGAAAAATTTTGTTTTGAGATTTAAACGGAATTAAACGTCTTGACTCTCCCTAAAAACATTTTGACGAAACAAAAAAATAAAAATCTTCAGTTTAATGTACCTTCAAGCCAGGGGCTTCCAGAACTAAGCACCTTTCTCTAGTGCTGGAATTTTTGGTTTTACTGTTAGTTAAAGTGGTATACTCCTTCCTTGGAATGAATTATGCGAAGAACAAAACTTGAAAATTAACGAGTTGAATGATATGGGTACTAGATAGTAAGTGATATAGCAGATTAAATTGTAATTCACCAGAGTGGAAAGAACTAATTTGAGTGAAACAGGAATATAATACAATTGTAGAAATTGAGATTATCAAAAATATTAGAGAAGTCATATAATGATTTTCAATCATGCGCTCAATGACGAAACAAACGAATTTTAGTATTGTCCCTTTCCTAACCGCATTATTTCTAGACTGATCCCATCCATTAACAACCATAATCTTTAATTTGACTTGAAGCGCTCACATATCGATTTTGGAATCGATCGTACGAAAACTGCGGCTGGAACACAAACATGGTTCATGACGCAGAGAAGAGGCAGGTCCGGGCAGAGATGGCAGAATGTCCTGAAGGAGGACTTACAAAGGCTATAGTCCTGCAATTGGAATATACCTTAGTGTTATTTATGACTATTTTCTAATAAAATACACGTAAGATGTGCGTGTGTCTGTATGTATAATGAATGTATGTAAGTATATATATATATATATATATATATATATATATATATATATATAATTGTGTTGATGTTTTCGACCAGGTTATATTTATATACGGTGTTGTTGTTTTTTGGAGGTTTGGTCAATGTTAGTGAAACAATTTTTATTTTATGCCGATATTTCGAGAATTTTATTTTCTCTTCTTCAGGGCTGTAAAAAATATTATAAAGTAGCACCTGTATTTTTACAGCGCTGAAGAAGAGAAAATAAAATTCTCGAAATATCGGCATAAACTAAGATTTTTTACACCAACTTTGACCAAACCTCCAAAAAAACAACAACACCACATATATATATATATATATATATATATATATATATATATATATATATAGTTGAATCAACTAGAGTTTCTTCATCTTCTGTATTACGTAATATACCCTAAAGAAGAAAAAAATTAACTTTTTCAATCAAATGACAATAATTTTCAAGAGCATGTAGGAAAACCATTATAATAATTATTAATTATATATTAAAGTCCACTTTTTGCAACTAAGGCTAATTGGAACGGCTTATCTACAGGTTACCACCCTTTTCTAGGGCGGTAACCTGCAGATAAATAAAGAAATCATGAAAGCGATAACCATAAAAGAAATCATAAAAAATAGACGACTATAAGGAGCTTGTAATAATTAAAAGAGTACGATAGGATTTTTTTCCATACAAAGATTCAAATATGTATTCATTAAATGTAAACCATGCAGAAAAAGAACAAACCTCATGAACTTTTTTTCTAAACTCCAGTGATCCCTGGCACTCATGGTCTACGATATATCTAGCATGCCAAAGGACAGTTAAAAGGTCTGCATTAGGTAACGTTACAATAAAAATTGTAGTCGTTAGTACTTTAAGATATTGTTGTCATATCTGTCGGTGCATATCGTCGTCACTGGCGGATGATCGAGTACAGCTGGCATTGTGCTTTCGAAGCGATGGCACCATCTTCAAGCACGTCAAAAGTTAGGTACAAACGACGGTCTCCACCGACAGGTATAACAACAGTACCATTTATACTTGCTGTTCTAACCCTTTATTTGAATTACTTTAAGGTATATATATATATATATATATATATATATATATATATATACTTATATATACGGACGTTTATATGGGCGGGCGTGTGTGTGTGTGTGTGTGTGTGAGGGGGATAGAGAGAGAAAGATAGGAGTTGTTTTTTTGTCTTTATGTACGCAAAAGGCAATAATCGTCATAAACTTGACAGCCTTGGTGATAACAATTTGAAATTGTTTCGAAAAGCAGCGTCTCGAGAAAATATTCTATTGAGATTTCTTTTAGGAAGAAATTCACTCAAAATTAGAACCACGGGTAACTATTGAACGAATTTAACATTACTGTAGTATCTAACGACTGACATAAATGTCAAACTTATTTTATTTTGGTACAAATAACAACTATACGATGAAGATAGTTACAGCGAAATTCCTTAAATTAAAAAAAAATAAAAACAGGCTATTAATTAATATAATTACATTTAGATATCTCACAAATTAATTTTGTACATGTTAATTAAATAAATTATGTATACAGGATGATTTCAGAAAATACGGAAAGAAATATTGTAATATGAAGGCGAGATTCAGTTCAAATTCTCAAATGTCTCACCTCAATTATATGAAATTTAATATATGAATCATATTAAAACCCCAAACAAAGATTTCAAAACATGTAATTCAATTCCGTTTCAAGATGACTTCCCTTTATTACAACTTCTTTTTTTTTGTTATTTTTATTATTTTACATATAAATTATAATAAAGCTAACATTTGGATCAACAGAAGGACAAGAAGGTCTGCCACATTGGCATTGCTTGGCTATCCAGAACAAGGATCGGTAATTCTTAATTCAAGTAGATAACCTTTAGGGATGGCAAAAAGTTTTCCAAAGAGCTACATGAAATAGTCATTCTTTCGCACAAGCTGTATGCTAACGAAATATTACCAAAATGATGTTATTACTTTTTGACTTTTACAAATAAATGGATGGTATTTCAAAACATCTACTCATCACACTACTTTTCGATTCTAAGTGGTATTACAAAATTTTGTAGTTATTCTTTCCATTAACCTCTTTGTAAAACAAATATAATGCTTACATGTTACTTGCTTTTGGGTCAGTAAATATAATGAACTTCCTTTTTTACCTGTCGTTAAAGAGCTGAAAGAATTATGGCTCTTAGACTGAAAATGAATATTGGATTCATTTAGCATTGAGACTGATTGGCATTTTCCAAAACTCTTCAGCCATTTGTAGTACACATAAAATCAGGACAAGGAAGAAAGGAAGTTGGAAGAAATAATATTGTATTTGGCAGTAAAGAATTATTTGAAATGTAGCATAACATTTCTATATATTTCTCTCATGAAACTAAAAGTAGCTTGGGGGATAAATATGAATTTATGTTGTGGCTTCTGAATCAAATCATTCCTCAGAGCTTTTATACAAGAGAAACATTTATGGAATATGTTGGGATTTGAACCTGCACCTCTTGCTGTCTAGATTAGTACTTTTATTATATAAGAATTAATTCGTTAATCCACATTTCTTACGCGAATCTCAACGGTTCACGCCAGTAGTCTGAAGTCTAGAAAATGGCCTTGTTTGGTTTAGAAAAGTGTCTAGACCTGGTTTGTGATGGGGAGTCAAAAGTCAAAATTGTTATATATTTACTTAAAAAATTTAAATAAATATTCCAAACATAATTCCTTTTTCTGTGATATTTAAATATAATCAATAATTTCGGTGATATCGACAACTGTATGTTGTCAACCACCCCCTCATCCCAGTATGAAAAATTGGATTCACTTAGAGCTAAGGTTTTACCTTGGCAGAGTCGTTACAAAAATATAAGAGTTCTCTAAAGTTTTAAATAGCCAATGGTGAATATTAGTTAATATATTTAAATCTTACAAACGAGAAACAATTGAGTAAGTTTATATCAGTAAAAATAAAAAATGGATCAATTTATCAATTTATTTTCACAAAAAATAGTTCAATATCAATAATAAGTTTTAAAACGTTATATATATATATAAATATACTTTAAATTTCCTAAATCATAAATAACTCACATAATTAATTATGTAATTCCAAATTACATACCAATTAAATACAGCCTGTAAGAAATGCAAGATAAACATTTTACAGTTTCATGAAAACAAATATTTGCTAAGAGAAGATCATAATAATGGAATTTTAATTATAAAAATGATAGCACAATAAGCTTTTAATCATTTCCAAGTCAAGACCTTAAACGCTTATTTCATAATAATAACTTTTAACCAAAAGCAGTAGTGTGCACAATAGAACACCTTCAAATTTGAAATGGCATTAAAATGAAATTCTCAGTATCTGTAAAATAAAAATATAAAATTTGGACATCTTTAATGAACATCTATAAAATGGAGGATCGACAAATAAATGTTCATTTGTGTTAATTCATATTTCACCCCAAAAAAAGTAGACCCCAAACATTTATACAAATTAGAGTAAAGATCAAATTCTAAACAATTTCAACTAAATGAAGAATATTAAAGAAAGTAATGATGTTTATGGCGATAATAATGCAAATTATTCCGTAATTATGATGGCTGGAGCTCGATTAATTTATCATGTGTGTTGAGGCAAGTAATGCCAGCAACCTTGTTCGCCATATTAAAACGCAGTTCTTCAGGATCATTAGAATTTAAATAGTATAAACTCTAATAAACTCTTAAAATGATTTCAGTAGTTATTTGAAATCCTTATCAGATCCAATATATTGCATGTATACGATTAATGAATTTTAGATAATGTGTAAGTGTGTTAAATTATAAGGTTAGACAAGGGTGTGTTGGGTGGACATGGCGGCTGGGAAGTAGGTAACCACACGGGGAGGTTTCACACCTCCCCTCTTCGAGAGTAATACAATAGTCATTACTTCGCAGAAAGGAAACTAAAAGTTTATTATTAAATGGCTATTCTAAAGTAATGTACAACGGCATTGTTCTCTGGTAAAATAAAGACCTTTCAAAGGTTTACCTACTACAAATTGTATGCTGAGTGAATTCTAGGCTACTTTTTTATTCATGTTTCATTAGGAGGTTTTACTAGGGTGATATCATTATTTCTTGACTGCTGAAAGGAGTTTTTCGTTTCCTAAAAAAGAAATCAAATGTATAAGAAATGCTTTACAAACGCCAATATTTCTATTTATGGCTTTTTTCGTTCATAATAGAGGTCTTTCTTGAGCTACGGAAGCCAAGGATGGTTTTCAAAATAATCTATTCTTTTCTTCAAAATTTTAAAGGCTTTAGAAGGCAGCCACGTTTAAGAAAATAATGATTTTATTGTCGAGAAAATGAGCAGCTACAGATGAAAGATGGTGACAACAAACATATCCATTGTGTTGGCTGTGTTTCTTCAGGTACAGTTGATAGTAAAAGAAACATGATCCCAAAAACCACACTCAAGGAGAGAAGATAATCATACTGTTTTTATAAAGAAATGTTCTCATAGAAAAGAAATCCTATTCTACAATTCTCATATTGTACACTTTGTTGCCGAATGAACAAACCAACCTTGGAATGGAAATTGGCTACCACAGAGTTGGTGTTTAACTGAAATTCAAAATTGAAGAACGTTAGAGGTAACTATACATTGTGAGTGGTTCAGAGGGGCTTAAATCTATAAACTTATTTTGACTCCAAGTGAGAGGTTAGAAATTACGAAGTTATCTGTTTTACCAGGAATGGTGAGCCTGTGAAATGGATGAGGAGAGATAGGGCGTTAGCGATGTTACGTTCAGTGTTTACAAGTTGTAATCTACAATTTAGGGAGTGATTTGGAGAACGTACTGTAATATATTAGTTGGTTAGGTTTTTGATAAATGATTAATACACTAGAGTTCTCATAGAAATACATGAGTGGTTACATGTATGGGGTAGTTGTTATTTCAGCTTAGCCATACATAAAGGGTTTGTTCAGAGAGGGTGTGCGACAAGGTAGAAAGCATCCAGTCAAGTGTTAAAGGAAGCCTTTATCTACTCTGTTTGCTCTAGGTTAAAGTTACATCAAATGAAATATTATCAGTTGCTTATTGGTGCGTAAACCGAAGAGCAATAATAATATTACTAGTGTTTGGGAAAAGGAGCTATATGCATATGATCTGTTGCAGAATACTAATGCTAAAGCTTTATAGTACAGGTATTAAGTATATATATGGGAGATGTTTATATGGAATAGACTGGTCGGCAGGAGTATAGGGACATGAGCAGCCATTTAGCGCATGCGGTGTGCAGGTTATCACACATATATATGTATATAAGTATCTGTATATATGTATAGGCTGATAAGCGAAATGAGTAGGTTTTCAGTATCAGTATGTGAGAGGAAGGGCTGAAGGCTAGGCGGAGTGCGGGGGTGTTTGTTGTGGCTCGGGAATGGCGCACAGGCTGGAGATGAGAGGCCAGCCATGGGAGGGGTACTGCAGATCCTTCCAGGACACCTGGAGGCTCCAGGGATAAGAGAGGAATCGCTGTTCGGCCAGCAGGAGAGCAAAGCAAGGCGAGGCCGTCTGGCTATCGATCTACTGCCAAGGTAGGACCTACCTTGCCTCCGAACCAACTCACATCAGCCTCTCTCACACATCAAATCTATCACTCAACTCATTCGAGGACCTAAGGGGCTAATATAATAGATATATATATTTGTATATGTGGTGTGTACTTACCGTGACCAGACGCTGGTCCGAGTCGCTGGCCCGTCCATTCCGGGCTTAGACGGGCTACTGCTGGGTGTGACCGCGCATGCTGCTCTCGCTCTCTCCCCCACCCCACCACCTCCACACCCCCCCCCACGTACTCTCTCTTACACCCTTTCTTTTTCTCAAAGCCGCTCTATGGGTCTTGTTCTTCAAAAAATCTCATTATAATTGATTTGAACTGTTAATATCATTACCTAGAGACGTTAACTCTACATTCATGAGTACAACCTAAACAGCTGATTTCCCAGCTAACACACCCATTTTTGACATGACATTTCCCACACATCAAAAGTATTTAAAATAAAGTCAAATCCGTGTATTACCTAATGAACCTACAATTCCTACCACGGATCAGGCAGTTTTTTATCTGACTAACTATATAAAATGCTTTCAAATAAATTAAAGCAAATCTATAAGCAGTTCGTGCTATTCGAGAAAGAACCAGTAACTAACTGACTATTTTTTTCAATGTATTTGAAAAATGATATTAAAAAAAATATTTCAGATACGAATTTTGATTAACTTCCGTTTTGTAATATTTCATTCAATATAGTTCTTAAGTTAGAATAACAAAATTTCTGTGTTGTCACTTTTATGTAAGAAATGTTAGAGATAGTCTGGATTTAGCCCGATATCTTTCCTAAGCCTGCGACTCCGTTATCACCTCTGGCTATTAAACTGAACACATGAAATATCTTTTCTCAAAGAGGAAAACTCGACGGCAAAGTTTGTGATGTTTATATATGTGTGTATAAATATATATATATATATATATATATATATATATATATATATATATATATATACATATATAACCCAGATAATAAGCTGGAGCCCCCAGGACTTAGGGTCTGGGCCCCAAAAAGTTCCTTTCGGTTCGTTCTCTGAAATATGATACTCACTACCCATGCTTAAGATGAGTCGAGTCAGGCAAACTGGAAACAATTTTTTCTATGTCATCTGTAAAAAACAGAGTTTATAAATTTTCTTATATGATCATAGCAATGTTTTAGCAGATCACCCTTGAAGGAAATTTATATAACTTAGTTTTATTATTGACATATTTAATTTTCTATAAATGCCGTTATGTACATCTTTACTCTATCCTCAATATTAACGGAAATATAAGCATGTTTTTTTCATTTTCAGCCTTCAGTAAACCACTGTCTTATGACTCACGTCATATTGACAATATGTTGCTATCTCATGAAATACTTTATTCCAAGCTTAAATACAAAATATTGTATCCATTGAACTTTTACTGCGTGAGATACGTTGTATTGTGTTGTATGATGATGTCATCCATTAAATTTTTGAACCTTTTATGTTTAAAAATGTGTGAAAATGTTTGTTTGATCTATACCATACTCGGCTTAACCATTTAATCCAATTTTATTGCAAATGTAATTTTCTATAAATGTTGTTATGTGTTTGTAGTTTTCCTCCTTCAGTAACCCCCCTCCCCCTCCTACCCATGTTATATTAAGAATAAGCGTTTATATTATGAAGATCATTATTTGAAGCCTAAATACCAAAACTTTTACTTTTTGAGATAAACTCAAATACGTGAAACACGTGGGAAATCCGCTTAGTTTACGCAGCCCCTGCGTGAAGGACTTTTTGGTCTCTTAACGGACATTTTCGTAGAGTTTTGTTGTTAGATAGTTTCGGTCTTAATATTTCTAGATGTTTCTATTAACAGATTTTCCTTAAGGGAAATCAGCTATTGAGGTCGTACTCATGACGCGATTTTCGAAGTGTTTCTTCACATGTCCATCGATTCTACCTAGGAGATGACGAAAAAGCGTTCTTTTATGATGTATGCTGACGACATAAATAAAGAACCGGCCCGCCGCGAGTTTATTGTGTTCTCAGATGTCTTCAAGTGATCAACAGTGCCTTCCGTGCAACAGTGCTACTAAGTGAAGTGCGGTAGAGTGTTTTTATGTGAAGAACAGTGTTGTGCCGTGACTCTTTGAAGAACAGAATAGTGCCGTGTTTAAGACAGTGTAGCGTTAACTTCGCGAAGTAGAAGACAGTGCAGTGACGTGTTTTTAGTGAACTTTAGTGAACGGGAGTGTATTATTGGACTGTGTAATAACAAGAATAGTGAAACAATCAGTGCATACTATGAGTAGTAGTTAAGAATAAGTAACCAAGTGTGTAGTATGTTGTTAAATAAATTGTGTAGTGATAAAAACTCTGAAGCTTTGTGTGTTTAATTTTGCAATCCAAAAGAACTCTAATAAACAACGTTTATTACTGATTTTTGCAATAAAACGTAACACTATATATACGTATATTGTCTGTCACCGCTCTAGCGATCTCAATTATGGTTTGATCCTTAACAAATTCGATATTTAGTCGTTTAATATAAAACGAAAGATCAAGTTCGTTAACGGCTAAAATCGGACAGGGAGGTTAGAGGGGGAGAATTTTGAAAATTCAAAATATCTCTGTTACTATACGTTTGATCTAAATATTGCACAGAACCAATCTTATTTCAAATTAAATGTTCTATAGATGTTGTTATATACATCTATTCTCTATCCCAAATATTAACTGAAACAAGACACCTTTATTATACGAGATACATATATGTTCTAGTGACCCCCCCCCCCACTCCGTCTCAAGTTCTTGGATTACTTAAAGTTCATTGATCGAGATAAAAAATATTCTGGTTTATTATAAATTACAGTAATAGATACAGTTAATAGTTTTCAATAAAATTAATATGTGATTTTCTAATATATTTCAGTAATTGTTTTTCTTTCAGATGAGAGCTTGGCAGACCTGTTTCACGTTTCAGACGCTTCCCGTCCGGAAATTGGTAAAGCTTACTGAATGTTTTCTTATTACCGTTTGTATTTATTCACATAATATTCAAGGTGGTGTTGTGTTACCAGTATGTAGATTTATCTATTGTTAAACTTCACGAGGGAAATCTGCTTAGTTCGCGCAGCCCCTGCGTGACGGACCTCTTATATACGGAACGGAGGAGTTAGGATGGACCAAAAGCAATGACGACCTGAAGGATTTTTAAATCCTTTTTTTTTTTATATAGCCGTTAAGAAGAGCTTATCGGTTGAATGGAGTTCAAATGTGATTATTACAACAATGTTGAATGGTAGACTGCGTAAGGGCAGAAGTAGTTAGATTACTTGTAAGAGGACTTGAACAGGCTGGAGATCTAGAATCGGAGGATCCTAACTGAGGACAGCATCGGCTGATATAAGATGGTGGCAAGCACCAAGGTCCTCCAAAAATTATGCAATCTACTTTTCATATATATATATATATATATATATATATATATATATATATATATATATATATATAATTGTAACCTCTGTCTGTACATTGATTTTTTTTTTCAAAATTCCACGATACTTTTTCGTTTCACATGTAATAGACACCATATCTGCAATTTGTTTCTTTCGTGTATGTTTGTTTGTTACCTTTTCACACGTAAACGGCTGAACCGAATTTTATGAAAATTGGTATGTATATTACTACTAACCCAACTTAGACTTTAGTCTATATTTATATTCTCTGAGACGAACAGAAGTGGGGGTTATAAGAGAAGCCTGAAATTAAAAATAGCGATATTTCGTTTCCTATTGGTTTTTCGGCAAATATGAATATAAAAAAATTTGAGTATTATGAGTAACTATTGTTATATACACTTTTTTCGTATACCGAATTATAAACGAGATATACGCTAAAACCTATAGCGGAAGTGAACAATTTTATTTGGCACAAAAGACTCAACCGAACTAAATAAAACTCGGTATGTGTATTAGCACTAACGCCTTCATTATAATAAGCCATACCAACATTTCTAGGGACGGGCAGGATTGTAAGGGAGACCTGACTTTAAAAATAGCGATATTTCGTTTTCCTGCAAATATGCACATGACAAAAGTAGTTTATTTTTTTAATTTGAAGTACTTTTGTGATATTCACTTTTGTCTTATAACAAAGTAAAAACGAGGTATACACTAAATCTTTAGCGGGAGCAAACAATTTTATTGGGCACTAACGATTGAACCGAAATTAACAAAACTCGGTATGTCAATTAGCATTAATTCTTCCATGATTATAAGCTATAATAAAATTTTTAGGTTCGAACGGGAGTGGGGGTTATAAGGGAGGCCTGAAATAAAAATTCGCGATATTTCGTTGTCTATTTGTTTTTCGACAAACGTGCACATAACAAAAGTTGTTTACTTTGTTATTTAGAGTAACTTTTGTTTTATACATTTTTTTTTTGGGAACAATGTATGCAGAAAGAAATTTGCGTAGAAATATCGATATGCTCATCAATTCT
Source organism: Riptortus pedestris (assembly GCA_019009955.1). Classification (NCBI taxonomy): domain Eukaryota; kingdom Metazoa; phylum Arthropoda; class Insecta; order Hemiptera; family Alydidae; genus Riptortus; species Riptortus pedestris. Next base: position 102,604,020 of record CM032232.1, on the reverse strand, counting down.
TTCCAATATGATCTACCAGGTACCTCACCTGGAAAAATTAATTCATATCTATGTAAATATTTTGACCTTAACAATTCAAAGCTATGCATAATGTAAAAGAGACGGAGAATGTGACAATATGGAGAACAGTGAAGCCGTACATAAAAAATTAATTTTATTATTAAAAAATCCACAGCAACGATGGGTATACGAGTAAACCTAAACACTGGGACGGGTAAATGTCAAAATATTGTGCAAAGTAAAGCCATTCCAAAAAATACTTTTACCATTCAGCCTCAAATGAATTCCCGGGCGAACCAGGTATCTAAGCTAGTCGTTGATAATTAACACACTTACTCTAAAAAACTTATATGGGACAATACTATACAAATTTACTATCGAAATAAAATGAGTTAATTTCCATTAAATGGTATCGTGACGTAATAGGATACGTCAAGTAGTTTTTTTTTTTTGCTTTTCTATAAACAATTTTCTAATATTATGTCAATTACATTCTTAACAAATTATTGAACTACATTTATACTTATATAATGCATTCAGCAAATTCTAAGAATACTTAGTATAAAATTCATCAATTTAAATAATTATATAGACTAAATTAGTTTCATTAACAATCTTAATACAATTCTAAATATGTACAATTTATTTACAAACATAATTTTTTTCAACAAGCATTATCAAATGATGAGAAACTTGTCCCATTTTTTAGAGACAATGTACCAGATCCCAAGTTATTTTTGACCGATATTTATGACAAATATATAGTAGTTTTATTTAATAATTGAACATTTTTGAAAGTATTCGTTTTGCGTATAAAAACATCCGTCATGCATGAAGTTCTTTAATTTATTTTTAAAAGAAGAGTATTTTTTAATAATTTGATACATTCGGAATGAGCGTTAAAGAGTTTTACTCCTGAATATGATACGCTTTCTCGAAATACTTGTTTGTGGTTGAGGACTTTAAGCACATTCTTGTATCTTGTTTTATGACCATGTGTTATACTATTTTTGTAAAACGAGTTCATGTATTGTCACAAACAATATTGTTTGTTACATACATATTGAGGGAAAAGTCATTATTTTTGACTCCTTAAAAAGTGGACTGCAGGGGTGTCTCAACTTTCTTTTGTATATAAACCTTATTGCTGTATTTTGCTATTTAAATATTAAAATATAATTTCTAGATTTGCTCCAATTCCATTACACCATACGTTAACCGACTATGGAAATATATATTGTATATTAATAATAGATTTTCCATTGGAAGGTATTTTTTAACACATTTTAATAAGAAGCAAAGCGATTTTAGCTTCTTGCTCAATTCTTCAATATAATTGAACCAGTCAAGGCGTATTGTCCACAATCAATCCTAGAAACTTTATCATGAGGACTGTTCACGATTATTAATTGAGATTACTCCTGAAGAATGTGAGCAAATTATTAGTGATAAAAAATCTTTTCTGGTAGCTACTCATGGCGCGATTTTCGAAATTTTTCCATTATTGGGGTGCTGGATGGTGAAGGAATTATTATCTCAGGTAAGAAAAAACGCCTCGCCACGAGAATAGTGAAGGAACGAGGCGTTTTTTCTTACCTGAGATTCGAAATTTTTCTTCAAATGTCCATCGATCCCACCTAGGAGATGACGAAAATGAGGTCCGATCAAAACTGTGCGTGAACATATATATATATATTGGTCTGTTGCCGCTCTAGCGGTCGCAATTATTGTTTAATCGTTACGAAACTCAATATTTAGTCGTTTTATGTAAAAAGAAAGATCAAGTTCGTTAACGGCTGAAATCGGACCAGTGGGATGAAGGGGTTTAGAGGGGAAGAATTTTGAAAATTCGAAATATCTCCGTTACTATATGTTGGATCAAAAAAATGTATGAGGCCAATCTTATAGTAAGTTAAATGTACTATAAATATTGTTATATGCATTTATTCCCTTTCTTGAATGTTAACCGAGATATTTGCATTTTTCACTTTTCAGCCTTCAGCAAAGCCCCACCTCTACTCGTGTTACATAAGCAATACTCGTTCATGTAATAAACCACATCATTCGAAGCTTAAATACCAAATATTGTTTTCAAGAGACATTTATTATTCGAGATGCATTCAAATATGTTCTGGTGACAACCCCCTTCTTAAGTTTTTGGACTTCTTAAATTTATAGATAGAGATTAAAATTATTCTGATTTATTATAAATTACAGTATTAGATAAAGTAAATAGTTTCCAATCAAATTAATACGTCATATTCATATATATTAAAGTAATTATTTTTCTTTCCGGTAAGAAGCTGGCAGAACTGTTTGCTTACATTTCAGATGCTTTCCGTCAGGAGGGTTCTTATTATCGTTCGCTTTACTCACTTAATATTCACGATGGTGTTAAGTGTTATCAGAATGTAGATTTATCTAATGTTAAACTCTTTAAATCTGCTTAGTTTACGCAGCCCCTGCGTGACGGACTTTTTCCACTGACAGGTTAGCGTAGATGAAAAATGTTATGGATTTACTTAGTGGAGATTTTCACAAATTCACAAACTCGAAAGAAATAAAGGAAGAAAAGATGTTATTTATGACTAATTAAAGACCTTTATTCTTTATACGTGTTTTATCTGTGTAAACACTTATCTTTCTATATTATCAGCTGTTGATATCTTCCTGAGCGCGCTAACCTATTAGCTATTCATTACACTATACCCACCCAGTAATAAAGGCAAGTGCTCATGTCACAGATTGCCTTTTTGTGACTATTGAAACACACCACGAAGGAACGTCCACCTTTTTACTTTTTCAACTCTCTAGGTCACAGCCAACGAACCCTTTTAGCCCTCGTATAATCCTTCACATTGCTTACGTGAAAGGTCTCTTTCTGTCTTTTCATTGCAGCTATTATATAGACGTTCATAGAAGATTACATTTACAATAAGGTTGTCTCCATACAAATATGCGATAACGGAATATTAAGAATTTATGAAATCCCCCTCCCACTCTGAACCACTCCTCTTACTGATCGGATTTCAGCCATTAATGAACTTGATCTTCAGTTTTTCATGAAACGTTTAAATACCAAATTTGGCAACGATTAAACAAATGTTCCGGCCACTAGAACGTTAACACTCCAATACACACGCGCCATCTCACAGATGACCAGTACTGTTTTTTTTTCATAAGTTTGATGGAGGGAGGGGAGCTTGACCCCCGCCCTAGTATTCCTCAAGCTCACCTAGCTCGACAGTTCAGTTGAACTCATCAGAGATCAGTTGATTATGCGAGTGCAGTTCAGTGATTTGCCACGCACCATGACCTCACGTCTTCCAGAACTCCTTCCCAATGATCAAATACCACCACGAGCTTCAAGCAACTCACCAGCTATTGATGCTGGTGGACGCCAGCGCTGCGGATTTTGCTTGGAAAATAAAACAAAACGATACACCAAATATTCTTGCAAGGAATGTGGCCATTATTTATGTCTGCAACACTGCCTTTTCTTGTGGTGATGGATGTAACATGGGTGTGGGTAATGAAAGTGATTCAGAGTGAAATTTAAGTTTAATTTTTTAAAAGCAAAGGTTCTTGCTTTTTTTAGTATTTTTTTTATTGGTCATTTCCATTTGTTTGAGTAACTTTCCAAGTTCTAGAAAAGAGGCTCAACTGTCAATGTGTTCGTACATTTTACATTATTATTATGTTCTCTGAAACTATCTTACAAGACTGATAAGAGTTGTGTTCCTAGGTTTATTAGTTGATTTGCCTTTTGCAAGCCCGTAATAACGAATAAAATTGAAACTAAGCTACCGTGGCAACTGTGTTACAAAAAATTAATATTTTTGAAGATTTATATACAGATAATTTTTTTCAAGTACAAATTTATGAACATTCATGAACTTTTTCATTTATCTATGCACCATTATTCCTGCAAAATTGCGAAAAAAACAATTATATTATTCACTTTTAACAAATAAGTGAACAGTCATCTGACAGATGACACGCGTGTATTTATGTCTCACTAGGGGGCGCGTGTATTGGAGTGTTAAAAGACGAATATCTGTATACAGTTTTGTACGGGCCTAATTTTCGTCATCAAGGTAGGATCGACGGACACTTGAGGAAATATTTCAATTATCGTCTCATGAGTACGACCTTAACAACTAATATTCCTGCTAAAAGACATGACCAGAAACCATTTTAATTTTTTTCGCTTTACAGGACAGGAAATTACTCCAAATATTTTCGTTAAATCTGTTCTACTAGCACCCTCGGCGGTAGTGGTGTGCCCTAAGAGCAATATTGTCTTTCCTAAAAAGACTTAAAAACTCATCCCACCTTTACAGATTGAATCTACAAACCTGACTATGACAAGGCATACACACACACACACACACACACACACACACACACACAAATATATGTATATATATATATATATATATATATATATAAATCCTTGAAGGACAAGGAAGAGAGAGATAGGACAAACAAACTCACGCTCACAAGTCATAATCTTCAAAGATTCCCAGATTATACCAAATCCATCAAATACTAATTGTGCTGGCGAGATGTACTGAAAACACAGACAACATGACAGAATACTGTCTTCATAATCCTAAGTCAAAATGGAGGGATTGGGTTTTGAGCTTTAGCGCTCGTAGTTTTTGTTTCATCGTTACCAAACTCGATATTTGAACGATTTATTCAAAACTGAAGAACAAGTTCGTTACCGGCTATTCTACTTTCTCGGTTACCTACAGTCTTTAAGTTTTTACTTGATTCTAATAACTGGGAGCCTTGCATCTCATTCTTCTAGAGAGACTTTCTCAAATTAGTCACAATAAAGTATTAATTTGTTACTAAAACCAGCAGTACACGATATGCCATTGGTTTCAGTTAGCGTGGTCTTCATACCCAAGAAAGACGAGCTTTGAACAGCGTCTACTTAACCAGATTCAGGATGGCATGGAGAAGCTATCTTCAGAGAATTCCGAGAAATTTGGATATTTTATTTAACAAACTCAATGTAAACAGGCTCTGTTCGAATGTAGATAGGTTACCACATGTACAGCCAAATGTTCAACGAAAACCTTGTTGACCGTTACAGAGTGTATGCCATTCAAGGGAGACACCATAGGCAACTGTGTAAATCAAGAACTACAAGAATATATGTTATTTGCAGAAACTCTGAGTAAAGGGCAGTATGAGGCCTGTGTAACTCATTGAAAATGGACACCAGGACGACTTTATTGAACCTATTCCTTTCAGTTTAGGACCTTTTCCTAGACCACCGCAGTTTAAATGATATAAGCCATAACTCATGCTTGTCCAGTGAAATCGATTACGCAACTAGCAAATGCATTCTCTCTCAAGAATATATGGTACTATAGATGGATTATGGAGTTCTTTTAGTAATTCCAGCAATAAAATATGTGGAATGATTTTTTTTTTTCGTAAGATCGAGAATCTTTCCTGGCTAATCTTTCCATAGGCTTATTAACTCTCCGCTAGATCCTTATGCCAATCCATAAGAAGACACTGCATCACTTGCTGAACGTTAGTGTCTACTCTTCCTTTTAACTGGAAAACTGTTTGAAAGTTACCATGGATGGGTTGTTGAGGAATTTGTTCCAAATTATGACTGCATTGTTATCATATTTCACTATATGACAGACGGGTCTGTCACTAGGCGACTGACTGGCCTACGCCACCATGTTACAGACCGGCCTATGTCACTATATGCCAGGCATGCACATGTAATTGGGGGGCCGACTTGCCTATGTCACTATGTAACAGACCGGTCTTTATTCAACATGTGCCATACTGGCCTATTTCACTATGTAACAGACCGGCCTATGTCCCTATGTGACGCACTGGCCTATTTCACTATGTAACAGACCGGCCTATGTCACTATGTAAAAGACCGGGATATATTCACCATGTGACATTCTGGCCTATGTCCACATGTGACGCACTGGCCTATTTCACTATGTAACAGACCGGCCTATGTCACTATGTAAAAGACCGGGCTATATTCACCATGTGACATTCTGGCCTATGTCCCTATGTGACAGACCGGTCTTTATTCAACAAGTGCCATACAGGCCTATGTCACTATGTAACAGACCGGTCTTTATTCAACAAGTGACATACAGGCCTATGTCACTATATGCCAGGCATGCACATATGTCACCATGTAACAGACCGGCCTATGTCACCATGTAACAGACCGGCCTATGTCACCATGTAACAGTCCGGCCTATGTCACCATGTAACAGACCGGCCTATGTCACCATGTAACAGACCGGCCTATGTCACCATGTAGACATACAACCAAACATTGGCCTATGCCACTGTGTGAATACTAGCTCATCTATGTAGTTAGATCTAATTAGAAGCAAATGGTCTCTAATCTTCCCGTATTCTATCTTGTTGGTTGCCTGATGATTAAAAATGTTTACCTGTGCAGGTAGTGTTTGATATACCATACAAATTGAACTAAAATATCAATACTAGCTAAAAATAGTATATCAATATTAGTGACTGATTGAAATAGTAATCAATATTGACTTTTCAATATTTTACAGCACGACTTCTGTATGCTATGTCGTGTTCATTATTGGACTGCCTTTGACTTACTGAGCTATAGTTACATTGGATTCGGAACATTTAACATTATACTCATTAAGTGCAGACTCTGCCAAATCATTAAAGTCAAATTTTCGTGCTGATCACCAATAGTTGTAATCCTATACCAAAAAGTTCATCACGCAGATAACTAGCAGATTTCCATATACGTCACGTATTTGCATTTATCTCAAAACATAAAAGTTCAATGAGGGATATATTTGATGTTTAGTCATCACATAAAGTGCTTCATAATATAACAGCTTATTCCTAATATGGCAGGAGTAAGAGTAGAGGTTTACTGAAGTCCGAAAACTAAAAATAAAATGCAAGTATGTCGGTTAATAATCAAGATAGTCAAAAAACGTACATAACACCATTTAAAGACACATTACATTTGCCACTGGCCAGACGATTGGATCTGTACAATTTTTCGGGATATTGAGATTTTTTGAAATTATCCCTCCTAAACCACTTCTCTTACATATCAGATTTCAGCCATTAATGGACTTGATCTTTGGAGAGAGAGAAAAACGTCCAATTCTTCACTAATTTTGTTTATTTCAGCGCTAAGAAGCGCATTATCAAAGATCTAATTGTCTCCATCTTACAGAGCTACACAAAAAAACAATAACATTACTAAAAAAAAAAAAAAAAAAAAACTCTATACATTGCAACAGGGTCATAAAACCCATGATAATAACAATAAATAAAAATACAAAATAAATATCTAAACAATGAACAAAAAATAAATAATACGTACTTAAGTCATATCATAAAATAAAATAGCAGAGAGAGAGAGATCCTATTGTGGTATAGGAATATATTAACCCGACCTACTTGCCTGCGGCCTCATTGGGAAAAGACGGAGCAAGCGACTGGCTGGGAGGCGGGGGGCGGTGGGAGATAGGACGTCGAGGGGTCCAGTACCCGGCCAGAAAATTTGATGTAAGGTGTACTTAGAGGGTAAAGGAAGTGGGTCATGAGGTTCACAGAGCGACTACCAATAAGTTTCTTATTCAATGCGATCACCAGCCCCTCACCAATGCACTTAGTTTTTTTTTTTACCTTTCTCTTTGGCTTCATGGTAATAAGCTCACTTCCATGGGCTCCCTTCGCTATGTCCCTCTTGTTCTGATGGCAGAAAACTATCGGAATCTGAGCGATAGCCATGTTCTCTACACACCAGTTCTTATCTTTCATTCTCCTGTTTGGACACGACGTAAGCTCCTTTTGCATGTACCACACACATTTTGTACATCACCGGACTCTGTCTTTTATATCGATAAGGTCTTTTAGCCCTACATAGCATATGCGCCCAGGATTCGGTCCGCTCTTTATATGCTACTTACTTCCCACTGCCAATCTTACTTAGTGCGCATTCCTATTTTGTCTCTGAGAGTTTCCCTAAATATGGAATAGCGCACCATCGGAGCTTTCCTTAGCATTCTTTTTCGTAGAAAGTAGGCTAAAGGAACTGTTCGAGGGTCAAAGTTTTTTTTGACTCCGTTCATAAATGCCATGGATGAGATAGGGTTTCGAATCCATTAGTTTTGGCAACGTGGGTTTTTTATGAATTTCGAATTCTCTTCGAAGGTCCTCCAATGACAGCGTAAGGTTCAGTAAGCCGGTCTATATAAATTAAATGAAAGGAGTTATTTATTGGTCTTAGGGTGGTGGAAGGTTATGTGCATCTATTGCTGTAGTCTGTTTGTTTGTGGGTTTTTCCTGTAGATGTTTACAAATTGTGAAATATTTCGTCCTCATTCTCATAATACACAGGTCCAAATAATTTTAACGCCCCCCCCCCCCAACTTCTCTTTTTTTCCATCGTAAACTTTATGTTTTTGTGTCCCCTGTTCAGATACTCAAAGAAGTCCGTCAACTCTTCTTCCGTGCCCTCAAATAAACAGAAGCAGTCGTCTACGTAGCGTACCCAATGTCGTATCTTCCCAAAGTATGGGTTCTTTTTGTTCATTATGTAACGGCACTCCAGCCAGTCCATGAACAGGTCTGCAGAGAGGGAACTTGCCGGGCAGCCCATAACCAATCCGTGGTCCGATTTATAAAACTTTCCTTGAAACACAAAGTAACTCTGGCTGAGCACTATTTTATATAGATCACAAATCTCACTGCTGATGCTCGGGCTACATCCTTTAGTAACAAGTACATGGCGGATCAGAGGTATTATTTGGGATGACGGGACGGAGGTAAACAAGTTAACTATGTCAAACGACACCATTATGCAATGGGCACTGTGTGGTGAGCTATTTAATAAGTTAACTACTTCGCGACTGCTAGTTACCGTGTATCTCGGCTTGTATGAAGTATATGAGTTAAATTCATCTATGACTCTCCTGGCTAGTTTAGTAGCGGGTGCCGATACATATGACACGATAGGCCTGAATGGGATGTCCGGCTTGTGAACTTTGGGGGCACAATATAAGCGCGGGGGGAGGGGATTCATCACAATAAGTCTCTCACCCTCAAATACATTAAACAAACATTGTATGTCCTTAATTGCTTTTCTTACAATGTTTTGGAAGTGTTTTTATCGGTCTTTATCAATCAATACAAACTTGTTGTCAGATAACATAGCATATGTTTTCTCAATATAATATTCCTTATTCATAACTACTGTACATTTTCCTTTATCAGCTTTTATTACCAATAGGTTATTGTCCAGAAGCTTATTTTTAACACTCTTAATTAACCTATGTTCTAAATTACTATGTTTATGAATAATGTTCGTGTTCCCATATTCTTCCTGAACATATTTGTTAATAGCCATTGCACATTCTTTTTTATTAGAGTCACTTAAATCATTACAACTGTCAATAGACGCAACTAAATTGAAAACGTCTTTCTGCGTGACAGTTTTTTTAGGACAGAATTTAAAACCTTTACCCAGAATATCAAATTCTTGAGGGTTAAATTGTACATCCGTCAAATTGACTATGCGGGGGAAACAATTACAAGCATTATTTTCTTTATTTAAGTGTATACCAGACGTCTTTATGCTTAGTTGATTGACATTGTCTTGATTTACAATAACTGAGCTAGCATTGTTTACTTCACTAATCCTATCTCGCTGTCTTCGGTCTCCGCGGAGTGATTTAATATCTGGCTAGCTCTACTATAGGCTTTATGAATCTTGCCAGAGCAAATGTTTAAAACACTGGAGGTGAAACTTGTCCCAGTCATTACTCGACATCTGATAGGCAAGACTTAGGTGGATTTTAAGAAGATATACACTTAGACTGTCTCTGATTTTGAACCACTTTTTCATTTCACATTTTAACCAAATCTTTTGAATTTTAAACAAAACCTTTCCCTTTAAATTCAATTTTTTAGTCCTATCGGTAATATAGTGAGGAACAATATTTCCTTTGATGCATGTTAAATTAAAATAAATGTTCTTATTAGCTATGCCATGTTTTAATTTTAATTTAGAATATAGTTTTTTTAGATCACTCACTGTCATACTTGAGATTTTTCTGAAGGTGCTGTCTCTGATTGTTGTGGTATGTTGATACTCATATGATATGAAGCTTGACCATGCCATACTGTTCCACGGCAGTGTTTGTTGGAAGTGAAGAATGTTTACTTGGGGAGAGAGAAAAAACGTCAAATTCTTCACAATTTGTTTATTTCAGCGCTAAGGGCTTTCAAATACTAATGTCTCCATCTTAAGATCTACACATGAAAAAAAATAAAATTACTAAAAAAAAAAAAAAAAAAAAACTCTATACATTGCAACAGGGTCATAAAACATGTTAATATCAATAAATAAAATACAAAATAAATATCTAACAATGAACATAATAAATATACGTACTTAAGTCATATCTTAAAATAAAATACAGAGTGTGAGAGATTTTTTGTGGTATAGGAATATATTACCGACCTACTTGCATGCGCTCATTGGGAAAGACAGCAAGCGACTGGCTGGGACGCGGGAGATAACGTCGAGGTCCAGTACCCCCACCATTGCAGAGTTATAACAATCGGTCTTCCTGTTCAAAGAGCGACTACCAATAAGTTTCTTATTCAATGCGATCTCCAGCCCCTCCAATGCACTTAGTTTTTTACTTTTCTAGAGTTTTTTTTTTTTTTTTTTTTTTTTTTTTTTTTTTTTTTTTTTTTTTTTAGTAATGGTTATTGTTTTTCATGTGTAGCTCTGAAGATGGAGACATTAGTCTTTGAAAGCGCTTAGCGCTGAAATAAACAAATTGTGAAGAATTGGACGTTTTTTCTCTCTCTCCAAGTGAAGACCAACACTTCCAACAAACACTGCCGTGGAACTTGATCTTTAGTTTTATATAAAACGTTTAAATATTAAGTTTGGTTACAATCAAACAAAATCTCAGGTAAGAAAAGAAAGGCCTCTTTCCTTCACAGTTGTTTATTCTATGCGACAGAGCGCTTTCAGAGCATACGCTCAATCATCAGTGCCCATCTCTTCACAAAGATTTACTGGGACCAAGGATTCCCTGTGACAGCGTCACATTTAGCCATTAACGAAGTTGATATTTAGTTTTACAAAAACTTTTAAATATCAAGTTTTGTAACGATCAAACAAACTTTGTGACTGCTAAATCGTTAATAGGGCGCAGAATAAAAAAGAACGCCAACTTCAGCCGTCACCAGAGCGACATTATAAAATTTAAAAATTCAAAGAACAGTATTTTTTATGTCTTTTACATAAAGAATGCTTCCCAATATGTTCTACACTGTGCGATTGTGGACAAAATGTTATTCCCATACCCCCTCAAAATTTAGTAGCGCAGGAGAAATATTTTAGAAGTGAGTGTTGCTCTTTTCTTTAAAAATTCCCATATCTGCATTTATTTCCTTGCACAAAAATTGTAACAAACGGACGCACAGCCGCATTGACGAGACACCGGGCCCTAAGAAAGTAAAATGGTGTTCGACAGTAGAGTTGGTGTTGTGGAGCAGGTAGAAGGGAAGAGCAGACCTCCCTACTGTCGTTCCCGAATCACTAATTCAATTTAAAGTTCACTCCTATCTACATCAGCTGCCAATGCCCTCCATCTTGCTACTTTTTCTACTTCTAAGCTCCAAACGTATACACCTATATCAAATTCACCCCTCTTCTACCGAAAGAACTTCAACTTCAGCCTATATAACTTGCCTCGCCTTACACTTATTTACGTGTAATAAAGGCAAGGTCAATGTAATAGCCTGCCTGCCTGTCTGTGTGTTGTCTGTCTGCCTCTCTGTCTGTGCCTGTGTCTCTGTCTCTGTCTACTGTTCTCCCTCTCTCTCTCTTTTTTTTTTTTTTTAATATCCTACTCTGCACCCGCTTTACCTTCAGTCTGCCCTCATACAAGCGCTACTTTCCACTTTTTTTTTTTTTTAATTTTGATACCCAAAATTTTAAGTAAGTCTGTGGTAACTCAACCTTGGTGCTTTCTAAGCAGCGAGGATGAGCTTTGTGCATTAATAAAATAAGTGATTATAGCAACTTTTTTCGGTTAAATTTTTGGGCGCCCGCAATTGGAATGCCGCTGCTCTGTTGAACGGAATTCCAATATACCTTTTAAACTAATTTGAAGACTTGCCGTTTTTGAGTTACGAGAGGTACGTGAATACCTGAATATGTTTCAGGTGTGTCAAAACGGATAATTTCCGTTGAAAATCAAAACGTTTCCCAAATTCAGTTCTTCAATTACTTTGGTACAAGGAAGTACAGCAATTGAAAAGGAAATTTTTAAGTTGATTGTTCCAGATAAGCTTGGGAAAAATAAGTGAGTTTGGAAGTGGAATATAATATTATTAGTTGACTTGCTGTAAGATGTTGTATCTGCAGGCTAAACTTGGCAATTGTTTCCCATGAGCATTACATGAATGATGAATTTAGGTAATCCTAAATTCCAAGGGAACTATCAAAGGAATCAATGACATCCAGTAGTCTATCGTTGGGTCATCAAACAATAAAGGCGTCAGGGAAGAAATCCCATCCATGCCAATAAAACCACGAGTGGTGAAACTTCCACTCAAGTGCCTCCGTAGTACGCTTAAGCTGACTAATGATGAGCATTAGCTAGTATGATTCCTGTCTTGTCCTACTGGCCTATTGTATGTGGGAATTTAGGGAAGATTATAGTGTAGGCTACGTAGTTAAACCTAAAACTAGCCCAGAATTCGAGCACTTCACATGAGTCTAGAATATGACGTGGTGACTGAATAAACCGAAGTTAACACTCCTTCACCAACAATGCAATCTAGCAGGACAATACCTGCTATCTATGTGAACATGACAACGTTAAGGATAACAGAGAGAAGTACAATGAAGTTCTCATTGAAAGAAACAAAGCAAGACTGGTAGTACGGAACCCCACGATAGCTTCACCTACTCGTATCAACACAGCGAGCTAAAACTTAAAGCTATCTTCAACAATCACCTTTAAATATTATTTGAATAGTAGGGTATGATTTTTTTTCTGCGTGTTTTGGTCTGCTGACAATTGTTCAGATTTACTTATAATGTCTATGCTAAGTGTGGTATTTAGTGATCAGTTGCATAGTGAATGTGCAATCTGTTAAGTGGTACGACCACACGGGGTGTTTATGATTTTATGACATCAAACTTTTAGCAAATTTCCCTCAAGGAAAATCAGCTATTGAGGTCGTACTCATGACGAGAGTTTTGAATAATTTCCTCAAACGCCCATCTGTCCAACCTAGGTGATGACAAAAATGATGTCCTTTAAAAAATTATATCTATCTATCAATGTATATATATATATATATATATATATATATATATATATATATATATATATATAAATATATATATAGTTTTATGCAAAAAGACAGATCGAGGTCGTTAATGGCTGAAATCGGACCAGGGGAAGGGGGGGGGGGTTAGAGGGGAGAATTTCGAAAATTCGTAATATCTCCGTCATTATGCGTCGGATCGAAAATGTATATAAAACCAATCATATTTTAAATGTAATGTTCTATAAATGTGGTTATGTACTTTTTTTCACTATCTTGATTATGTACTGAGATATTTGCATTTTTTAGTTTTCGGTCCCTTCAGTAAAGCCCCTCTCCTACTCATCTCATACTTTCAATATTCTATTATGTTATGAAGCACTTTATTTTTAAGTTTAAATACCAAATATTGTTCTCATTGAACTTTACGTTTTGAGATAAATGCAAGATACGTAGCGCACTTGGGAAATCTGCTTAGTTAAACGCAGCCCCTGCGTGACTTTTTTTAATTTTGCAATACAGAAGAACTCTAATAAACAACGTTATTTATTTTTTGTAATAAACGTAACAATACATTTGTCGGTTAACGCTCAAACGGTCGCAATTTTTGTTTGATCGTTGCCAAACTATGATATTTAAACTTTTACGTGTAACTAAACGTTTAAGTTCGTTAACTGCTGAAATCCGTCCTGTAGAAAGGGGGGAGGGGTTTTAGAGGGGAAATTTCGAAAAATCTTAATGCCAGCTATTATGAGTCGGATCGAAATATTGAATAGAACCAATCTCATTGCAAATGTAGTGTTCTTTAAAATGTTTGCTATGTACTTTTTTTTCACTATGTTGATTATTAACGGAGATATCCGCATTTTCCAGTTACAGATTACTTCAGATACTTAAGATCTGATAATATTGAATAAGAACTAAAATAAAAAAAACATTTACAGCTATATGTAGGAAGTTAGTTTTTTAATAAAGAAACATTACTGTATGGGATCCTCTTTTCTCAGTGAAATTATTGTTCCCGGAATGGCGAAGGCTTTTCTCAGAAATTTGGTAAAGGCTTAGTAAAAATTTGAGATAAACATTAATAGGAGTTCCGCTACATTTTACTGAATAGCTCCACAGTATGTCTCTGTGTTTTTGTGCTGGTACATAGTGAGAGGAAGCACTATAAGATATCCCGCAAGAAGTGTGTCTTGTACTTTATCACAACCATAAAAATGATCAAACAAATTCTCTTGCTCATTTGCAGTAACTTTAATTCGACACGTTTGTTTACAACAGTTCAATATCGAGATAAAGTTCTTACTATCCATCCTACCTTTAGTTGAAGTAAACTATTCACCCGAATATCGTTTATTCTTATTGTTTTTGCGATCTTGAAAAGATTCATTTTTCCTTTTTTTCTTCGAAGTTTTGAAAATACATTCATCACTAATAACTTCTTCCAAATTGGTCATATTTAAAAAGGACAGCAAAATACAACCTCACAATTTACACTCCACTGATTCAAACAGGCGGTAAAAGGTGAATTTAAGAGATATAAACACGAAATTTCGTACAGATATAAAAGAGGCCACACGGAATCTAATGATGCCATTTCCGCAAAAAGGGCTTATACCGCCATACGCTCTTTTTACACAGACTTCCTCAATTTGTTCAAGTAAAATGGTGTTAGTGATTCTAGAACTTCAAAATGGTCATTTAATACAATTAACAAATAAGTAATTAAAATATACGAAAAATATTTGTAATAATAAGAAAAATAGTCAATACAAATACAGAATAAAACAAAAACAAAGTACTAATAAATAAAAGAAAATGTAATGGGATGTTTACACAATCCTAATGTGTAAGAATTGAGTTATCCTTTTTAGTTTTTTTTTTAGTTTACAAAATTTACCTTCATCATTTTAACAGACTTTATTCGTGTTCTATTGAAATACCTTAATAGAACTGAAAATCAGGGAATGGGTATTGTTAACATGAGCTATTTTATACTTTAATCCCTCCCTCAGAAGTTGGGGTTTACTTACACTGCAAAACACTAATTCATCGACATCTTTTTTCAAATTTATTTTAATCAAAAAAATTATATTTATTTTAATGTAAAGAAATGAATTGGGTCTAGCCATAAAACCGTATTTTAAGACTAAAAACTTCCCTGCCACTAAATTAAATTTAGTAATGTACCTTGAGAGTGCTTTTATAGAATTAAATAATTGGAACCGTAAATTTTTAGCTTATTTCCCTTAAGGGGAAAGCAGCTATTGAGGTTGTACTCATGATGGAATTATCGACTTTTTTCAAATGACCATCGATCCTACCTACGAGATGAAGAAAATGAGTTCCGTTCAAAACTGTACATATATATATATTTGTCTGTTACCACTCTAGCGGCCGCAATTTTTGTTTTGATCGTTACCAAACGCGAAATTTAGTCGTTTTATGTAAAAAGAAAGATCAAGTTTCGTTAATGGCAATAAAATCGGACCACTGGGAGAGGGGGTTTTAGGGGGGAGGTAATTTTGAAAAAATCAAAATCTCTCCATTAGTGTTACGTCGGATCGAAAAATTGTACAGAATCAATCTTATTGCAAATTAAATTTACTATAAATATTGTTCTATACATTTATTCTCTATATTAACTGAGATATTTGAATTTTTATTAAATCTGGACGGCTAACGGACGTGAGTGACTTTCCTGCCAAAAACTAGTTCCGCCGTTTCCTTCATTGCTCGGCTCTCGTGAAATTTCTTTATTCTATAAAAATTCACGTGGGAAATCTGCTTAGTTTACGCAGTGCCAGCGTGATGGACTTTTTTTGAATATTTATTAAGGGAGCGAATTGTGTCCACATGACCCTACGAAGCTCTGCTACCGTTAATATCAGTGAGTATTTACAAGGAAAACTGATAATTATATTTTCCATGGGAAACCATTTTTATTCCACATTCGCCTATAAGCAGAAGCTAATTACTTCCGATTACCGTCACAAACGTCAAATTTCTTTGGAATTACAAGAATATTTGCCCCGAATCTTATTACATTTTTCCACTAACGATAAGTAGATGAATTAATCCCTTTTATTTTTATGTAAATAGATATTCCATGATTGTGTATAAATAGAACAGTATTCGTTCAACAG